>OX940954.1:20067663-20667663 GCA_954870475.1 Euphrasia confusa
ACATTGTGTAAATGTTATGTTTTGACGACAACATATGATTTTCATTGATTGATTGGATTTCAGGTGATTGAGTGAATGGACACAAGTTGGAACTCAAGTGAAGTTGTTTATGCGAATGGATTCGCAATTCTTGGCCTTCACCAACATATGCGACTGGAGTCGCAAATCTCTCCCTCTGGCATCTATTGCGAACGATTCGCAAATCTCACTCATCAACTATTGCGAACCAGTTCGCAATTTCATGCCTCCCCATCATGTGCGAACGGATTCGCAAATCCTACCCTCCAGCTTGTGCGAACGGGTTCGCTAAACACGCCACTCAAACAAATGCGAATGGAGTCGCAATTTGGGCCCTCCATGGTTTGCGAATGGAGTCGCAATTCCTTGCACTCCACTTTATGCGAACGGGTTCGCAAATGGCTGCTTCTCCATCTTGTGCGAACAGGTTCGCAAATCGTGCCATCCTCAACATTTGCGAATGAAGTCGCATTTCCTGGCTGTCCATCAGTTGCGAATGGGTTCGCAAATCTTGCCTTCCCTCATTTGCGAACGGAGTCGCAATTCTTGACTTTTGCAACATGGACTGGTTTTTACTACTTCAATACTATCGACGACCATAAAGACGATGAAATGCTGAAGCCTCAACGACGAGTGTTCATCACGATAAAGTTGAAGACGAAGTATTGAGATCGATGGAGTCAAGATAGAGTTGAAGTTTGAAGTTGAAGAAATTAAAGATTCAAGATTCGAAGATTCGAGAATCAAAGATTCAAGATTCCAAGATTCTAGAATCCAAGTACAAAAAGTGATGTCATCCATGGATCTGTGACGTCAGCCAAGCATGTGACCAGTGAGATTGCTCCACATCAGCGCTCCACATGTGCGGCACCCCTATATAAACCCATGGAAGCTGAAGACTTCACTTGACGATTTTGAGAGAACGAAATCTGATATTTGAGTATCGCTATCGTTGTTTACGGCTTATAGCTTTTAGAGTTTTGGTAGTTGTTTTGTGTTGTGCACCACTAGTAGGGTTATGTGATTTAGCTCTAGGTGTAGTAGTACTAGGTCTCTGGTTCGTTGGAGTGCTGCGTCACTTGGGATACGACCTTTGATCATTCCGTCTACCTTTCTCTCCACGTGTAATAGCTTTCGTTTTGTGATCAATGAAATGAAAAATATTACATAACTTTGTCTTCACAACTTTACCTTACATTTGCTGAGCGTGTGCGAACGAAGTTGCTGAAGTGTTAAGTGTTTAAGACCGACTTCGCGAAAAGTTGGTATCTTACGTCGAAGACGTAATTTCAATTGGTATCAGAGCGGGACGTCATACGTATAAGACGTGATCCGAATCTTGACTTCATATTTTCCGCTATAATGGAGTCGCCAATGTTTGATCAGAAACCGATTATGCTTACTCATCAGAACTACTCAAATTGGAAAGCTAAAGTTTCTGCTAGAATCAAGGGATTTGACTCTAGATCTTGGATGGCTGTGCTAGAAGGATGGGAACGTCCGTATACCCAAGATCAGGATGGTCTGAGAATTCCAAAACCAGAACGGAGTTGGACAAAAGAAGAGCATGACTTATCTACGGCAAACAGCAAAGCTCTTCTAATTATTTGTGAATGGCTAGATCTCAGCATGTATCAGTTAGTTAAAAATTGCATCTCTGCCAAAGACGCATGGGAGACTCTGCAGAGAACTTGTGAAGGAAGTCATGCTGTTAAGCGCTCCAAAATCAGAACTATCACTGCACAATTCCATCAACTCCGCATGAGAGAAGATGAAGACATCAATGACTACTTAGACAAGATCATGAGATATGTCAATGAGGCATTTGAACTGGGAGAAGTCTTTCCTGCTCCTATGGTTTATGAGAAAGTTCTATCCAGTGTGAGCACTAGGTTCGAAAGCAAGGTGCTAACTATTGAAGCTCGCAATGATGAAAATCAAAACTGGGATTATGCTGATTTGATGGCAGATTTGAGAAACTACGACTTAACTCTAAAAGTGCGTAGCAATCCTGAAATGTCTCTTGTTTATGAGCCGATGACTGCTCTAAAAATTTCTGAGAAGGGTAAGAGTTCAAGAAGTTCGAAACCTCAGAAAACTCCCTCGAAGAACGAGAAATCTGAATGTAGTTTCTCAGCTGATGTAATTGATTCTGATGACGATGAAGCTGAGGATATTGAACGTTTTATGAATTCAAACAATACAGACAAACTTGCTGCACTGACCGAAATCGTCACGTATCTTGTGAAGCAAGAGTTTAAGAGAAAGAATCGTGCACGAAATTTTCGAAATTTTCAGAAAAATTCTAACTCCTTCCAGAGAAACCCCGACAACAGAAATCATACTTCATTCTCTGACAAAAAATTTAAGGAGACAAAATTATCTCCATATTCATCAACTAGCAAGGATGTTTCTAAATTGCAGTGCTTTGAATGCAAGGGTTTTGGACATGTCAAGAACGAGTGTCCTAATTTACATCGCAAGAAGAAACTGCCCGTGAGCTATGTAGTTTTTGATGATGAAAATGTAATCTCAGAAAGCGAGGAGTCTGAGAATGAAAATTCTGATAACGATGAGGACAACGCTTTGGTTGTCACTTTTGGTGAGAGCTTCGAACTCGAAAACGTGGAGGTTGAAAACTTTGTGTTTGATGGTTTTCTGAAGGATACTGCAACTGCAGACAATATCTTTCGTGTTGCTTCAGCTAACCGAAACTTCTGTGACGACGATATATTTTCGGATGTTGAATCCGTGACTGAGTCTATGGAAAATGAGATGACACCTAAAGTATCTCAAACTGAATGTGCAAATGCTGAGCTGCTTGCCTTGCACGAGAGTCACTCTGAACTCTCAAAATCCTATGACTCAGTTATCGCTGAGAATGGTGCACTTGAAGTGTCTTTAAAAGTTCTTACATGATCTTGTAACGAACTCTCGACTGCTAACCGGAAGATGTATGACGAGGCCGTAGAGTTGAAAAACTCAGTTGAAAAGACAACGGATGAGAAAAAGAGGCTGAACAACTCTCTAACTATTCTCAAAGTCAAATTTGATAACCTCTTCGAAGAGAAACACAAATACTACAAAGAAGTAGTTGAACTAAGAGAATCATCTGAGAAGTTGAACTCTGAAAATTCTAAATTGAAGGCTAGTCTGAAGAAGGAAACATCTGAAGTGAAGAAACTCCAAACTCTCTTCAAAAACACTGATGCTGAGAATGATGAGCTAAAGTCATCCTTGATGAAAGCTCAAACTGATCTAGCTATGTGTGACAAAGAACGTTATGTCCTGAAAGAGAAGCTTCATATGACTGATGAACTTCTAAAGAAAATGAACACGAACTCTTCTGTGTTTGACAATGCTGCCTCTTACATGAACCCAAGTCGTGTTGGACTTGGCTTTCAAAAAGTTTTTGAATCAATCTATACTACACCGGAGAAGAAAGAAGTGACCTTTGTCAAAGCTTCTACTGACTCTACTGAGAGTATGACCAAAGATGATTCTATAACTCAGAGGCGAAAGGAAATTGCTGAAGGAAAGAAGGTTATGACATCTCCGGAAGCTGAATCTCAAAATTCGAACTCGACTACTAATGTGAAGGCGGAGACATATCAATTTCCTAAGTTTATTGTAAAACATCCTCGTGGCATCTTACCTTACGAAAAGACGTTGCTGAAAAAGTTGAGTAATCCACATAACGTAAAATCAAATGCTAAATTCTCTCACTCGAGTTCTGCGCTGATTAAGATGTCGACGGGTGTTGAAGTCCGTCAAAAGAGAAAATATGTGTGTCACTATTGCAATGAACCCGGACACATCAGACCTTTCTGCTTTAAGCTGAGAGATGACATGAATCGGGATTTCTTGACTGAACAGAAGAAGAGTGTAGTTGTCAAGAGTGTGAAGAAACACACATCCCCAGTGCCTAAAGTTGAACAGAATGTAAATCTTGTGACTGAGTATAAGCCTCGAAATCTTGGTATGAAGAAGAAGTGGGTACCTAAGTCCCAAAAGAGTGAAGTTAAGCTTAACTCCACCACTTCAACTACCTGGAGACCAAGAGAACTTATTTTTTGCAATGTTGCACTGAATGCTTCCGATTCTGGAAACAAAGGCATTTGGTATTTTGATAGTGGGTGTTCCCGTCATATGACCGGAACCAAGAAATTTCTGAAAGAATACGAGCCTATGACTGGCTCTCTCGTGGTGTTTGGAGGGGGAGCTAAAGGCATCGTCATGGGAAAGGGAACCCTGCACATTAAAGGATTGCCACCAATTCGAAATGTTGTCCACGTGAAGGGTTTCGTGGCAAAACTTATTAGCATCAGTCAACTGTGTGATGAAGGACTGAATGTTAGTTTTGATAAAGATTCTTGCAAAGTTTTTGATGTAGAAGGGAAGTGCATCATGGAAGGTCCACGTGCTAAAAACAACTGCTATACAACTGAGTATAGTTGTTTCTCTGTGACCGTTGCTGATGAAGTTGATTTATGGCATCAACGCCTTGGACACACTGGGTCTCGAAATCTGAGTAAACTTGTTAAGGGGGAGATAGTTCGAGGAATCTCTCAACTCCCCAAAATCGAGAAAAGAGTGTGTGGAGACTGCCAGAAAGGAAAGCTGACAAGGTCTTCTCATCCTGCACTACCAACACTAATGAGCACTACAGCCCCTTTTGAACTACTTCATATGGATCTCATGGGTCCAATGGAAGTGAAGAGTATTGCTAAGAAAGAGTATGTGCTGGTTGTGGTTGATGACTATTCTCGCTATACTTGGACAAGATTTCTGGCAACCAAGGATGAAACTTTTGATGCTTTCAAAGGCATTGTGAAATGGATAAGAACAAATCATGAAGCGAAAGTGAAGAGGATCAGAAGTGATCACGGGACTGAATTTGAGAACGCTAGCTTCAATGAATTTTGTATGATGAAGGGAATTCATGACGAATACTCGGCCCCAAAGACGCCTCAACAAAATGGGATCGCCGAACGAAAGAATCGAACACTGCAAGAGATGGCTCGCGTGATGCTGATCTCGAAAAATCTTGCACGAAATTTTTGGGCAGAAGTCGTCTCTACTGCCGGATACATTCTGAACCGAATTAGTATTCGTTCTGGCACAAAGGCAACTGCATATGAACTTGTAAATGGCAAGAAGCCATCTGTAGCTCACCTTCGTGTCTTTGGCTGCACTTGCTATATCTTGAGAGATCGTGATCCTCTGAAGAAATTCGAAGCTAAAGCCGATCGTGGTATCTTTGTTGGCTATAGTCAGAATAGTCATGCCTACCGTGCTTACAATCTTAGAACCAGGAAGGTCATGGAAACTGTGAACATAAATTTTGATGAACAAGACTTCCTAGGAAAAGATGTGGATGAAGACTGGGTTAAAGAAGGAATTTTGGAGTATAGAACTTTTCCATCTACACCGACTGACGTGGCTCCTGAAAATGTAACTCCTAACACTTCACCTGAAGTTGGAGAATCTAGCCATTGTAACAATGATACTTCATCGTCTGATGGTGAAGAGAGTGAAGATGTTGACAACCCTGCTGATGCTCCTAGAGAGGCACCTCGCCTTATTCAAAAGAAACATCCACCTACTCAGATGATTGGAAGCCTGAATGAGCGCACTACACGCTCAAAGAAACTTACTACATCTCAGGATGAACTCTACAACATCTGCACTTCTGCTGTCTGTCTTGATATCGGGATCTCTTGCTTCTTATCTCAATCAGAACCGAAAAACTATAAGGAAGCTCTGAAGGATGATTGCTGGATCATGGCTATGCAGGAAGAGTTAAATGAGTTTACTAGAAACAATGTCTGGTCATTGGTTCCCCGAACGTCAAATATTAATGTTGTTGGAACCAAATGGATATTTAAGAACAAAACGGATGAGCACAATCAGGTTGTACGAAATAAAGCTCGTCTCGTTGCACAAGGCTATGCCCAAGTGGAAGGGATAGATTTTGATGAAACCTTTGCTCCAGTTGCTCGCATTGAATCTATTTGTCTTCTGATTGCTATTGCATGCCATCTCGGCATTAAACTTAGAAAAATGGATGTCAAAGCTGCATTCCTAAATGGAGTACTAGAAGAAGAAGTGTATGTTGCTCAACCGAAAGGCTTCGAGGATCCCAAGAAGCCAAATCATGTTTATAAGCTTCACAAAGCTTTATATGGGTTGAAGCAAGCTCCGAGAGCGTGGTATGGGTGTCTAACGGACTACTTACTGAAGTTTGGGTTTGTACGTGGCTCAGTTGACAAGACTCTTTTCTTGAAACGTGATGGCAAACATATGATGGTTGCCCAGATTTACGTTGATGACATTGTATTTGGTGCTACCTGCTCAAAACTCGTGAAAGCCTTCACGGAATCTATGTCTTCAACATTCCAGATGAGTCTAGAAGGACAGCTACATCAATTCTTGGGACTTCAGATATCTCAACGACCGGATGGAATCTTCGTATCTCAAAGCAAATATGCGAAAAATATGGTCGAAAGATTTGAGATGCACCATGCTAAGCCTGCCAAAACTCCCATGGCGACGACTGAACGATTATCTAAATCGACTAAAAGTCGAAGTGTTGATCAAACTCTTTATCGTTCCATGATTGGTAGTTTACTTTATCTAACCGCTACTCGCCCTGACATCATGTTTAGTGTTTGTATGGGTGCTAGGTACCAGGCGGATCCGAAAGAAGATCATCTACGAGCTGTCAAACGGATTCTCCGTTATGTCTCAGGGACTTCTGATTTAGGTCTTTGGTATGCATGCGACACTTCATCAAATCTCGTCGGTTACTCCGATGCGGATTGGGCAAGCGACACTGATGAACGAAAGAGCACTTATGGATGCTGCTGCTTCCTTGGCAACAATATAGTGTCATGGCATAGTCGGAAGCAAAATTGCATCGCTCTATCGACTGCTGAGTCTGAGTATGTTGCAGCAGGAAGTTGCTGCACTCAACTGCTTTGGCTGAAGCAGATGTTGGATGATTATCTTATCGAGAGTGCTCCCTTGGTGCTGTACTGTGATAACCAAAGTGCTATCAAAATCAGCGAACATCCTGTCCAACATTCTCGCACTAAACACATCGACATTCGACATCATTTCATTAGAGATTTGGTTGATCGTGATATAGTCAGTCTACAACATATTTCAACAGAAAAACAGCTCGCTGACATCTTTACCAAACCTCTTGACTTTGAGAGATTTCAAACTCTAAGAAATTCTCTCTGCATGTGTTCTCTCTAAGAGTTCACGAAAATTTTGAAGTCTGAAAGAGTAGTTTCTTTACTTCTGAATACGCACTCGGAATTGTCGTGGATTAGTCTAGTCAGACAAACATGGATTCGAGGCCGCTTTAGTCTTCGGACCCAAGTGTATTTATTCCGCTGAATGCAAACATGTGAACTTGGCATTAAACTCCCATAAGCTATCATTTGCATAGATCCATAATACCAAGTAACGGAGGACGCCGGATCACTTTGTCCGCCGGCTCCCCTCTTCGAAAGGTAGCACATGGACACCATAGTTTAAGATTCTCTTCAATCACACTTCGGAGATGCGGGATGATCCTCGCTCCCCTCTGACTGCTGTAATGAGCATCTGTTGCATTTCATATAAAGCTAAAAACTCGTCTGGAGGACGCCGGGTCACTTTGTCCGCCGGCTCCCCTCTGATGTAGTAACGCTAGTCCAAGTGGAGTGCCTTAAATGTTCACCTTGCATTCATGAATTAAAATCTCTTGTGCGGTGCAAACTCAACCAATATGTTTCGACGAAACACGACTGCATCCTTGTGATTGTGACGAAGGACAAGTAAACATGTCTATCAATATACTTCGGTCCGAATCATCGGTTTTTAATATGAGAGTTTTTCCTTATACCTCAAAGTTTTTATCACCTCGTGTGAATTTTTTTGGTTTTCGGAAAATGATGAAAATTGTGTATTCTTTTCTGGGAAAATATTTGCTCTTCACTGCCTCGTATCACCGCTTAAATCTCCACTAAAATGTTTTTGAATGTGTGCAGTGTGTTGAACGCTTGAATACTAACTCGGGATGTGCTATTTTGTTTGGTATTCCTATAGTTCATGTTCAGCATCTCGTGGAGTTCAAATCCTTGAGGCGAAATTTGAGTGTAGCGGCTTCCAGTGCATAACTCCTCATGCATGTTGGCCCTGAAAGAAGTCTTGCAACACTAGGCGCACAACACCTCATGCGACCCCAGTCGCACACCAGCATTTCCGAATCCAGTCGCACAAGTCAGCACTTGCGACTCCGTTCGCAGCTAAGGAAGGAGCATCTCTGTTGGAAATCGACTACCCGGGACGTGTCCGTTCGATCACTCGAACATCCGAACGCTCCCAGTCGACCCCCAGGTCTGTTAACCGTTCACGTGCCAGCCCGTGTCCCGATTCACGCCCAGCCATTGCCTCGAAGGACAACCGCGCGAACCGGAGCTGGCTGCCCGAAAAACAGCGAAACGGCGGTCGCCGTTTCTAAAACGGCGGTCGCCGTTTGTCCTTCAGCAGGCGCGAACAGCAGCGCGACCTGCTGTTCCGGGCTCGTTTCCGGGTCGTTTTTCCTCATCCGACTACCAATCCGGAGGTCCTAGAACCCCCAGTAATCGAG
The DNA here is from genome assembly GCA_954870475.1 of Euphrasia confusa. Lineage (NCBI taxonomy): Eukaryota > Viridiplantae > Streptophyta > Magnoliopsida > Lamiales > Orobanchaceae > Euphrasia > Euphrasia confusa. The sequence continues at coordinate 20,076,326 of OX940954.1, forward strand.
GAATACGATCCACGAGATCCGGAACCCGATCTTACATCCGATGTATTTTCAACGAAATAGAAATCGAAACGTATGCGGAATAAGGGTTTCGATTCCATACCTTTGTCGCGTGATTCGGAGAAGCCGAATTGTTGAGACCACGAAGCCTTCCGGTGTATGTCTCTATCCCCGACGTTCACCCGTTGAGTGGGCAACGATCCGCTGAACCTTCCTCTTCTCCTTTCTCTCTTGAACCCACCATAGTAATAATATCCTCTGTCTCAGAAATATATTTGCGCAAGCAAAATATTTCTACAGAATTATTACTGCGCTAATCTGAATTAATTAAGCAGAGGAAAATTAATTGCGCAAGCTTTTATTTTCTCTGCAGAATTAATTATTTTTACAGAAAAATAATTGCGCAACAATTTATTTTTCTCCGCAAAAATAAAATAGCGGCGTTTCTTAGGTTTTGAGAAAGAGAGGGTGAGGTATTTATATAGCTACACCAGGGACCTTATGGAAATTAATTATTAGGCCTAAATTGCAATTTAATTAACTCGGCGTCCTAAAAGGCAAACCTTAATTAAATTCCACAATTTTAATTATAATTAATTCCACTATAAAATTATAATTGAATTCCCAATAATTAATTTATATTATTTCAACAATAATAATTCCGCCGAATTACATATACGACTTTCCCCGTGTTTAAGATATCGTATGTCCACGAATTAACTTTAATTACTAATAATTAAATTAACTCGTTTCTTGTTATCCGAGACTAGTACCACTCATCCTTATTATCATGTGGAACGAATCCACCTGCAGGGTTTACATGATAAACTTTATGAGCTCATCTCGGGGACATCATCAACCCAATAAATGGGACACGGTTTCCTGTCTATAATCTATAGCATGCCGTGTGTACAATTCCGATTCCCAATTTACCGAGAATATTGACTAATCAATTAGTCTCACTCACTAGTAAGTCAAAGAACCGAGAACTGGACACACGCACCTATAATTATATAAGGATTAGGAATTCGTATATCCGTAATATCTGAGGTCTAGTTCGATTACTGCGATTAGTATAAATCGAACGCCCTCCCGTGGTCCTGCTCAATACACCAAGTGTACGAGTGTAACATGATAGTCAAGACCGACTATCTACCAGTCACACTACGACGTACCGATGGATTGTCCCTGTCCATCTAAGTCGTGAGCTACTGTTCGATAGTATACGAGTAACCGACAGTATGATCTTCCGCGTGTCTCCTCACGCCATACTGTCTACAACGTATACATCAAGGACTATTGCATTAAATGCAATCATGCTTGAGTCATATCTCGAATTAAGGTATAGATAAGGAGTTTCGTATTTGCACTAAACTAGACATTTAGAATACAACTCCATCAATCTCTTGCGACTCCAGTCGCACGGCGCGATCTGTGCGACGCTGGTCGCGTGCGACACAAGTCGAGTGATCAACACCTCTGTGCTTCACCTCGCCTCACCTCTGCTGTTAAAAACAAATGACGCAACACACTTCATCTCCGTCAACCCTGCCTTGCGACGATAAACAACCTTGTGATCCTTGCTCGTCGCCGAAAATCCTTGAAAAATTTTGAAAAATTTTTGAAAATTCTTTTTACTTAGAAAATTTTTCAAGATTTTCGTTTTATTTTTTATTATTTTAATATTTTATTATTATTATTTTATTCATTTTTGTACTGATGGGCCAATTTTGTACTGTTTATTGGGCTTTTTCGCAGGTCTTTTGTTCCAAGACGAGCAGGCCCAACATTTTCCTATATAAAGGCCATTGAAAACTTGGTTTAGGGTTACTTGCATCCTGAAATTCTCTAAGTCTTACACTCGTGCCTACCTTGAGTTAGAAGTTTGAGTTCGAGATTCTGAGTTTGAGTTTCTCTTCACGCTACCAGCGTTCGACGATTGTTGGGTTCTATAACCTTACTTCTGTAGCTTCGCACATCAGGTGCCTGTGATCGATACTTAGGACTCTTAGATTTTCAATCTTCCTCTTCACTCCTGCTATCACTATGTCGTCATCTGGAAATCTGTTTGATGACTTAGATAAGGAAGTCCTTGAGTCTCTTCGTGACGCCTGGAAGAATGCACCCTCACCTGAATCGTCGAAGAAGGCGCTTCACGCCTTACAGAAACATATGGATAAGATGGATCGTCGCTCTGGCAAGTCCATCTCTGATACTCCGACCGTCGATCTCACCAAAACTGCCAAACCAGCACATTCTGTGTCTCATGGTGCTGGCAAGCAGACTAAAGACCCAAAATCTGGTTTCCTTCGTACCTACAAAGGAACCGTCTCTCGCAAGGAGTATGATAGGATGATCGCTGAAGGCGAGATGACTGTTGATGGAAAGAAAATTATCAAACTTCCCTCCACTGCTGAAGTGGTTAAACCGTCTGTATCTGGGTCTGCAAACATACCCAAGAAATCAACGTCATCTGATGTTGTTGTTGAACCTAAGAGGTCTAAACCCTCTATTTCTACTGACTCTTCTAAGTCCAAACAACGAGCATCTGGCTCTGCTGATAGAGGGAAACCTGTTGTCCCTGGCTCTTACATTCCTCCCATCGTGCCACACTCTTCGGGCTCGACAGGAACCGCTGCTGATCAGTTTTATGTGATGAAGGTTGAGGAATGTGGACCTCATTACAAACCAGATTTCTTCACTGAGAAGGCGGAAGACCGTCTTACTTTGATTGAGAACCTACCCATACATGAGGATCGTCAGGTCCGAGTTGCTGATTATGAGAAGTATGGACTCTCGAAGTTTTTCGCTGATATGCACATTCTTGAGTCTGTCACTCAAACTTACAGATTCTCTCTGCCCATCATTCAAAAATTTTATGCTAACTTGACCCCTGAGTTCGCTGATCCGTCACACAAGATGTGTGGACGTTTTGTTTTTCGTGAAAAACTCTATACCTTCCGACCTCTGAACATTAACAATTTTTTGAAACGGTTAGAGATTGAGGGATCTTGGAAGACTCCCTCTGATGATGATAGGATGAACGCTCTGAAAATTGGGTCTTTTTTAACCAAGGGCAAGGCTCGAACTCCCCTTCCTACACCGAACAAACTCTCTGCCTTCTATGGTGCGTTGCATAGACTCGGCATGACAAATTGGGCAGCACACCCTGACGAGAACTATCTCTCTCCAAAACTCATGCACATTCTATTTCGTCTTGGTTGTGGTGAGCAAGTTAATCTGGGTGAGATCATATTTGCTGATATCTGCAGAGTGGCTAAGGCTTCGAATGATGTTCTTCGCCAGCAGCCTGATCTCGAGGAAGTAAGGAGAATTCATCTAACTCACCCATGCTTGATCTATGGGATGTTGATCGATCAGAAGTTCATTCCGATGACGGAAACTGAAAAGAAGACAAAGAAAAATTCTCACATCAACATCACCCCTACCTTCCTCAAGAATAGAGTGAATGATCTTCCTTGGACCAAGTATACTAAGCGTGAGGATGTTCCTGATCATATCACTCCACCCTTGTCCCCAAAGTCATCCAAGAAAAGGACACCTGTCCTCAAACTTGAGAATCCGAGTGTCAAGCGCACGAAGACTACACCTACTCCTCAACCGAGGGTGGTTCCACAAAAATTTGGTCCCAAGTCTGGCTTGCCTCCGCATAAGAACCCTTTTCATCCGATGCACAACTTCCGCTCTGTTGTTCCCTCTGCTATTGTTCATCGTTGTTTCACAACAACGAAAAACTTGGAACGTAAGTAGGCTGCTCATGCCATTGCTTACAACGAGATGGTCGATGCTCAGATCGAGCAGAAGGAGGCCCTCGATGCTCTATATCAGATAACCCATCAAGGGGGAGGTTTGGGTGGATCTAGTGGATCAAGTGCTGGCTCATCTGTAAAGAGTCTGAGCAACACGTTCATGTTTGAACTCATCAAGGATGGACTCAAGGAGGCTGTTGCTGAGTTGGCCAAGTCTAAGGCTGTAGACACTTGATGATGAAGGTGTTAGAGAAATGATGGCTGGGGAAGTATTTGAATTGCTGAGAAAAGGCAAAGGCAAAGTAATTGAAGAAGAAAAGGTTGTTGAAAAGAAGAAGGTTGAGAGTACGAGTACCACACATCCAGAGGTATCGCCCGCGATGCCGTCTGACGGTTTGAAAGACGTTGATGAAGAGGTTGATGTTGAAGAGCTTGATGATGAAGATGATGATGAGAGAATCAAGCTCGGTGAAGATGAGTTTGGGGAGTATGAAATTTATGGCCATCAAGACCATGACCCAGACACTGACGAAGATGCTGCTGAAGACGATGATGAAGAGGATGAAGCCAAGTCCGATGATGCTTCTCCAACAACTACTCCTATGCGCTCACCCACTCCGACTGGCTCACCCAGGGACTCTGAGTTTGCATCTCAGTGATGCTGATGTTATGTTTTTCTGTTTTTGAGACTTGAACTTTTTACTTGTTTTGTTTTGATTCTCTACCTGCATGCATAAGACTAGTTATTTTTCATCATGCATGTTTTTCATATCTCGTTTGATTGAACTCAGTTCTTTGAAGTTTTTGAATGATTATTCTATTGACTAAGTTTTTGGTTTTTCACATCTTATCTCTGATGGTTGTTGAATGATTGTTTTCCTGTTTTTACTTAGTCTATTTTTTGATATGCTTTGTTTGAGGGGGAGATTGGGTGGTTCTAATTTCTAACTCTAATTCATATGAGTTGTGCCAAAAATGGGGAGATTGTAAATGTTAAGTTTTGACGACAACATATGATTTTCATTGATTGATTGGATTTCAGGTGATTGAGTGAATGGACACAAGTTGGAACTCAAGTGAAGTTGTTTATGCGAATGGATTCGCAATTCTTGGCCTTCACCAACATATGCGACTGGAGTCGCAAATCTCTCCCTCTGGCATCTATTGCGAACGATTCGCAAATCTCACTCATCAACTATTGCGAACCAGTTCGCAATTTCATGCCTCCCCATCATGTGCGAACGGATTCGCAAATCCTACCCTCCAGCTTGTGCGAACGGGTTCGCTAAACACGCCACTCAAACAAATGCGAATGGAGTCGCAATTTGGGCCCTCCATGGTTTGCGAATGGAGTCGCAATTCCTTGCACTCCACTTTATGCGAACGGGTTCGCAAATGGCTGCTTCTCCATTTTGTGCGAACAGGTTCGCAAATCGTGCCATCCTCAACATTTGCGAATGAAGTCGCATTTCCTGGCTGTCCATCAGTTGCGAATGGGTTCGCAAATCTTGCCTTCCCTCATTTGCGAACGGAGTCGCAATTCTTGACTTTTGCAACATGGACTGGTTTTTACTACTTCAATTCTATCGACGACCATGAAGACGATGAAATGCTGAAGCCTCAACGACGAGTGTTCATCACGATAAAGTTGAAGACGAAGTATTGAGATCGATGGAGTCAAGATAGAGTTGAAGTTTGAAGTTGAAGAAATTAAAGATTCAAGATTCGAAGATTCGAGAATCAAAGATTCAAGATTCCAAGATTCTAGAATCCAAGAACAAAAAGTGATGTCATCCATGGATCTGTGACGTCAGCCAAGCATGTGACCAGTGAGATTGCTCCACATCAGCGCTCCACATGTGCGGCACCCCTATATAAACCCATGGAAGCTGAAGACTTCACTTGACGATTTTGAGAGAACGAAATCTGATATTTGAGTATCGCTATCGTTGTTTACGGCTTATAGCTTTTAGAGTTTTGGTAGTTGTTTTGTGCTGTGCACCACTAGTAGGGTTATGTGATTTAGCTCTAGGTGTAGTAGTACTAGGTCTCTGGTTCGTTGGAGTGCTGCGTCACTTGGGATACGACCTTTGATCATTCCGTCTACCTTTCTCTCCACGTGTAATCGCTTTCGTTTTGTGATCAATGAAATGAAAAATATTACATAACTTTGTCTTCACAACTTTACCTTACATTTGCTGAGCGTGTGCGAACGAAGTTGATGAAGTGTTAAGTGTTTAAGACCGACTTCGCGAAAAGTTGGTATCTTACGTCGAAGACGTAATTTCAATTGGTATCAGAGCGGGACGTCATACGTATAAGACGTGATCCGAATCTTGACTTCATATTTTCCGCTATAATGGAGTCGCCAATGTTTGTTCAGAAACCGATTATGCTTACTCATCAGAACTACTCAAATTGGAAAGCTAAAGTTTCTGCTAGAATCAAGGGATTTGACTCTAGATCTTGGATGGCTGTGCTAGAAGGATGGGAACGTCCGTATACCCAAGATCAGGATGGTCTGAGAATTCCAAAACCAGAACGGATTTGGACAAAAGAAGAGCATGACTTATCTACGGCAAACAGCAAAGCTCTTCTAGTTATTTGTGAATGGCTAGATCTCAGCATGTATCAGTTAGTTAAAAATTGCATCTCTGCCAAAGACGCTGTAACGACCCGTATTTTTAGAAAACAGCAGAAGGTGTTAACTTTGAAAAGAACATTTAAAAGTTCGGGTGTCACAAAATTTTATTTAATAAACTTATTTTCAAAACGTCAACAAAACAAGCCTAATACTTTAACAGGTGGTAAATATGCTATTCATATAATTAGTAATATTTGCATGTATATGATATGAACATAGTTTGAGAAAGTACTTATATTTACATATAATGGTCAACTCCAAAAGAAACATACACACATATACTCATACTACACATGATACGTACTCATTCTTATTTCTTATACTAATCAGCATGTTAATCATATATAAATACATAAGTGTATATAAACTTATTATTGAATATCATAATAACTAATCAAAAAGTACTAACCGAACATACGACACGCAAATAACCAATTTGAAGCAATTACAAAAGAAATAAAATTAAATCAATAGATGACATTTTAAGATTTTGAAACAATAGACGATTTCATGATGAAAATTACTAATAACAAATAAAGCATAAAGAAACATTTATTAAGTTTAATTTATCCTCCATCCTTGATCACTCTTCTCGCTCGGCATCCTCGTGTGTACCTAAAAACAGTTGTTGTCGATAGGGTGAGCTCAATGCGCTCAATAGGGTCATTACCTCATCCAATACCAGAATCAAATACATGTATAACCAATGAACATAACATGAAAATATTGTAATTTTAATAAATCATGATATCCATTTAATAATCTGGATATTACGATAATAAAACATGAGATCCATTTAATAATCTGGATAACATGAAAATATTGTAATATTAGTAAACATGAGATCCATTTAATAATCTGGATATTGCGAGTTGCGCCAACTATTGCGTTGGTCCCCTTCGACCCTTTTCCCCGGTCTCCGGTTACAACGGAAAATATATTTTAATAAATTCATATAAATGCACACATAGAGACACATATAATGAAACAAGTAATAGAAGAGGTAAATCGACAACATGACACCTACCTCGAAGAGGTCGTAACGTGAATGTGAAAATCCAAAGCGCGGCTAAGACTTTAGGGTCCGAACTATCAACTCTTGAAACTTCAAGGACTGGATATATAATTTTAATATTTAATGTGGACTTGATAATATTTGAAATTACGCCTTCAGCGTAGGATACCAATTTTTCGTGAAAATGGTCTTGAACACACAGACAGCAGCTTGCATCAAAGTAAACACTCACACAATTTGTAGAATAAAAAGTGGAGACAAAGTTATGTAATAGTTTTCATTTCATTGATCAACAAAACTAAACTATTACACTTGAAGAGTATGGTAGGCAAAACGATTACAAGAAGTTTCCCGAGTGTCGCAACAACTCCCACTAACTTGCAATCTAGCACACGAGTACCTAGAGCTAAATCTCCTAACTCTAATCTTGGCACAAGGCGCAAAAGCTACTACACAAACTCGAAGCTCGACTATGATTCTAAAAATCAGATTTCGTTCTCTCAAAATCGTCGAATGATGAAATGAACATCCATGGGTATTTATAGTAGTGTCGCACATGTGAGAGTGATGACATGGCACATTCTCATTCGTCGCATGCTTGGCCTATGTCACTTTTCCATGGATGACATCATCATTGTAGAACTTTGATTCTTGAATCTTGGAATCTTGAATCTTTGATTCTTGAATCCTTGAATCTTGAATCTTCAATTTCAAGGACAAACTTCAATTTCAATCTTGACTCCATCGATCTCAATTCTTTATCTTCAATTTCTTGTGAAAAACTCTAAGTGTTGAAGCTTCAGAATTTCATCGTCTTCATGGTCGTCGATCTTGTTGAAGGTGCAAACTTGGAACAATTCTTCATTTCCTCGAACTGAGTACCTGGTGAAATACAAACACGTAGTAAGTACTTAGTCTTAGAATTAAAAACACAAAAACTTGAGTCGCCGTTTTTCAAGTACACCAAAACCGGCGACTCCATTCTCCGGAAATATGACAAGGGCAAGTGTCGCCGTTTTTCATGGCATAACCACAAAACCGGCGACTCGTGTCGCTGGAATCTTGTACAACACCAAAAACGGCGACTGGAGTCGCCGTTTCTCCAACGCACCAAAAACAGCGACTCTAGTCGCTGGAATTTTTCCAAGCCACAAAACCGGCGACTCGAGTCGCCGTTTCTTCACAGCAACAAAAGTGGCGACTCGTGTCGCCGTTTCCATGTCAATCCTGCCATGCACCAAAAGCGGCGACACGAGTCGCCGTTTTCCTCGCGTCACCAAAAGCGGCGACTGCTGTCGCCGTTTCCTTGTCCATGCATCAAAGCGGCGACTCTGGTCGCCGTTTCCGTGTCATTTCAAAAGTGGAGACTCAAGTCTCCATTTCCATGCGCAAGGTAGTTGACTTCGGTTTCTTAACCTGTAACCCTGAAAAACAACAAAAACAAAAACACAAGGAAAAAATACGTTGTCGCCAAAACCAACATTTACAATCTCCCCCTTTTTGGCACAACTCATAAAAACAAAGTTAAGTAAACAGGAGATACAAGTAGCTCCCCCTCAACCAAACAAACCATATAAAAAAAAGCTAAGTAAAAAGATGGAAAAACATCAATCATACAATCAATGAAAAACCATAAAAATACTTAGACGAATTTCAAACCAATCTTCAAAACTTAGATAAGAATTCAAAAACCAAGTATCAAATAAAAACCAGAATTCCAGAGTTGAGCAAATATGAAAAACTATGCATGGACAAATGAGTTTAGAGTTGAATGCATGCAAAACAGAAAAACAAGAGAAGTGAGTTCAAGAGTTAACAAAAAAAAAAAAAAAAAAAGGAATGGAAAAACTTGATCATTGAATCTTGAACTTCAATCTTCAGGCGAGGCTGTTGGAGTTGGATCACGCTCCGGACTTCCGATCAACTCTTCTTCATCGTCTTCATAACTGAAGCCATCGTCAGAGCTAGAGTCGCTTTCATCGGAGTCAGTTTCCGGATTCCCAAAAATATCTCGTTCACCCAGACCATCACCAGCATCTTCGTCAACATCCACAACGTCGACATCTTCATCATCTTCATCTCTCAGACCATCAGACGGCATCGACAACGACGCCCCTGGATTTGAAGTTTCACCAACTTTCCTCTTTCCTTTGTCACGAGCAGCAAAGACTCCATCAAAGATATCGTCATCTGTTTTCTCAGCATCATCAGATTTTTCACCGTCATCTTTTACAACTTCTATCAGCTTGCTTTTGGACAGCTGCGAATGAGCTTCCTGAATTGCGTCCCTCACCATGTTTTCAAAATAAAAGTATCTTTCAAACTCGCATCTGGGGCTCCAACATCTCCAAGTCCTCCCCCTTGTTGGATCTCCCGTTGCAGTTTCCTGAAAGATTGTTTCTGCTTGTCCTGTGCTTCAATCATCCTGTTGTACGCGACAACATGTTCAGCTTGACGCTTCTCAACAGCTAAGGAATCGACATAAAATTCCTGAACTACAGCCGAAGGAACCACAGCACGGTGACTATGGATCGGATGATAAGGATTTTGATACGAAGGAATTCCAGAAGTTGGACCTGTTGGAGTTGTGTACTTAATGTCTAGATTTAAGTAACGGAAACTCACGATCCATTGCCACTAATCTATTTAATTAAATAAACAATTATTTGCGTTTAATTATTTATAATTAAATATATGCAAATCATAGTCCTAGATTTTATACGTTGTAGTTAGTATGGTGTTGCATGGGCGCACAGAAGATCATACTATCGGTTACTCGTATTTAATCGAACAGTTGCTCACGACCTAGATTGACACGGACCAATCCATCAGTATAGTCGTTGTGTGAGAGAGAAAATAATTTATCTTAATTATTTTATCACACTTGTACACTTGGTGTATTGAGCGGATCGTTGAGATTCATCGATTAGGATTGCCGGCGATAATCGATTCCAGTCTCAGTGTATTTTATTCTTAATCCCCGAAACTATTGCGGGTGTGTATATTTAATATAAGTGACTTTGATTTACCAAAGGAATTAACCGATTTAATTATTGGGTTAATTACCGGTTAAGTTGGGTCACTATATTTTATATATGGCATGCCGTGAATACTTGACGGGAAAGTGTATCCCGTAAGGGTTGATAATATCCCCGAGATGATTTCATAAGGAATTATTATAACCCTGCAGGTGGATTCGTTCCGCATAATAATTAAGGTTGAATGGTACTAGTCTCGGATATAAGAGATGAATAAATTAATTAGCAATAAATTAATTTTATTCATGGATATTTATATCTTAAATACACGGAATAAATAATACTACCGGAGAAATATTATTTGATATAATATGGTTTAATATTGGGAGTGCAATTAATTTTATATAGTGGAAAATAGAATTAATTAATATTGATAAGGATTAATGGACTTGAGCATTGGGCTCAATTTAATCTTCAATATTGGAAGCCCAATATTCCACCTCCTTAATATCCCCTACGTAGCCTATAAAAGCACTACATGGTCTTCTCTATTCTCATAACTTGAAGATCACAATTCTAGAGAGAGAAAGTAGAGAGGAGGATCCATGGAGTTCGGTAGATCGTCGCCCACACGACGTCCGGGCTAGTGCAAGGAATACGTGGGAAGATCTCAAGGTCGTCAAATTGAGTTCTTCGTTTTTCCGAACAACGAGAACGAGGTAAATCGTAAAACCCTCTTTATGATTTTATCGTTTATTTATCGTGAGAATATCATGAACCAAGATCCAAGGACGAACCCCGGAAACGAGGAACGAGCCGAGCGGTGGTGGTCGAACCACCGGACCGCGGCAGCTCGTGGATCCCCGTGGGGATCGAACCACAAAACGCCCCGGCTGGACGCCGGGGACGTGCATGAGGAGCCCTCGGCCGAAGCCGAGGGGGCGATCGCTGCCCTAGGGCACGATCGCCGGGCGGGCGGCTGGCGCGCCCGCAGCGACTCACGGTTGAGTCGCCCCTCCACGGCGAGCAGCAAGTCGCCGGACTTGCTGCTGGGGGGCTGCCGGAACAGCCCCAATCGATCGCACCCCGCGATCGCTACATGCGATCGTGAGCCCTCCTCGCGGGGGTGCGGCTGGCCGTGCGCGCGTCTTCGGACGCGGCGTGCGTTCGGTCGTATCCCGGACCGCGTGATGTGCTCGCGTAGATTCCGGCGAAGGGTTTATTCGATTGGATTGTCGGTTCCGCAATTTAGACAATCCGGATATTCGAAGGATTTCGGTCGGAATTAATTAGATAATTTATTTATTTAAATTTATTAATTCCGGGATATCGATTTCCAACAATTGGTATCAGAGCGTTGGTTTTAGTTCATGGTATTTTTCGATAAATTGTTCTACCTTGCAGGGTTTCCGATTATTATGGCTAGATTTAATTATTGTTAATTAATGTCATAATAATGTTCTTGATTATTAAACTCTCGGTGATGTCAATATTTGTTCTTGTGTGGTGAATGCTTGTTCTTATTTTTCCGGAAATTGTATGAGGTCGATTTCATGTAGAGAATCGATACCGGAGAACGTAGTAATAAATTTGTAATTTATTCACGTTGGATCGATGACGAAACGACCGCCGGAAAAGTGTGACGGAGGAGATGAAGAGAGGGAGGACCGGGGATCGATCACGAGGATCGATCCCATGAGGATCGATCGCCCGGGCTGCCCTAGGGCTCTCGGCCACGCCGGCCACCAAGGGTGGTGGCGCGTGAGCCTTGGCCGGCGGTGGTAGTGGCGGTCGATGGTGGGGATGGCGTGGGGATCCCCAACACATGCTATTCCTACCAAGATCCAACTTTCCTAATTGATTCGGTTTTCCTATTTTGAGTATTCCTAGTTTTGGGAATTCTCATGGAAAAAGGAAAAGAATTAATTGGAATTAATTTATTTCCTTATTCTATTATGGAAGTCTTCTAGAATATTCTAAGTTCTACTTGGAATAGGATTCTAGAGATTTAATAGAATTGGAAAGGAAAATAATTAATTATTAAATTAATTTATTTCCTAATTGATTATTCCTATTTTATGGGAATTTTCATGGACATGGAAATTAATTAATTTTGGAAAGTAGAAGAGTCCTTAATTAATTTTTCCTATTTAATTATTCCTTTATGGAATTTTTAATGGATTAGGAAAGGAATTAATTTGGAAGGATTAAGAGTCCTAAATTATTTTATTTCCTTATTTCATTATGGAAATCATCTAGAATATTCCAAGTGGGTCTTGGATAGATTATTCTAGAGATTTAATGAAGTAGAAAGGGAAAATAAAATAAACTATTTTATTTATTTTCTTATTTCATTATGGAAGTAAATCATCTAGAATATTCCAAGTGGGTCTTGGATAGATTATTCTAGAGATTTAATGAAGTAGAAAAGGAAAATAAAAATAATAAAAATATTAATAATATTTAATTTTATTTTTGATATATTCGATTGACTTAATTTTCGAATTAAGTAACTTTTGGATTAATTGAAAATAAATAGATTTAAATATTGGAATTAATATTCCCGTCACATGGAGCATTCAAGAACGAAGACTAAAGACTAGAAGACGCATACGGGGATGCAATAAAGCCATAATAGTCGGAAAATAATATTCTAGTATTATTTTGATTATGTAATAATATTATATGTGCTTTATTTCATGTATGCATGCTTATGTGTATTTAATTATGCATTAGATAGCGTATCCCTTTGTTATAAAAAGCTAAGTGGGAGAGGGTATGGAAACATATCCATGGTCTCCATTGCTGTTCTCTTGGTGACTTTTATGAGCTTTCGAAGTTCGTATTGACAAGTCATTGGAGGAGAATTCTTGTAATTCCTTTTACGAGAAACATTGATTAAGTTTATCAAACAATGCCTAATTTGTCTTTCCAAAACTGATTTCAAGTCGACTCATTCTCACCCCGGGGAGTGGAATGGAGCCAAAGCCACTTGGTCATGTCGAGGACACAAATTAGAGACTTTCGTGTCATTTGATGACTAGATCGATTGTCTGCTCGGCTCCCTCATTTTATGAGAGATAGGGTCGTTCGCATGGTGAATCACTGGTAAGAAACTTCGAGTTTCACTTATGATTCTCCGCGTCTTGATTTACAAGATTGAATGGATCAAGTAATTGGGAGTCAATTATAAAAGTCTCTTGGTGTAGTAAACGTCCACACCACGTGGCTTGCTATGCTGACGGATTTTGGATTAATTGATGTAGACAGTTGTAAGAAATTGTGAAGAGTTGTGAAGTTGTCGTAAACGTCCACACCACGTGGCTTGTGGTGATGTAGCAATTCCGAACGATTTACTTTGGTACTGAGTAATGGTTTACACTTAGATACGCATTATAGTATTCCTCCCCACGAGGTTCCGCTATAAGTGATGTATGACCAAAGCAAATCTAATTGCTAAATCATTTGGATTGGTAAACGTCCACACCACGTGGCTTGCCATATCTGATGGGATTTTAGATGTGATTAGTGGTTTAATGATATTATTTAAGGGAGATAATATCGGAGATTAAATCGATTGTTTGTTGTTATATGTGCTCATAGATTAGGAAATGGCTTTGAACCCACTTTCTGTGATACCTAAGGATTATTTAAACTCACTGGTCCCTAAATGTATTGATTGGAATAGAGATCTAGACATTGTCCAGACTGTTAAAGAGTACAAGTTTGTGCTCAGTGAGCTTTGTCCTCCCGAGCCTACAAATGTCTTAACTGATGTGGAAAGGACTGATTTTGATATCATGTTCAAACTCAAGAAGATGTTTAGACATGACGTAGAGGCTAGACAAGAGGCGATGAGGATACTCATAAAGGCCAGTCGATTCAAGGAAACGCTTAAACACGTTTTTAAGATGATTGACCTTTTAGACGAGTTGAGACGGAAATCGCAAGCTCTTGTAGCTAATGCCAAAGGTTTCGAACCTAAGGGAAAAATCGGGGGAAAGGAAAAGCAAGCAAAGAAACCCAGTGGTCCTAGGTTTCTTGGACCACGAGATGGGACGAGAAAGCCATAAGGCAAGAGTTCTCGATGCAAACAGTCTGGGTACTGGAAGTCTGATTATCCTCTCAAAGAAAGTACGAAATTTTCTTTAGTCGAAATACATAGTCAGTGGTATTATCTACCGGAACCTGGTGTGTAGATATGGAACCACTGACGGTATGTGCATTTTAAATGCGAGAGGTTCCAGGAAACCTAACGACTTGGAAAAGAAAAAATCGTAGTCTACATGGGCAATGCTGTGGAGGAGGCAGCAGTTGCAGTGGAGGACATTTTATAAGATTTCATTTTGAGTTATTGCTTTTATGTACTTTTCATATTAGAAAGAACTTTGTTCTGGATTTCTAATGAATGGATATTTTATTTCTTTTAATCATTTGATGGTTATAAGAAGAAATAATGATATTATCTATTCTGGTACATTAGCTAGCAATATATAAATGATGAATCCTGAGTCCACCATGATGCAACGAACCGTAGTATGAAACTCGTTTTACTAATAAGAGATTTCTTTATCAATTATACTTGTGGATTCTTATGCTGAGTCATGTTTATTCAAATAAGAAGTTCAAGGGTCGAAAATTGATATTTTGATCAATTAAGTTGAAGGAGTGGACCTTCCGACCTAAGAATCTAATTTGGAAGATAATATGACTAAGCAATCCTTTATGGATATAAGATGTAAGATCCGGACAAGTATAAGAATTGATTAACTCTGATGTATGCAGACCTATGTCTACTCAGACAATAAGGTACGAGTACATCATTTGATGATTACTCGAGAAATGGATTAGAATACCTGATGTGCCACAAAAGCAAGTGTTTTGACAAGTCAATGGACACTAAGCAATTGTGGAGAACCATCAAGGTATATCCATTTGTAGCCTGCGATTTGATCGCGGAGGCAAGTACCTATCTGAGGAATGCATGGCATACTGATCAGAAATTGGGATTTGATCCCAAATGACTACACCATACACTGTTGTGTAGAAATGGTGTGTCGTAAACAAGAAATGGAACTCTTATAGAAATAGTAAAATTATGAGTTATACGGAACTACCTATGTTCTATGGATATGTCTGGAAACAACGGCGCATTCAAATGCGGTTGTAGAATATCCTAGAAGAACAAAAGATGTGTGTTCAATAGTACTATGAACCAGAAGGACGTTATAAGTTCTAATTCCCGGTTCTTAAAGAAAGACTATACGATGAACCACAAGCTCAAGGTGACATGATACTTTGAAATGAGAGAGAAAGATTAAGACTTAGAACCAGCCGAACCGAGTAGTGGTACACCACTAACTGCACCTACTGTTATCACTGTTTATACACCGGAATGTCGTTGTAGTGGGAGGTTGTGTGACAACCGGAGATATTCATAAGACTAGGAGAGTCTTCGGACTCTGGACCTAGTATACATGAAATCAATCCCTGGATCTACATGAAGGCGGTACTAGATCTAAATGTGCCTTCTTGGAGAGCAATAAGGATTATTGCTAAGAAGCAAGATCATTTAGAGTACAAGCTTAGTTGATCCATTTATGGATTGAAACAAAGCATTGAGTTCGTGGTACTTGCAAATTGATGAGATAGTCCATTTTATGGATTCATCAAAAGCATAGACGAATCGTGTGTATTGGAAACGTGATGGAAAACAAGGTGGTGTTTCTCGGAGGTTTTATGTAGATAACATTTTATCATTGGTAACAATGTAAAGATGTTGTCAGACATAAAATGATGGTTGTTTAGATAAATCATTATGAAAGATATAGGAAGAAGTTGGACATGTTCTTGAGATCTTGGATCTCTAGGAATGAACATTGTACTTCTCCTGGACATCTTACATATATGATTATGGTTCGTTTTAACATGCAAGATTCCGAGAAAGGTTCGTTACCTTTCAGATACGGAATGCATCTATCTAAGGATATGTGTTCTAGACTACGAAGCAGACGAGTATTTCCTTTGGATTACATTCTCTTAGATTTCTAATCGAACGAGGACCGGTGTAAGTCGATATCAGGCTATGTGTTTCACTATTGAAGGAGAAGGAGTTTTAACATGGAAGAGTGATAAGCACGATGCTTTTCGGACTCTGCCATGGGTAACTAAATAGCAGCTTCAGAGGCAGCGGAAGTTTTGGTATAACTCCGGGATAATCTCTGGGACTTAGATGTGATTCTTAATTTGCCAAAGGCTATGTAAATAGCGGTGCAATGGCAAATGGGAAGAAATCACTAGTCCATAAGTGTAAGATAACACATAGTGCAAGTACCACCTGATACGAGTCATCGTCGAGGGAGACGACGCTGTAGTCACCAAGATAACTTCAGAGCGGCAACCTAGAGTGCTCATTCACATAGTACTTCTTGGAAGTACACCTTAAGCACGTGATGAGTATGGGAGTCGGGAGTTTGGAAGAAATGACTAGACCTTAGTACAAGTGGGAGATTGTTGGAGTTGTGTACTTAATGTCTGATGGAGTTATATTCTAAATGTCTAGTTTAGTGACAATATGGAACTCCTTATCTGTGTTTTTCATTATCTATTAATCAAACTGTCGGCATTTTTGTCTACCTTGTACTTGAATGCAATAGTTCTAGATATATACGTTGTAGACAGTATGGCGTGAGGAGACACGCGGAAGATCATACTGTCGGTTACTCGTATATTATCGAACAGAAGCTCACGACTTAGATGGACAGGGACAATCCATCGGTACGTCGTAGTGTGACTGGGTAATAGTTGGTCTTGACTATTATGTTACACTTGTACACTTGGTGTATTGAGCAGGACCACGGGAGGGCGTTCGATTTATACTAATCGACGTAATCGAACTAGACCTCAAAATTACGGATATACGAATTCCTAATCCCTATATAATTATAGGTGCGTGTGTCCAATTCTCGGTTCATTAACTTGCCAATGAGTGAGACTAATTGATTAGTCGAGATACTCGGTAAATTGGGAATCGGAATTGTACACACGGCATGCTATAGATTATAGACAGGAAACCGTGTCCCGTTTATCGGGTTGATAACGTCCCCGAGATGAGCTCATAAAGTTTATCATGTAAACCCTGCAGGTGGATTTGTTCCACATGATAATAAGGATGAGTGGTACTAGTCTCGGATAATAAGAAACGAATTAATTTAATTATTAGTAATTAAATAAATTCGTGGACGTTCGATATCTTAAACACGGGGAAAGTCGTATATGTAATTTCGGCGGAATTATTATTGTTGAAATAATATTAAAATTAATTTCGGGAATTCAATTATTATTTTATAGTGGAGTTAATAATAATTAAAATTGAAATCGATTAATTAAGGAATTGCTTTTACGTATTCCAAGTTAATTAATATTTCAATTTAGCCCTTAATTAATTTATCCTTAGGTCCCTAACGTTGCTCTATATAAACCCCCTCCCTTACCCTCTCTTAACCTACAATTCGCCGCAACATCTATTTTTGCTGAGAAAAATAATTGCGTTAGCGCAAATATATTTTTCTCTGTAAAAGTAAAAGGTTAACGCAAATAAAAGTTTTTATTCTCTCATTGAGAATAATCATACTGAGGTTGAGACAGAGAGCGTATAGACGGGAGAACTCCAGCGGATCGTTGCCCACACAACGGTTGGAGACGGGATCAGAGAATACGCTAGAAGCTCTAAGGTCTCAACAATCGACCGAGAAGGTATGAGATCGTTTTCTATTCCGCATTTATTCGATCTCATATTTCGTTAATCATATTTTGAACGTAGATCGGATCCCGTGGCTTGGATGTGACATTCTCGGACTGCTGGGAGGTTTCTGACCTCCGGCATGGCAGTCGGATCGAGAAAATCACATCGGAACAGCCAGAACGGGCGAATCCCGCCGCTGTTCGCGACGGGTGTCGGACGACAGCTAATACTGTCGGCCGACAGGCTTGTCGGACGAAACCTTCTGGTGTCGGACGACATTTGATGGTCTTGTCGGACGACACCTTCTGGTGTCGGACGACAGAGAGGCCAGAAGCCTCTCGTTTTGCGCGGTCGTGCCTCGGGTGCGATGGCTGGGTGCATTTCGGGTCAGGGGCTTCGTCGTGAACACCTTGGGCAGGAAGGAGGTCGACTGGGCTTGTCCGGAAGTTCGATTAGTCGAACGGACTTGTCCCGGGTAGTCGATTTCCAACAATTGGTATCAGAGCCAGTTTATACGTTCTTTATATTGTTTGCGAGAATTGTTTTGCAGGATCACCCGATTATTATGGCCAATTTATTTTTGGTATTTTGTGCTATATGTGTGTGTGGTTTTGATTAAACTCTCGGGGTTGTCGAGATCGTTTTTTTTGGAAAGTTGCTTGTTTGTAATAGATAAAAACGACGGGTTGAGTCGTTAGGTTTATTTATTTTTTCGTTGGATCCGGGACTTGTATAGGGTCGATCAAAATGTATAGGATCGATACCGGACTTAGTAGAATGATTTTGTAATTAATTTCTGCTATTGGATCGAGACGAGATCGAAGCCCGGAGGAACGAGAATCGAAGTCGAGACGAGCAACGAGTTCGAGTTCCAAGAGACGTGCATTCAAGATTTTAAGGCCATAATAATCGGGCCACGTTAATTGCTTTCTTATGTGATTTACGTGTTTTATTATGCTTATTATTTTATGCATGTATATCCCTAAATCGTAAAATACTAAGTGGGAGAGGGATTGGAAACAATCCCGCGGTCTCCATTCTCTGTTTCGAGAGTGATGTGTATTGACTTACGAGTTGGCTTTAGTGTCATCCTCCCTATCGGATAAAGTCGATACAAGGAAATCACTTTGATCGAAATTCGAATGAAATTCCAATTTTAAAATTGAACAATTAAATTTTTCAAAGCAATGCCTAATCTGTCTTTCAAAGACTAATTTCAACTCGACTCATTCTCACCCCGGGGAGTGGAATGGAGCCAAAGCGCTTGGTTATGTCGATGACACAGATTAGAGACATTCGAGTCATTTGATGACTAGATCGATTGTCTGGTTGGCTCCCTCACTTTGTGAGAGATAGGGCTCAATTGCATGATTGATCGCTGGTTAGAAACTTCGAGTTTCACTTACGAGATATCAAGCTTTAATTAACGAAATTGTGAAATTTATTAAATGGAATTCAATTAACAAAGTTGTTTGTTTAGTAAACGTCCACACTATCGTGGCTTACTAGACGAAAACGGAACTTTGGGTTAATTGAGGCTCGACAGTTATAGGAAATCGTAAAGGGACCGCATGTCAACGTAAACGTCCACACTAACGTGGCTTGCGGTGGGCGTGTAGTTTCCGAGCGGTTAACTTAGTACTGAGAAATGGTATACACTTAGGTACGCTTTACAGTATCCTCCCCATCGGAGTCACTGCTGTAATGATGTACGACCGAAGTAAAAGTCCAGTTATAAAATCGTTTGGACTAGTATACGTCCACATGAACGTGGCATGCTAGTCTGATGGGATTTTAGGATTGATTGGTAGATTTAATGATATTAATTAAGGGAGTTAATATCGAATTAAATTTGACAGTTTGATTTGTCTCTTTTATAGATATGGCACTCAACCCGCTGTCCATTATACTAAAAGAAAACAAACTCACTGGTCCAAACTATGTTGATTGGAAACGAAACTTGGACATTGTCCTAACTGCTGAGGAGTACAAATATGTACTCCATGAGGTTTGTCCTGATGAACCTATTGACACCTCCACTCCTGAGGAAAAGGAAGCTCATCGGAAGTGGGTCAAGGCTGATCAGATGGCGCGGTGCTACATTTTGGCTTCTATGTCAAATGTGCTGCAACATCAGCATGAGGCCATGACCACTGCCTATGATATGATGCTTAACCTCAAGGAGATGTTTGGTAGTGAGGATAGGGCAGCCAGGCAAGATGCTATGAGGAAACTCATGACGGCCACCATGTCCGAAGGAACGCCCGTAAGGGATCATATCCTTAGGATGATTGGCTATCTGAATGAGATAGAGATTATGGGAGGAACTATCGATGGGGAAACCCAGATCGATATAGTGCTCCAGTCTCTGCCTAGGAGTTTTGAGCAGTTCCGCCTGAACTATAACATGAACAAGAGGTTATATACGTTGGCGGAACTCCTGACTGAACTCCAGGCGGCAGAGGGAATCTTTAAGAAACCTCAGGCACTTGTGGCTGTGAAACTTCCTGGCCCTCCGGGAGCTAAGAGGAAGAAGAAGCAAGGACGGAAACCCAGTGGACCCAGAATTGGTGGACCACAGAATGGAGTGAACAAGCCCAAGGGCAAGTGTTTCCGTTGCAAGCAGTCTGGACATTGGAAGTCTAATTGTCCTCTCAGACAAGGAGGTATGAACTTTTCCTTAGTCACTGAAACATGTTTAGCGGTGTTATCCACCGGTACCTGGTGTGTGGATACGGGAGCCACTGATCATGTCTGCAATTCTTTGCAGGGGTTCCAGGAAACCCGGCGGCTTAGAGAGGGAGAGATCACCATCTACATGGGCAATGCTACGAAAGTGGCGGCAGTTGCAGTGGGAGATGTTCATTTATCTTTTAATTATAAAGTTTTAGTATTGAATGATTGTCTTTATGTACCGAACTTTAGAAAGAACCTTGTTTCGGTTTCTAAGTTGGTTTTGAATAAATATTCTGTTTCTTTTGATAGTTCTGTTATTATCAAAAAGAATGGTGAGTATATCTGTTCTGGTACATTGATAGGCAACTTATATATACTGAATCCTGATTATTCCACGATGCAACGAGTAGAGTCTTTTAACACATCTAGTATCAATAAGAGAAAGGAGCCTTCTAGAATGAATCAAAAGTACTTATGGCATCTTAGGCTAGGTCATATTAACTTGGGTAGGATTCAAAGGTTGATAACTGATGGAATACTCAGTGGTGTGAAAGATGAGGACTTTCCAACCTGCGAATCATGCCTGGAAGGAAAAATGACCAAGCGACCCTTTAGTGATAAGGGGTATAGATCCAAGGAAGTACTGGAATTGATTCACTCTGATTTGTGCGGGCCTTTATCTGTCCAAGCGAGAGGAGGTTATGAATATTTCGTAACCTTCACTGATGATTACTCAAGGTATGGTTTTATATACATTATGCGCCGCAAGAGCGAGTGCTTTGACAAGTTCAAGGAGTACAAAGCTCTTGTGGAGAACCTTCATGGTAAAACCATAAAGACTCTACGATCTGATCGTGGAGGAGAGTAACTCTCGGGAGAGTTTAAGGCGTACTTATTAGAGAATGGGATTGATTCCCAGATGACTGCACCATACACGCCCCAGCAGAATGGTGTAGCAGAAAGAAGGAATAGGACTCTTATGGAAATGGTAAGATCTATGATGAGTTATTCAGAACTACCAGTTTCGTTCTGGGGATATGCCTTGGAAACAGCGGCGTATATCCTGAACTTAGTTCCTTCTAAATCAGTCCCTAAGACGCCCTCGGAATTGTGGACCGGGCGAAAGCCGAACTTGAAACACATTCGGATCTGGGGTTGTCCAGCACATGTGCTGAAGCATGGGGCTGATAAATTGGAATCTCGTTCAGATATTCGGTTGTTTATAGGATATCCTAGAGGAACGAAATGATGGGATTCGATGTCCCGGGCTATCAAAATTGCGGAACCGATAGCCCGACCGAAACCCTATCGCCGGAGACCGCACGAACACCGACTCATCCGCAGGAGTCCGACCTTTGGAGACTACGCGCCCGAAGACACGCAGCCCGCCCCCAGCCGATTTTCTCCCACGAGTCGGATCTACGAACGCAAACCACACGCGAAGAACCGGGCTCGACAAGAGCGTCGCCGCGGGATAAACCCGCGGCTAAACCCTAGCCGAACCCCATCCGCGGGGTTCGCGATCGCCGTGCATGGCGATCGCTGGGGCTGCTCCGGCAGCCCCCGGGTGGCGGTGAGTCCGGCGACTTCACCGCCGTCGCCATCGAGGGGAGGGCGGTCAGCCCAGCTGACCCGCCGCGGCCTAGCCGCGGCTGCCCTAGCGATCGACTTCCGAGTCGATCGCTCGCCCCGGCTTCAGCCGGGGCCCCCTTCGAGCGCACGCCGCCGTCGAGGGCGGCTGGGGTCCGCCACGGCACCAGCCCGTGGCACCCCAGCGATCGACCGGAGTCGATCGCGTGCCCCGGCGTCCAGCCGGGGCTTCGCCCCTCGTCGCGCGCGCCGGGCGGTCAAACCCTAGGGTTTCGACCGCCCCCTTCGAACTTCGCCGGGGATCTCGAATCCCCGTCCGCGATGATCGTCGTTTTTCCCGGATCGCGTCGTTCATGTATACATCACAATTATTCAACGCACATATAATCAAAGAGGGGGATTCTCGATTATTACCTCGAATCGTTGTACGGAGAAACGAATTCGGTTGACGACCTTGCGATCTTCCTACGTATTCCTTGCACCTCGTCCGAACGTCGTGTGGGCGACGATCTATCGGATTCCTATGGATCTTCCTCACTCTCAGAACTTTATGATTGGCGTAACTTAGGTTAATGAAAAAGTGAAGACCATGTAGTGCTTATATAGGCTACGTAGGGGATCATAAGGAGAATAAATATTGGGCTTCAATATTGAAAATTAAATTGGGTCCAACCCAAATCTATTAATTCTTATCAATATTAATTTTATTTATTTTCCACTATATAAATAAAATTGCACTCCCAATATTATTCCATATTATATCAAATAATATTTCTCCATCTTAGTATTATTTATTCCGTGTATTTAAGATTTAAATATCCATGAATAAATTTATTTATTGCCCAATAAATTATATTCATCTCTTGAATCCGACACTAGTACCATTCAACCTTAATTATTGTGCGGAACGAATCCACTCATGAGGTTTACACAATAATTCCTTATGAACTCATCTCGGGGATATTATCAACCCTTCCGGGATACACTGTCCCTTCAAGAATTCACGGCATGCCATATACAAAATATAGTGACCCAACTTAACCGGTAATTAACCCAATAATTAAATCGGTTAATTCCTTTGGTAAATCAAAGTCACTTATATTAAATATACACACCCGCAATTGTTTCAGGGATTAAGAATAAAATACTCCGAGTCTCAAATCAATTATCGCCGAGCAATCCTAATTGATGAGTCTCAATTGATCCGCCCAATACACCAAGTGTACAAGTGTGATAAAATAATTAAGATAAATTATTTTCTCTCTCACACAACGACTATACCGATGGATTAGTTCGTGTCCATCTAGGTCGTGAGAAACTGTTCGATTAAATACGAGTAACCGATAGTATGATCTTCTGTGCGCCCATGCAGCACCATACTAACTACAACGTATAAAATCCAGAACTATGATTTGCATATAATTAAATGCAAATAATTGTTTATTAATTAAATAGATTAAATGCTATGATCGGGAGTTTACCGTTACTTAAATCTAGACATTAAGTACACAACTCCAACAATCTCCCACTTGTACTAAGGTCTAGTCATTTCCTCCAAACTCCCGGTTCCCATACTCATCACGTGCTTCAAAGTGTACTTCCGAGAAGTACTATGTGAGTGAGCAATCTAGGTTGCCGCTCTGAAGTTATCTTGGTGACTACTACGTCGTCTCCCTGACGATGACTCGTATCAGGTGGTACTTGCTCTATGTGTTAACATCACTTTTGACTTATGACCTCTTCTAGTTCACCGTGCACCGCTATCTAATAGCCTTTGGTAAACTGAGAGTCATATCCAAGTCAAGAGGTTATCCCGGAACCTAACCAAAACTTCCGCTGCCTCTGAGGCTGCTATTCGGTTATTAGAGTCTCTGAGAAGCGTCCCGCTTATCACTCTTTTACTTCATGGTTCCACCTCTTTCTAAAAGTGAACACATAGCCTGATATCGACTTTCACTGGTCCTTTTCTGATTCTTGGATCTGAGAATCTGTAATCTAAGAAGATTTCGTCTTGCTCAAGCCAGTACTATGAAAGTACTCTTGCAGCATTCGAACATCCCTTATCCAGATTACTTTGATATCCTCCCACTACGCAAACCGCATAGTTGATATCAGGTTCTTGTTTTACAACATTGCATCTATAGAGCTTTCCATACTTGAAGTATAGGAAACTGCTCTGTCCTCATCTATCTCCTTCATATGTTCAAACACATACCCTTTAGATAGATGTATGTTCTGTCTCTGAAAGGCAATAACCTTTCTCAGAAGTATGCATTTTTAAAACAAACCTTAATCACATAAGATGTCTAGGAGAAGTACAACGTTCTTATCTCTAGATCATAAGATCTTAAGAACATGCTCTAACTTCTTCTCAATCTTATATCTCGATTTATTTAGACAACCTCTATTTTATGTCTGACAACACTTTTACATTGTCGCCAATGATAAAATGTTATCTACATAAAATCTCCGAGAAACACCACCTTTGTTTCCGTCACGTCTCTAACACACCTTCTTTGCTAATCCTATGCAGACCTAGGGATCGATTTCATGTATACTGGATCCAGAGTTCAAAACTCCTCCAGTCTTATGAACATCTCTAGTTGCTTAACAACCTCCCACTGCAATGGCGTCTCGGTGTGTAACAGTAACAACATTAGGTGCAGTTAGTGGTGTACTACTACTCGGTCAGGCTGGTTCTCAGTCTTTCCCTTTCCTCATTTTAAAGTATTTTGTCAATTAGGGCATTGCAGTTCATCTAATAGTTTTTCCTCTATGAACCGGACGAGACGTCCCTCTGGTTCATAGTACTATAGAACACACAATACTTCGTTCATCTAGGATATCCTACAACCATATTGAATATGTTGTTGTCTCCAGGAATATCCATAGAACATAGGTAATTCCGAACAACTTGTTCTCTTACTATTAGATTTCTATTTCTTTACAACGCACCATCTCTACACGTAAGTGCACGGCTCGTCTCTTTGGGAATTAATCCCAATCTTTGATTATGCTATGTGTTATCTAGATAGGTGATGGCCTCCGCGACCGAGTCACAGGCTTCTAATGGATATACTTTGATGGTTCCCCATAATAGCTTTGTGTCCATTGACAAGTCAAAAACACTTTGCTTTTATGGCACATCAAGCATTCTAATCCATCACTGAGTATTCTTTGAAAGAATTACTCATACCTCTCTAATATACACATATGTCTGCATATCTAATCATTTCCAATACTCTTCTGAATTCTATCCTTTTTCCAGAAAGGTTTGCTTAGACGTATTATCCTCCAAATTCAATCCTTAGGTCGGAAGGTCCATTCCTTCAACTATAATTGATCAAATCAATTTCGACCATATGAATTTTATTTGAAAATACTACTAAGTATAAGATTTCATAAGTATAATGATAAAGAAATATCTAATAAGTAAAACAAGTTATATATAACGGTTTGTTGCATCGTGGTGGACTAAGGATTCATCATTCACATATTGCTATCTAATGTACCATAATGAATATCACCATTATTTCTTATCCAAACCATCCAATGATTAAAGAAATAAAATATCCATTAATAAAGAAAAACAGAACGAAGTTCTTTTTCAAAATAAAAAGGGGTACATAAGCAATAACTGAAATGAAAACTTAAAACAGATAAATGTCTTCCACTGCAACTGCTGCTACCCCAACAGCTTCGCCCATGTAGACTCGAATTCTTCTTCTCTAAGTCGCCGGGTTTTCTGGAACCCCTGCATTTAAAAATGCACATACCGTCAGTGGTTCCATATCTACACACCAGAATTCTGGTAGATAATACCGCTGACTATGTTTTTATGACTAAAGAAAGATTCGTACCTCTGAGAGGACATTCAGACTTCCAGTGTCCCATCTTGTTGCATCGGAAGCACTTACCCTTTGGCTTTGCAGCCCCCACTCGTGGTGCAGTCCTCTTGACACCACTGGGTTTCCAGGCTTGCTTCCTTTTCTTGCCCCTACCTCCATTAGGCTTAAAACCTTTGGACTTGGTAGCTACAAGCGCTTGAGACTTGCCCTTCTTGTAGATCCCCTCTGCCGCCTTCAGTTCAGTCAGGAGTTGCGCAAGAGTATAAGATAGTTTACCCATATTATAGCTCATACGAAACTGCTCAAAACTAGGGGCCAGAGACTGGAGTATGATGTCGACTTGCGTCTCAGCATCAATAGAAGCTCCTAGGACCTCAAGTTCATTCAACAAACTCATCATCTTAAGAACGTGCTCCCCAATGGGCGTTCCTTCAGACTGAGTAGTCGACATAAGGACTCTCATGGCTTCTTGCCTTGCCGCACGATCTTGCTCCCCAAACATCTCCTTGAGGTTAAACATCATATCATAGGCAGTGTCCATTGGCTCATGTTGGGTTTGGAGTACATTTGACATTGAAGCCAAAATATAACAGCTAGCCATTTCATCAGCCTTTTTCCACTTCCGATATGCCAGTTTCTCCTCATCAGTTGAGGCAGCCGTGGGCTCGGCAGGGCACACTTCATGGAGTACATATTTGTACTCTTCCGAAGTTAGGACAATGTCTAAATTTCTCTTCCAATCAATATAGTTGGTGCCAGTGAGCTTATGCTCCTTGAGTATCATAGAAAGTGGGTTCATAGCTATTCTCTAAACCTATAAGCACATTTAAACAAACAATTAATTTAATATCCGATATTATCTCCCTTAAATAATATCATTAAATTACTAATCACATCTAAAATCCCATCAGGTAAGGCAAGCCACGTGGTGTGGACGTTTACCCACCCAAATGATTTAGCAATTAGTTTTTCTTTGGTCATACATCGCTTATAGCGGAACCTCGTGGGGAGGAATACTACAAGGCGTATCTAAGTGTAAACCATTACTCAGCACCAAAGTGAATCGTTAGGAATTGCTACATTACCGCAAGCCACGTGGTGTGGACGTTTACGACAACTTCACAACTCTTCACAATTCCTTACAACTGTCTACATCAATTAATCCAAAATCCGTCAGTGCAGCAAGCCACGTGGTGTGGACGTTTACTTCACTAAGAGACTTTTATAATTGACTCCCAATTACCAGATCCATTCGATTTTCGTAGATCAAGACGCGGAGAATCATAAGTGAAACTCGAAGTTTCTAACCAGTGATTCACCATGCGAACGACCCTATCTCTCATAAATGAGGGAGCCGAGCAGACAAGCGACCCATCTATCAAAGAATGGCACGGAAGTCTCTAATTTGTGTCCTCTACATGACCAAGTGGCTCTGGCTCCATTCCACTCCCCGGGGTGAGAATGAGTCGACTTGAAGTCAGTTTCAGAAAGACAAATTAGGCATTGTTTGATAAACTTGATCAATGTTTCTTGTAAGAGGAATTACAAGAATTCTCCTTCAATGACACATCTATACGAACTTCAAAAGTCCATAAGAGTCACCAAGAGAACAGTAATGGAGACCATGGGAATGTTTCCATCCCCTCTCCCACTTAGCTTTTTATAACAAAGGGATACGCTATCTAATGCATAATTAAACACATAAGCATGCATGAAAGCAATAAAGCACATAGCACATAGTCAAAAATAATGCTAGAGAAATTATTTTTCCCGACTATCATGGCTTTATCTTCATATGCATCTTCTAGTCTTCAGTCTTCGTTTCTTGAATGCTCCATGTGACGAGAATATTAATTTCTAATATTTAAATCTATTTATTTTCAATTAATCCAAAAGTTACTTAATTCGAAAATTAAGTCAATCGAATATATCAAAAATAAAATTAAATATCATTAATATTTTTATTTATTTATTTTCCTATCTAGTTCTATTAAATCTCTAGAATAATCTATCCAAGTAAAACTTGGAATATTCTAGAATAGAACAAGGAAATAAAATAAATAAATTAGGACTACTACTTTTCAAATTTTTTTTTTTTTTTTTTTTATTCCTAATCCATGAATATTCCCATGAGTAGGAATAATCAAATAGGAAAAATAAATTTAGTACTAAATTAATTAAATTTCTAATCTATGAATAATTCCATGAAGGAAATAAATTAATAGAAAATAAAATTAATTTAAATTAATTCTTTTCCTAATCCATGAGAGTTTCCAAAAGGAAAGTACTCAAATAGGAAAAATCCGAATTAATTGGGAAAGTAGATTTTTTGTAGGAATAGCATGGGATTGGGAGATCCCACGCCATCCCCATCTAGAAGGAACGGCCGGCCACTCGGGAGGAGCGCCGCCGCTGCCTAGCCACGCCGGCTAGGCCATGGGTCAATCACCACCATGTGATCGATCCCAAGCCCTTGTCTTCTCGTCACTTCTTCGTCTTCCGGCGATCGTCTCAGCATCGAACCAACGTAATTAAAATTACAAAATTTAAATTACAATTCCGGTATCGATTCTAAACATGAAATCGACCCTATACATTTTCCGGAAAAAATAAAGTACGTAATAATAAATCCTAAATTCGGTCAACCCCCGAATTTTTACTATTACAAACATTCAACCACACAAAACGAATCTCGACATGTCCGAGAGTTTAATAATCATGATAATTAATTAAAAAACAATTAATTAAATCCAACCATGATAGCCGGAAATCCTGCAAGGTAGAACAATAATCGAACATATACATGAACACGAAACCAAACGCTCTGATACCATTTGATGGGATTCGATGTCCCGGGCTATCAAAATTGCGGAACCGATAGCCCGACCGAAACCCTATCGCCGGAGACCGCACGAACACCGACTCATCCGCAGGAGTCCGACCTTTGGAGACTACGCGCCCGAAGACACGCAGCCCGCCCCCAGCCGATTTTCTCCCACGAGTCGGATCTACGAACGTAAACCACACGCGAAGAACCGGGCTCGACAAGAGCGTCGCCGCGGGATAAACCCGCGGCTAAACCCTAGCCGAACCCCATCCGCGGGGTTCGCGATCGCCGTGCATGGCGATCGCTGGGGCTGCTCCGGCAGCCCCCGGGTGGCGGTGAGTCCGGCGACTTCACCGCCGTCGCCATCGAGGGGAGGGCGGTCAGCCCAGCTGACCCGCCGCGGCCTAGCCGCGGCTGCCCTAGCGATCGACTTCCGAGTCGATCGCTCGCCCCGGCTTCAGCCGGGGCCCCCTTCGAGCGCACGCCGCCGTCGAGGGCGGCTGGGGTCCGCCACGGCACCAGCCCGTGGCACCCCAGCGATCGACCGGAGTCGATCGCGTGCCCCGGCGTCCAGCCGGGGCTTCGCCCCTCGTCGCGCGCGCCGGGCGGTCAAACCCTAGGGTTTCGACCGCCCCCTTCGAACTTCGCCAGGGATCTCGAATCCCCGTCCGCGATGATCGTCGTTTTTCCCGGATCGCGTCGTTCATGTATACATCACAATTATTCAACGCACATATAATCAAAGAGGGGGATTCTCGATTATTACCTCGAATCGTTGTACGGAGAAACGAATTCGGTTGACGACCTTGCGATCTTCCTACGTATTCCTTGCACCTCGTCCGAACGTCGTGTGGGCGACGATCTATCGGATTCCTATGGATCTTCCTCACTCTCAGAACTTTATGATTGGCGTAACTTAGGTTAATGAAAAAGTGAAGACCATGTAGTGCTTATATAGGCTACGTAGGGGATCATAAGGAGAATAAATATTGGGCTTCAATATTGAAAATTAAATTGGGTCCAACCCAAATCTATTAATTCTTATCAATATTAATTTTATTTATTTTCCACTATATAAATAAAATTGCACTCCCAATATTATTCCATATTATATCAAATAATATTTCTCCATCTTAGTATTATTTATTCCGTGTATTTAAGATTTAAATATCCATGAATAAATTTATTTATTGCCCAATAAATTATATTCATCTCTTGAATCCGACACTAGTACCATTCAACCTTAATTATTGTGCGGAACGAATCCACTCATGAGGTTTACACAATAATTCCTTATGAACTCATCTCGGGGATATTATCAACCCTTCCGGGATACACTGTCCCTTCAAGAATTCACGGCATGCCATATACAAAATATAGTGACCCAACTTAACCGGTAATTAACCCAATAATTAAATCGGTTAATTCCTTTGGTAAATCAAAGTCACTTATATTAAATATACACACCCGCAATTGTTTCAGGGATTAAGAATAAAATACTCCGAGTCTCAAATCAATTATCGCCGAGCAATCCTAATTGATGAGTCTCAATTGATCCGCCCAATACACCAAGTGTACAAGTGTGATAAAATAATTAAGATAAATTATTTTCTCTCTCACACAACGACTATACCGATGGATTAGTTCGTGTCCATCTAGGTCGTGAGCAACTGTTCGATTAAATACGAGTAACCGATAGTATGATCTTCTGTGCGCCCATGCAGCACCATACTAACTACAACGTATAAAATCCAGAACTATGATTTGCATATAATTAAATGCAAATAATTGTTTATTAATTAAATAGATTAAATGCTATGATCGGGAGTTTACCGTTACTTAAATCTAGACATTAAGTACACAACTCCAACAATCTCCCACTTGTACTAAGGTCTAGTCATTTCCTCCAAACTCCCGGTTCCCATACTCATCACGTGCTTCAAAGTGTACTTCCGAGAAGTACTATGTGAGTGAGCAATCTAGGTTGCCGCTCTGAAGTTATCTTGGTGACTACTACGTCGTCTCCCTGACGATGACTCGTATCAGGTGGTACTTGCTCTATGTGTTAACATCACTTTTGACTTATGACCTCTTCTAGTTCACCGTGCACCGCTATCTAATAGCCTTTGGTAAACTGAGAGTCATATCCAAGTCAAGAGGTTATCCCGGAACCTAACCAAAACTTCCGCTGCCTCTGAGGCTGCTATTCGGTTATTAGAGTCTCTGAGAAGCGTCCCGCTTATCACTCTTTTACTTCATGGTTCCACCTCTTTCTAAAAGTGAACACATAGCCTGATATCGACTTTCACTGGTCCTTTTCTGATTCTTGGATCTGAGAATCTGTAATCTAAGAAGATTTCGTCTTGCTCAAGCCAGTACTATGAAAGTACTCTTGCAGCATTCGAACATCCCTTATCCAGATTACTTTGATATCCTCCCACTACGCAAACCGCATAGTTGATATCAGGTTCTTGTTTTACAACATTGCATCTATAGAGCTTTCCATACTTGAAGTATAGGAAACTGCTCTGTCCTCATCTATCTCCTTCATATGTTCAAACACATACCCTTTAGATAGATGTATGTTCTGTCTCTGAAAGGCAATAACCTTTCTCAGAAGTATGCATGTTTAAAACAAACCTTAATCACATAAGATGTCTAGGAGAAGTACAACGTTCTTATCTCTAGATCATAAGATCATAAGAACATGCTCTAACTTCTTCTCAATCTTATATCTCGATTTATTTAGACAACCTCTATTTTATGTCTGACAACACTTTTACATTGTCGCCAATGATAAAATGTTATCTACATAAAATCTCCGAGAAACACCACCTTTGTTTCCGTCACGTCTCTAACACACCTTCTTTGCTAATCCTATGCAGACCTAGGGATCGATTTCATGTATACTGGATCCAGAGTTCAAAACTCCTCCAGTCTTATGAACATCTCTAGTTGCTTAACAACCTCCCACTGCAATGGCGTCCCGGTGTGTAACAGTAACAACATTAGGTGCAGTTAGTGGTGTACTACTACTCGGTCAGGCTGGTTCTCAGTCTTTCCCTTTCCTCATTTTAAAGTATTTTGTCAATTAGGGCATTGCAGTTCATCTAATAGTTTTTCCTCTATGAACCGGACGAGACGTCCCTCTGGTTCATAGTACTATAGAACACACAATACTTCGTTCATCTAGGATATCCTACAACCATATTGAATATGTTGTTGTCTCCAGGAATATCCATAGAACATAGGTAATTCCGAACAACTTGTTCTCTTACTATTAGATTTCTATTTCTTTACAACGCACCATCTCTACACGTAAGTGCACGGCTCGTCTCTTTGGGAATTAATCCCAATCTTTGATTATGCTATGTGTTATCTAGATAGGTGATGGCCTCCGCGACCGAGTCACAGGCTTCTAATGGATATACTTTGATGGTTCCCCATAATAGCTTTGTGTCCATTGACAAGTCAAAAACACTTTGCTTTTATGGCACATCAAGCATTCTAATCCATCACTGAGTATTCTTTGAAAGAATTACTCATACCTCTCTAATATACACATATGTCTGCATATCTAATCATTTCCAATACTCTTCTGAATTCTATCCTTTTTCCAGAAAGGTTTGCTTAGACGTATTATCCTCCAAATTCAATCCTTAGGTCGGAAGGTCCATTCCTTCAACTATAATTGATCAAATCAATTTCGACCATATGAATTTTATTTGAAAATACTACTAAGTATAAGATTTCATAAGTATAATGATAAAGAAATATCTAATAAGTAAAACAAGTTATATATAACGGTTTGTTGCATCGTGGTGGACTAAGGATTCATCATTCACATATTGCTATCTAATGTACCATAATGAATATCACCATTATTTCTTATCCAAACCATCCAATGATTAAAGAAATAAAATATCCATTAATAAAGAAAAACAGAACGAAGTTCTTTTTCAAAATAAAAAGGGGTACATAAGCAATAACTGAAATGAAAACTTAAAACAGATAAATGTCTTCCACTGCAACTGCTGCTACCCCAACAGCTTCGCCCATGTAGACTCGAATTCTTCTTCTCTAAGTCGCCGGGTTTTCTGGAACCCCTGCATTTAAAAATGCACATACCGTCAGTGGTTCCATATCTACACACCAGAATTCTGGTAGATAATACCGCTGACTATGTTTTTACGACTAAAGAAAGATTCGTACCTCTGAGAGGACATTCAGACTTCCAGTGTCCCATCTTGTTGCATCGGAAGCACTTACCCTTTGGCTTTGCAGCCCCCACTCTTGGCAAAAAGCGATGAAATCTGAGATTGAATCAATGGATTCAAATCAGGTCTGGAATCTTGTAGCACCGCCCAAAGGTGTAAAAGCCATTGGTTGCAAGTGGGTGTACAAGAGAAAAAGAGGGTCTGACGGGAAGGTGGAAACCTTCAAGGCTAGGCTTGTTGCGAAAGGGTATACTCAAAAAGAAGGGATCGATTATGAGGAAACCTTTTCGCCGGTAGCTATGCTAAAGTCGATCCGGATTCTTTTGTCTATAGCAGCTCATATGGATTATGAGGTGTGGCAAATGGACGTCAAGACAGCATTCTTGAATGGGAATCTTGACGAGACCATTTACATGAGACAGCCAGAAGGTTTCATCAAGAAAGGCCAAGAGCATCTAGTGTGTAAGCTAAACCGATCCATTTATGGATTGAAGCAAGCTTCTAGATCTTGGAACATGCGGTTTGATGAGGTTATCCAGTCTTATGGATTCATTCAAAGCATGGACGA
The DNA here is from genome assembly GCA_954870475.1 of Euphrasia confusa. NCBI lineage: Eukaryota > Viridiplantae > Streptophyta > Magnoliopsida > Lamiales > Orobanchaceae > Euphrasia > Euphrasia confusa. The sequence goes on from OX940954.1 coordinate 20,110,200, forward strand.
GTCGTGTGTATACCGGAGAAGTGACGGAAACAGCGTGGCGTTTCTCGTGCTTTATGTAGATGACATTCTTCTAATTGGCAACAATGTGAAGATGTTGTCGGACATAAAGGGATGGTTGTCCAAGCAATTCGATATGAAAGACTTAGGGCAAGTTGGGCATGTTCTTGGGATCAAGGTTTTACGGGATCGCCAGAAAAGAACATTGAGCTTGTCCCAGGCTTCGTATATTGATACGATTCTGGCTCGTTTCAACATGCAGAATTCCAAGAGAGGTGCTCAACCTTTCTGCCATGGAATTCATCTATCTAAAGACATGTGTCCCAAAACACAAAAGGAGATAGATTACATGAAGAAGGTTCCTTATGCTTCGGCAGTAGGAAGTCTAATGTATGCCATGTTGTGCACGAGACCTGATATCTGCTATGCCGTGGGCATGGTAGCTAGATATCAGAGTAACCCTGGACAGGGTCACTGGACTGCTGTAAAGAACATACTTAAGTACCTGCGAAGGACTAGGAATTATGTTCTGAGTTACAAAGCGTCCGAGTTGATTCCTATTGGTTATACAGACTCGGATTTCCAATCTGATAAGGATCAGCGAAAGTCTACATCAGGCTATGTGTTCACATTGGGAGGTGGAGCAGTCTCATGGAAGAGTGTTAAGCATAAATGCATTTCGGACTCTACCATGGAAGCCGAATATGTAGCAGCCTCTGAGGCAGCTAAAGAATCGGTGTGGCTCAGGAACTTCCTTATGGACTTGGATGTGGTTCCTAAAATGCCTAGAGCTATCACAATTTATTGTGACAATAGCGGTGCAGTGGCTAATGCAAAGGAACCACGAGCCCACAATGCGAGTAAACACATAGATCGCAAGTACCACCTGATTAGAGACATCGTCAGGAGAGGCGATGCGGTTGTCACCAAGATTGCATCAGCGGATAACCTGGCTGACCCCTTTACGAAGGCACTTCCAGCGGAAGCGTTCAAGAGACACGTGAAGGGGATGGGTATCGGATGTATGGTAGAGGGCAACTAGAGATTTAGTATAAGTGGGAGATTGATGGAGTTATATTCTAAATGTCTAGTTTAGTGACAATATGGAACTCCTTATCTGTGTTTTTCATTATCTATTAATCAAACTGTCGGCATTTTTGTCTACCTTGTACTTGAATGCAATAGTTCTAGATATATACGTTGTAGACAGTATGGCGTGAGGAGACACGCGGAAGATCATATTGTCGGTTACTCGTATATTATCGAACAGAAGCTCACGACTTAGATGGACAGGGACAATCCATCGGTACGTCGTAGTGTGACTGGGTAATAGTTGGTCTTGACTATTATGTTACACTTGTACACTTGGTGTATTGAGCAGGACCACGGGAGGGCGTTCGATTTATACTAATCGACGTAATCGAACTAGACCTCAGAATTACGGATATACGAATTCCTAATCCCTATATAATTATAGGTGCGTGTGTCCAATTCTCGGTTCTTTAACTTGCCAATGAGTGAGACTAATTGATTAGTCGAGATACTCGGTAAATTGGGAATCGGAATTGTACACACGGCATGCTATAAATTATAGACAGGAAACCGTGTCCCGTTTATCGGGTTGATAACGTCCCCGAGATGAGCTCATAAAGTTTATCATGTAAACCCTGCAGGTGGATTTGTTCCACATGATAATAAGGATGAGTGGTACTAGTCTCGGATAATAAGAAACGAATTAATTTAATTATTAGTAATTAAATAAATTCGTGGACGTTCGATATCTTAAACACGGGGAAAGTCGTATATGTAATTTCGGCGGAATTATTATTGTTGAAATAATATTAAAATTAATTTCGGGAATTCAATTATTATTTTATAGTGGAGTTAATAATAATTAAAATTGAAATCGATTAATTAAGGAATTGCTTTTACGTATTCCAAGTTAATTAATATTTCAATTTAGCCCTTAATTAATTTATCCTTAGGTCCCTAACGTAGCTCTATATAAACCCCCTCCCTTACCCTCTCTTAACCTACAATTCGCCGCAACATCTATTTTTGCTGAGAAAAATAATTGCGTTAGCGCAAATATATTTTTCTCTGTAAAAGTAAAAGGTTAACGCAAATAAAAGTTTTTATTCTCTCATTGAGAATAATCATACTGAGGTTGAGACAGAGAGCGTATAGACGGGAGAACTCCAGCGGATCGTTGCCCACACAACGGTTGGAGACGGGATCAGAGAATACGCTAGAAGCTCTAAGGTCTCAACAATCGACCGAGAAGGTATGAGATCGTTTTCTATTCCGCATTTATTCGATCTCATATTTCGTTAATCATATTTTGAACGTAGATCGGATCCCGTGGCTTGGATGTGACATTCTCGGACTGCTGGGAGGTTTCTGACCTCCGGCATGGCAGTCGGATCGAGAAAATCACATCGGAACAGCCAGAACGGGCGAATCCCGCCGCTGTTCGCGACGGGTGTCGGACGACAGCTACTACTGTCGGCCGACAGGCTTGTCGGACGACACCTTCTGGTGTCGGACGACATTTGATGGTCTTGTCGGACGACACCTTCTGGTGTCGGACGACAGAGAGGCCAGAAGCCTCTCGTTTTGCGCGGTCGTGCCTCGGGTGCGATGGCTGGGTGCATTTCGGGTCAGGGGCTTCGTCGTGAACACCTTGGGCAGGAAGGAGGTCGACTGGGCTTGTCCGGAAGTTCGATTAGTCGAACGGACTTGTCCCGGATAGTCGATTTCCAACAATGTCTAGATTGAAGTAACGGAAACTCACGATCCATTGCCACTAATCTATTTAATTAAATAAACAATTATTTGCGTTTAATTATTTATAATTAAATATATGCAAATCATAGTCCTAGATTTTATACGTTGTAGTTAGTATGGTGTTGCATGGGCGCACAGAAGATCATACTATCGGTTACTCGTATTTAATCGAACAGTTGCTCACGACCTAGATTGACACGGACCAATCCATCGGTATAGTCGTTGTGTGAGAGAGAAAATAATTTATCTTAATTATTTTATCACACTTGTACACTTGGTGTATTGAGCGAATCGTTGAGATTCATCGATTAGGATTGCCGTCGATAATCGATTCGAGTCTCAGTGTATTTTATTCTTAATCCCCGAAACTATTGCGGGTGTGTATATTTAATATAAGTGACTTTGATTTACCAAAGGAATTAACCGATTTAATTATTGGGTTAATTACCGGTTAAGTTGGGTCACTATATTTTATATATGGCATGCCGTGAATACTTGACGGGAAAGTGTATTCCGTAAGGGTTGATAATATCCCCGAGATGAGTTCATAAGGAATTATTATAACCCTGCAGGTGGATTCGTTCCGCATAATAATTAAGGTTGAATGGTACTAGTCTCGGATATAAGAGATGAATAAATTAATTAGCAATAAATTAATTTTATTCATGGATATTTATATCTTAAATACACGGAATAAATAATACTACCGGAGAAATATTATTTGATATAATATGGTTTAATATTGGGAGTGGAATTAATTTTATATAGTGGAAAATAGAATTAATTAATATTGATAAGGATTAATGGACTTGAGCATTGGGCTCAATTTAATCTTCAATATTGGAAGCCCAATATTCCACCTCCTTAAGATCCCCTACGTAGCCTATAAAAGCACTACATGGTCTTCTCTATTCTCATAACTTGAAGATCACAATTCTAGAGAGAGAAAGTAGAGAGGAGGATCCATGGAGTTCGGTAGATCGTCGCCCACACGACGCCCGGGCTAGTGCAACGAATACGTGGGAAGATCTCAAGGTCGTCAAATTGAGTTCTTCGTTTTTCCGAACAACGAGAACGAGGTAAATCGTAAAACCCTCTTTATGATTTTATCGTTTATTTATCGTGAGAATATCATGAACCAAGATCCAAGGACGAACCCCGGAAACGAGGAACGAGCCGAGCGGTGGTGGTCGAACCACCGGACCGCGGCAGTTCGTGGATCCCCGTGGGGATCGAACCACAAAACGCCCCGGCTGGACGCCGGGGACGTGCATGAGGAGCCCTCGGCCGAAGCCGAGGGGGCGATCGCTGCCCTAGGGCACGATCGCCGGGCGGGCGGCTGGCGCGCCCGCAGCGACTCACGGTTGAGTCGCCCCTCCACGGCGAGCAGCAAGTCGCCGGACTTGCTGCTGGGGGGCTGCCGGAACAGCCCCAATCGATCGCACCCCGCGATCGCTACATGCGATCGTGAGCCCTCCTCGCGGGGGTGCGGCTGGCCGTGCGCGCGTCTTCGGACGCGGCGTGCGTTCGGTCGTATCCCGGACCGCGTGATGTGCTCGCGTAGATTCCGGCGAAGGGTTTATTCGATTGGATTGTCGGTTCCGCAATTTAGACAATCCGGATATTCGAAGGATTTCGGTCGGAATTAATTAGATAATTTATTTATTTAAATTTATTAATTCCGGGATATCGATTTCCAACAGGACCAAAACCTTGAGGCACTACCCTTGGTGACTTAGCACCCTCAGCTGCAGGTTCTTCGACAGCAGCTGTCGTCTGTGACTTCTGGCGCTTAGCTGCTGGAGACTTAGTTTTTGGATTTGCAGGCTTGCGCTTTCGTGAAGACTTAGGAGTTGGGGGCGGAGTTAAGATTTCCGGAAGCGCATTTCGGTTGACAAGTCCATGCCAAGGTAAGTCGATTACGCGCTTCGCCGGGTTCAAATATTTTCCGGTTATCTTGACAGCCCCATTTTTCTTCATCTTTTTCTCTGGGCCAGGGTTCGGAAGAAAGTCTTGTGCATGGAGCATCCCATATATCAGACACGGATGTGTAAGATGGATTCTCTTTTCTTCGGGCAAGTCAGCTTGCTGAATAATTCTTTCATCCGAAATTTTGGCGATTTTGCACAAGTCATTAAAAATGATTTGGCCGAGATCAACCTGTTCGCCGCAGCCGAGGCGAAAGATCAGATGCATCAACTCAGGAGTCATGACTGATGAATCTCTGTTCGCAATCCAGTTGGACATCCCCAAACGATGAAGAATGCCATAAAAAGCAGACAGCTTGGAGGGCGGTGGCAGTTCAGACTTGACTTTCTTTTGTGTGATGAAAGTCCCAATTTTTAGGTCCTCAACTCTCTCAGCAGCTGAAGGTGTCGTCCAAGTGCCATCAACATCAAGTCTCTTCAGAAAAGAGTTAATGTGGTAGGGACGAAACTTGTAAAGCGAGTTGCGAAAGATAAAGCAACCATACAACCGACTCTTCGGATTGGCAAAATCAGGCGTCAGGCTAGCATAAAATTTGTGAATGATAGGAATCGAGTAACGGTAGGTTAGATGCACAGAATCAAACAAGTTCATCTGAGTCAGAAAATCCGTGATTCCATGGTTTATATAATCATCTTTCAGGATAGTGCGGTCAGTGTGAATTGGAAGTTTGACTATCAGTTTATGGCGACGCTCAGCAGTCGCCGTAAATAATTCCTCAGAATGAGCTTTAGGACATTCTTCAAACCTTCGAATATATTGGAAGGTGTCAGTCGATTTTTGGGATCCAGCTGATCCCGAAGAAGGCGCCAGGGGCGGTTTCTGAGAGCTGTGGGTTTTGGATTTTGCAGCTGACCCACCAGCCGAATTTTTTGGAGTTGCAGGTTTAGCCCCACTGCCACTCACAACAGTTTTCTTTCCAGAACCACTTCCAGTTGGAAGCGATGATTTTGGTGTCTTAGGATCTTTTCCAGCAGACACAGTTGCAGTCGATGGAATGTTTACAACCTTCTTTCCATCCTTAGTTATCTCACCAGCTGCGAGTAACCGATTGTATTCAGCCCTAGACACCGTTCCCTTATAAATGCGAAGGGAAGTATCTCTCTCTTTTGTTTTCCCCGACTTAGGGTCTTTACCCGGTTGACGGGCAGTTGATAGTTCAGGAGTAGCTGCTCTAGTCAAGTCAACTGAAGTTTCAGCAGAGGCAGCCTTGCGGCGGTCAACTTTGTCTAGATGAGCTTTCAGTTCTTCGTAAGCCGCTTTCTTAGATTCATCAGTGGTGGCCTTTTCGAACTGCTCATTCAGATACGCAGTCATATCAGCCATCATGTCGTCGAAGTTTTTCGCCATGTCAAAGTTCAGAAAGGTGAGTAACTGACAGTTAGCAGCTGTGAGAACGGTAACCACGAAAAGAAGTTCAACTTCAGAAAACAATGACAGGGCGCCGGTTGCACAAAGCTAGAGTTGCCTGATGCAACAGAAAAACAAGAACCTAAGAACTAAGAATTTCGGACGCCGAACTTGCAGTTGAGAGTCGAGAGATCGATAGCTTGAGAGTTAGAGAATTCTGATGTAAGCGTAAATGAATTAGGTTTTCATCAAGGCCTATTTATAGGAAAATTTTGGGCCGCCCGTCGGAATGAAAAAGCTCAGTCCAAGACCTGTAAAAAGCTCATCTCAAGAAGAAAAATTAGGTCTCAAAGACGAACAAAAATTTATTAACTTTGAAAATATTATTAAAATAATAATTTCAAAATTAATAAAAAATAAAAATAAAAATAATAATAATAAAATAAAAAAAAATCAAACCAAGGCATGAAAACCGAAGTTGAGAACCATCGGTTGAGAAACGAAGTTGAGAGCCATTGGTTGAGAAACTTGAGTTGTCAATTTCGTTGACGCTGAAAAAATTAGCTAAGGCAAAAACGAGAGTCGCCGTTTTTGTGGCATAAGTTGAGTCTCCGGTTTTGTGCCACAAGGAGAGTCTCCGTTTTGTGGGTGAGTCGCCGTCTTTGGCACCAGTCGCCGTTTTTGGCACCAGTCTCCGTTTTTGGCACCAGTCGCCGATTTTTGGTACCAGTCGCCAGTTTTGGTACCAGTCGCCAGTTTTGGATATTCTCCGTTTTGTGGAGTCTCCGGTTTTGGCAGTCTCCGTTTTTGTGTCCAAAAATTCTGGTACTTGAATTTTGCAAGCTTGCCGTCACTACACTCAAAATTTAGACTTCAGAGATGGTAAACCACGTGGCGCTGGATATGAACTACAAAAATGCAAAATCAAAACAACACATCCCGAGTTAGTCATTCAAGTGTTCAACACACAACAAACATTCAAAACCATTTTAGTGGAGATTCGAGGGGTGATATTAGGCAATGAAGAGCAAATATTTTCCCAGAAAAGAATCCACATTTTCATCAGTTTCCAAAACCAAAAAAAATTTTCACACGAGGTGATAGCAACTTTGAGGTAAATGAAAAATCTCTCATATTAAAAACCGGTGGAATGGACCGAAGTATGTGATAGATATTGAACTTGTCCTTCGTCACAATCACAAGAATACATGCCGTGTTTCGTCGGAACACATTTGATGAGTTTGCACCGCACAAGAGATTTTAATTCATGAGTACAAGGTGAACTTTTAAGGCACTCCACTTGGGACACGCGTTACTACAATCAGAGGGGAGCAAGGTTCGACCTGCGTCCTCCAGACGAGTTTTTAGCTTTTAAATGAAATGCAACAGATGCTCATTACAGCAGTCAGAGGGGAGCGAGGATCATCCCGCATCTCCGAAGTGTGATTGAAGAGCATCTTAAATTAAGGCGTCCATGTGCTACCTTTCGAAGAGGGGAGCCGGGGTAACCGGCGTCCTCCGTTACTTGGTATTATGGATCTATGCAAATGATAGCTTATGGGAGTTATATGCCAAGTTCACATGTTTGCACTCAGAGGAATAAATGCACTTGGGTCCGAAGACTAAAACGGCCTCGAATCCATGTTCAACTTTATTAGACTAGTCCACGACGATTCAGCGTGCATATTCAAAAGTAAAGAAAATAATTTTTCAGACTTCAAAATTTTCGTGAACTCTTAAAGAGAACACATGCAGAGAGAATTTCTTAGAGTTTGAAATCTCTCAAAGTCAAGTGGTTTGGTAAAGATGTCAGCGAGCTGTTTTTCTGTTGAAATATGCTGTAGACTGACTATATCACGATCAACCAAATCTCTAATGAAATGATGTCGAATGTCGATGTGTTTAGTTCTTGAATGCTGGACAGGATTTTCGCTGATTTTGATAGCACTCTGATTATCACAAAACAACACCAATGGAGCACTCTCGATGAGATAGTCATTCAACATTTGTTTCAACCAAAGCATTTGAGTGCAGCAACTTCCAGCTGCAACATATTCAGACTCTGCAGTTGAGAGCGCGATGCAATTTTGTTTGCGGCTATGCCATGACACGATATTGTTGCCAAGGAAGCAACAACATCCAGAAGTGCTTTTTCGTTCGTCAGTGTCGCTTGCCCAGTCCGCATCGGAGTAACCGACAAGATTTGATGAAGTGTCGCATGCATACCACAATCCTAGTTCAGAAGTTCCAGAGATGTAGCGGAGAATCCGTTTGACAGCTCGTAGATGGTCCTCCTTTGGATCAGCTTGGTACCTAGCACACATACAAACACTAAACATAATGTCAGGGCGAGTAGCGGTTAGATAAAGTAAACTACCAATCATGGAACGAAAAAGAGTTTGATCAACACTTCGACTTTTAATAGATTTAGATAACCGTTCAGTCGTCGCCATGGGAGTTTTGGCGGGCTTAGCATGGTGCATCTCAAATTTTTCGACCATGTTTTTCGCATATTTGCTTTGAGAAACGAAGATCCCATCCGGTCGTTGAGAAATTTGTAGCCCAAGAAACTGATGTAGCTCTCCTTCAAGACTCATCTGAAATGTCGAAGACATAGATTCCGTGAAAGCTTTCACGAGTTTAGAGCAAGTAGCGCCAAAGACAATGTCATCAACGTAAATCTGAGCAACCATCATGTGTTTCCCATCCCGTTTAATGAAAAGAGTTTTGTCCACAGAGCCACGTTCAAAACCGAACTTCAGAAGATAGTCCGTCAAACATCCATACCAAGCGCGAGGCGCTTGTTTCAAACCATAGAGAGCTTTGTGATGTTTGTAGACATGATTCGGTTTCTTAGGATCCTCAAAACCTTTCGGTTGAGCTACATAAACTTCTTCTTCCAATACTCCATTTAGGAATGCAGCTTTGACATCCATTTGTCTGAGTTTGATGCCGAGGTGGCATGCAATAGCAATTAAGAGTCTGATGGATTCAATTCGTGCAACTGGAGCAAAGGTTTCATCAAAATCAATACCCTCAACTTGGGCATAGCCTTGTGCGACAAGTCGTGCTTTGTTTCGAACAACTTGGTTGTGTTCATCAGTTTTATTTTTGAAGATCCATTTAGTTCCAACTACATTCATGTTTGACGTTCTGGGAACTAAGGACCAAACATTATTTCTGGTAAACTCATTCAACTCTTCTTGCATGGCCATGATCCAAAAATCTTCTGTCATGGCTTCCTTGTAATTTTTCGGCTCGTGTTCAGAGAGAAAGCAAGAGATGCCGATTTCATTATAGATTGCAGAAGTGCAGATGTTGTAGAGTTCATTCGGAGAATTTATCGGTTTCTTTGAGCGCGTAGTTCGCTCATTTAAGTTCCCAATCATTTGGGTCGGCGGATGTTTCTTTTGAATAAGTCTGGGTGCCTCTCTTGGAGCATTTGCTGGGTTCTCAATGTCTAGCTCAGTTTCCTCATCTTCAGACGATGAAGTGTCATTTTCCCGATTACTAGAATCTCCAACTTCAGGTGAAGTGTTTGGAGTAAAATTTTCTGGAGACACATTCTCAGACACAGCAGTTGTAGGTGTTGATGGAAAATTTTGATATTCCAAAATTCCTTCTTTTACCCAGTCTTCCTCCACATTTTTCCCTAGAAAGTCTTGTTCATCAAAATTTATGTTCACAGTTTCGATGACTTTCTTAGTTCGAAGGTTATAAGCACGATAAGCATGGCTATTTTGACTATAACCAACAAAAATTCCACGATCTGCTTTGGCTTCAAATTTTTTCAGAGGATCACGATCCTTCAAAATATAGCAAGTACAGCCAAAAACACGAAAGTGTGCAACTGAAGGTTTCTTTCCATTTACCAGTTCATAGGCAGTTGCGGTCGTCCCAGATCGAATACTTATCCGATTCAAAATATATCCAGCAGTTGAGACGGCTTCTGCCCAAAAAGTTCGTGCAAGATTTTTCGAGATAAGCATTACACGTGCCATTTCTTGCAGTGTTCGATTTTTACGTTCGGCAATCCCATTTTGTTGAGGAGTTTTCGGGGCCGAGTATTCATGATGAATTCCCTTCATCATACAGAACTCATTGAAGCTAGCATTTTGAAATTCAGTTCCGTGATCACTTCTGATCCTTTTCACTTTGGCTTCATGATTTGTTTTGATCCATTTCACAATGCCTTTGAAGGCATCAAAAGTTTCATCTTTGGTGGCCAAAAATCTCGTCCAAGTGTAACGAGAAAAATCATCAACTACAACCAGCACATATTCTTTCTTTGCTATGCTTTTGACTTCCATTGGACCCATCAAGTCCATGTGTAGCAATTCAAATGGAGTCGAAGTGCTCATTAATGTTGGCAGTGCAGGATGAGAAGTTCTCGTCAGCTTTCCCTTCTGACAGTCACCGCACACTCGCTTTTCAATTTTGGGGAGTTGAGAGATTCCTCGAACTATCTCCCCCTTAACCAGTTTACTCAAATTTCGAGTGCCAGTGTGGCCAAGTCGTTGATGCCACAAATCAACTTCATCAGGAACGGTCACAGAAAAACAACTATACTCAGTTGTATAGCAATTATTTTTAGCACGTGGACCTTCCATTATACACTTTCCTTCACCATCAAATACTCTGCAAGACTCTTTATCAAAACTTACGTTCAGTCCTTCATCGCACAGTTGACTGATGGATATGAGATTTGCAACAAGTCCTTTTACATGGACTACATTTCTGATCGGAGGTAAACCTTTGATTTGTAGAGTCCCCTTTCCCTTTACGACGCCTTTTGCTCCCCCTCCAAACACCACGGGAGCGCCAGTCATAGGTTCGTAATTTTTCAGAAATTTCTTAGTGCCAGTCATATGGCGGGAACAACCACTATCAAAATACCAAATTCCTTTGGTTCCAGTTTCAGATGCGTTAAGTGCAACATTGCAGAAAATGAGTTCTCTTGGTTGCCAACAACTTTTGGAGTTTGAGTCAAGTTCAACTTTACTCTTTTGAGGCTTAGGCACCAATCTCTTTTTGTCATTAGAAGTTTGGACATTTCTCTCAGCCACAGTCTTCAGATTTGTCTTATCTTTCAATTTTGGAGAAATAGGTTTCTTCATGTCCTTAGCAGCCTCAGTCTTCTTCACATCAAAATTTCGTGAGTTTGTCAGAACCACAGAGTTCATATTATTCTCAACATTCAGCTTTCGAGAATTTTGTGATTTGTCATCTTTCTTCATCAACTCACGGTTCATGTCAGCTTTAAGTTTGTAACAAAACGGTCTTATGTGTCCGAGCACATTGCAGTAGTGACAGACATATTCTCGTTTTTGACGAGTTTCAACTTTCTTTGGCGTTTTGACAAGAGCATTTTTAGAGTGAAGAGTTTTTCTGTTCAACTTTACGTTCTGATGTTCATCCAACTTTTTCAGCAATGTTTTCTCATATGGCAAGATCCCACGAGGATGTTTCACAATATTTTTGGGGAATTGATATGTCTCAGATTTGGAGTTCGAAGTCGAGGCCGACTTCTGAGGTTTAGTTTCAGGAGACTTAGCAATCTTCTTCCCTTCAGCAATGTCCTTCCGTTTCAATTTTTCAGACTCGGCTTTAAGTTCATCCTCTGGTTGATCATTTGATGCTTTGACAAAAGTCACATCTTTCTTCACTGGTGTAGAGTAAATAGACTCAAAAACCTTTTGAAAGCCGAGTCCATAGCGATTTGGATTCATGTAGGACGCAGCATTATCAAACACAGAAGAATTCGTATTCATCTTCCTCAAAAGTTCGTCAGTCATGTGAAGTTTTTCCTTCAAAACATAGCGTTCCTTGTCTGTCATGGCAAGGTCAGTCTGAGCTTTTAGAAGGGATGACTTTAGTTCATCATTCTCAGCATCGGAGTTTTTGAACAAAATTTGAAGTTTCTTAACTTCTGCAGTTTCCTTCTTCAGGAGAGCTTTCAGTTTCGAATTTTCAGAATTCGACTTCTCAAACGATTCTCTTAGTTCAACAACCTCTTTGTAGTATTTATGTTTTTCTTCGAAGAGAGTATCAAACTTGATCTTCAGAATTGTTAAATAATTATTCAACCTTTGTTTTTCATCCTTCGTCTTCTCAACTGAGTTTATCAATTCAACAGCGTCATCATACATCTTTCGGTTAGCAGTTGAGAGTTCATTACAAGATTCTGTAAGAACTTTCAGAGACACTTCCAGAGTGCTATTCTCAGTGATAGCAGTGTCATAAAAAGTTTTGAGTTCAGAAAGACTCTCTCTTAGAGTGAGTAACTCAACACATGCATCTTCAGTTGGAGATACTTCTGATGTCTTCACTATCTCTTCATTCTCAGACACGGAATCAACGTCCGAGAAAATATCATCATCACAGAAGTTTCGGTTTGCTGAAGCTACATTAAAGATATTGTCTGCAGTTGCAGTATCTTTCAGAAACCCATCAAAAACAAAGTTCTCAACTTCCACGTTTGAGAGGTCAAAGTTTTCACCAAAAGTGACAACTAGAGCGTTGTCCTCCTCGTTATCAGAATTTTGATTCTCAGACTCTTCGCTTTCTGAGATTACATTTTCATCATCGAAAACAACATAGCTCACCGGCAGTTTCTTTTTGCGATGCAAGTTGGGACACTCATTTTTGACATGTCCAAATCCCTTACATTCAAAACACTGCATTTTAGAAACATCCTTGCTAGTTGAAGAATATGGAGATAGTTTTGTCTCCTTAAATTTTTTGTCAGAGAATGAAGTTTGTTTTCGGTTGTCAGAGTTTCTCTGAAATGAGTTAGAAATTTTCTGAAATTTCCGAAAATTTCGAGCTCGATTCTTTCTCTTAAACTCTTGCTTCACAAGATAAGTGACGATTTCAGTCAGTGCAGCAAGTTTGTCCGGATTATTTGAGTTCATCAACCGTTCAATGTCCTCTGCTTCATCGTCATCAGATTCATCCACATCAGCTGAGAAACTACATTCAGACTTCTCATTTCTCGAAAAAGTTTTTTGAGGTTTTGGACTTCTAGAACTCTTACCCTTCTTTGAAATTTTTAGAGCAGTCATCGGTTCGTAGACAAGCGACATATCTGGGTTGCTTCGAACTTTGAGAGTTAAGTCATAGTTTCTCAGATCAGCCATCAAGTCAGCATAATCCCAGTTTTGGTTTTCGTCGTTGCGAGCTTCGATAGTCAGCACCTTGCTTTCAAATCTAGTGCTCACACTGGATAAAACTTTCTCATAGACCATGGGAGCAGGAAAGATTTCTCCCAGTTCAAAAGCTTCGTTGACATATCTCATGATCTTGTCCAAGTAATCATTGATGTCTTCATCTTCTCTCATCCTAAGTTGATGGAATTGAGCAGTGATAGTTCGGATTTTGGATCGCTTAACTGCATGACTTCCCTCACATGTTCTTTGTAGAGTCTCCCATGCATCTCTGGCAGATGTGCAATTTTTGACCAACTGATACATACTGAGGTCCAGCCATTCACAAATAATCAGAAGAGCTTTGCTGTTAGCCGTAGACAAGTCATGCTCTTCTCTTGTCCAACTGCGTTCCGGTTTCGGAGTTCTCACGCCATCTGCGTCTTCAGAATATGGGCGTTCCCATCCTTCTAACACTTCCATCCAAGATCTAGAGTCAAGGCCCTTAATTCTAGCTGAAACTTTAGCTTTCCAGTTAGAGTAGTTCTGATGAGTAAGCATAATCGGTTTCTGGACAAACATTGGCGAATCCATTTTAGCGGAAATATGAAGTCAAGTTACGGATCACGTCTTGTACGTATGACGTCCCTCTCTGATACCAATTGAAATTACGCCTTCAGCGTAGGATACCAATTTTTCGTGAAAATGGTCTTGAACACACAGACAGCAGCTTGCATCAAAGTAAACACTCACACAATTTGTAGAATAAAAAGTGGAGACAAAGTTATGTAATAGTTTTCATTTCATTGATCAACAAAACTAAACTATTACACTTGAAGAGTATGGTAGGCAAAACGATTACAAGAAGTTTCCCGAGTGTCGCAACAACTCCCACTAACTTGCAATCTAGCACACGAGTACCTAGAGCTAAATCTCCTAACTCTAATCTTGGCACAAGGCGCAAAAGCTACTACACAAACTCGAAGCTCGACTATGATTCTAAAAATCAGATTTCGTTCTCTCAAAATCGTCGAATGATGAAATGAACATCCATGGGTATTTATAGTAGTGTCGCACATGTGAGAGTGATGACATGGCACGTTCTCATTTGTCGCATGCTTGGCCTATGTCACTTTTCCATGGATGACATCATCATTGTAGAACTTTGATTCTTGAATCTTGGAATCTTGAATCTTTGATTCTTGAATCCTTGAATCTTGAATCTTCAATTTCAAGGACAAACTTCAATTTCAATCTTGACTCCATCGATCTCAATTCTTTATCTTCAATTTCTTGTGAAAAACTCTAAGTGTTGAAGCTTCAGAATTTCATCGTCTTCATGGTCGTCGATCTTGTTGAAGGTGCAAACTTGGAACAATTCTTCATTTCCTCGAACTGAGTACCTGGTGAAATACAAACACGTAGTAAGTACTTAGTCTTAGAATTAAAAACACAAAAACTTGAGTCGCCGTTTTTCAAGTACACCAAAACCGGCGACTCCATTCTCCGGAAATATGACAAGGGCAAGTGTCGCCGTTTTTCATGGCATAACCACAAAACCGGCGACTCGTGTCGCTGGAATCTTGTACAACACCAAAAACGGCGACTGGAGTCGCCGTTTCTCCAACGCACCAAAAACAGCGACTCTAGTCGCTGGAATTTTTCCAAGCCACAAAACCGGCGACTCGAGTCGCCGTTTCTTCACAGCAACAAAAGTGGCGACTCGTGTCGCCGTTTCCATGTCAATCCTGCCATGCACCAAAAGCGGCGACACGAGTCGCCGTTTTCCTCGCGTCACCAAAAGCGGCGACTGCTGTCGCCGTTTCCTTGTCCATGCATCAAAGCGGCGACTCTGGTCGCCGTTTCCGTGTCATTTCAAAAGTGGAGACTCAAGTCTCCATTTCTATGCGCAAGGTAGTTGACTTCGGATTCTTAACCTGTAACCCTGAAAAACAACAAAAACAAAAACACAAGGAAAAAATACGTTGTCGCCAAAACCAACATTTACAATATTATTAGGATTTAATATTGGAGTGGCCAGTAATTACCTCAAAGTCCAGTAACCTGTTTGCAGTTTCTTTAATAAAGGCTTCGTGAATTGCTTGATTATGGATTGATGCTGCTAATCACAAAGAGATTGAAAGAGGGACCATGGGGCGGCAATGTTGGTGGAGTTGGAGGAATTATCGTGGCAAAAGTCTTCTGTGTATATTTATATATGATGGAGGGTGGAGAAAATATTTATATAATATATGTTTGGGATGGTGGAGGAAGAGGACGACTACTTGATAATGGGAGAGAATATGTATTGTTTGCAATGTAGATGGTGGTGTGTCGAAGAGGGTCGATGTATATTTATAAGATGATTCTATTAGGGTTTCTATTTTTTTAATAAGCTTTAAATATTTGTATTTCTTGCTTGATAAGACATCTCTTAATAATTAAACTTTAAATTATATTAATTATATTAGGTTAAATCAAAATATTAATTATATAATTATATTATTTATCAAATTTAATGTTTAATTATAATATATTTTATTATTGAAGCTTTAATTTATTATATTAGTTTATATATTTGTAAATTTAATTAAATAAATTTAAGTATCTACTAAATAAAATTTTGGGTTGTTACAGACGCATGGGAGACTCTGCAGAGAACTTGTGAAGGAAGTCATGCTGTTAAGCGCTCCAAAATCAGAACTATCACTGCACAATTCCATCAACTCCGCATGAGAGAAGATAAAGACATCAATGACTACTTAGACAAGATCATGAGATATGTCAATGAGGCATTTGAACTGGGAGAAGTCTTTCCTGCTCCTATGGTTTATGAGAAAGTTCTATCCAGTGTGAGCACTAGGTTCGAAAGCAAGGTGCTAACTATTGAAGTTCGCAATGATGAAAATCAAAACTGGGATTATGCTGATTTGATGGCAGATTTGAGAAACTACGACTTGACTTGACGATTTTGAGAGAACGAAATCTGATATTTGAGTATCGCTATCGTTGTTTACGGCTTATAGCTTTTAGAGTTTTGGAAGTTGTTTTGTGCTGTGCACCACTAGTAGGGTTATGTGATTTAGCTCTAGGTGTAGTAGTACTAGGTCTCTGGTTCGTTGGAGTGCTGCGTCACTTGGGATACGACCTTTGATCATTCCGTCTACCTTTCTCTCCACGTGTAATAGCTTTCGTTTTGTGATCAATGAAATGAAAAATATTACATAACTTTGTCTTCACAACTTTACCTTACATTTGCTGAGCGTGTGCGAACGAAGTTGCTGAAGTGTTAAGTGTTTAAGACCGACTTCGCGAAAAGTTGGTATCTTACGTCGAAGACGTAATTTCACATTGTTTTTAGGTACGAACGGGGATGCCAACGGAGGAGGCGACGGGACAATGGAATGAAAACTCCTTAAAAGTATTAAAGTTTAATTATATGATGCAGTATTATGTCTAACTAAGTAATTTGGTGTGATGGCTATACACTAAGTGATGAAAATAATAAAATTGTGATACAGTACGAAACGCTAAAAATATCTATGTTTTTCAAAAATAAATAAATATAATATGCTTCTCGGTCTTTTAACCACCCTTGTCCTCCACGTCTAATCCATGCCCAAATCGCCACCCACCATCGTCCGGTTTCCTTCCTCAAGACGTGCGTCGCCGTCCTCCCGTTCTTCTTTTCCCTCTGTACTTCCCAAAGGAAAACTGAAATTAGGGATTATTCTTTGCGTGGTTCTTTTACCCCAAATGGGTGATGGGCTTTAAATCCAAGCCAAAACTCTTAAAAATCCCAAGCCCAATGTCCTAAATCCTACTTCTATCCTACTGAGCGCATTTAAAACATAGCCTACGATTTAAATAAAATAAAAAAAATTAAATAATAATAGTAATAAATTTAGAATTCTGGATAATATGTTAAACAATGGAGTAATTTAATGTGATGGTATAGGAGACGTATCTCTCGGAAAGTAGGTTCTCGCACATGTTCGACTATATTCTCGCACATCAAAGGTAGGGTCTTTCTTATCTCTTTTAATGTTGTAAATTTAAATGTGACGTACATGAACTGTTCTCGAGGCGAATAAACGATATTATGTTATAAGACCTGTGATCCCATGAGGGGTCAGTGATCGAACTAAGGGTCATCGGGGAGAGCCCGCCGTGTTTTATGTGCGCACCACATGTTTCAAGTATGTTATGTTTATCGTTGATGTCTTTCGCATTTGTGAACATGTTTATGTGTGGTATGTTTGAATTATCGGCATTAGACTAGATATAGATTTTCTCTACTTAGTCGTTGAGCTCATTCCTTCAACACATTGTTTTTAGGTACGAACGGAGATGCCAACGGAGGAGGCGACGGGACAATGGAATGAAAACTCCTTACAAGTATTAAAGTTTAATTATATGATGCAGTATTATGTCTAACTAGTAATTTGCTCCCATGCACAGGAATATTTAATAGGAATATTTAATGTAATTTTTTTTATTTTAAAAAAATGAAGCCTATATTATCATATTATTTGGTATTCAGTATCACTTAATATTTATTAAAATATAATTTAGAATATATTACACAATTTTATTTCATAATAAAATATTATAAGAAAAAATAGACATTAAAAATAAAAATACGTATAAAAAATAAATATGATACAACTTGACAAATAAATATATAATAAATTTAATTATCTTTGAATTTGCAAAATAAAAAGTAGTTTTATTTATTAATCAGAAACACAACAATATAATGGAATCGAATAAAATGAAAAAAACCGTACCTCATGTTGAAATATTGTAAACATTTGTATTTGCCTGCACATAAAAAAATGATATTAGGAACAAACTAACAATTAAGATAATTCAATCATACAAAAATATGAATGTATTCAAATTAAAAAAAAAAATGGCAAAACAAAAAAGGAGATGAAGAACAATTGAAGGATATGGAGTATAAATAGTAAAACAAATACCATATATAATTTGTTTTGAATTTATTACCCTATTATTAAATTTACCATACATAATTTGTTTTAAATAATATTAAATTTATTAATGATTTGTATTAATAGGAATATAAAATTTCACGTTTGGAATTTTATACTATTTAAAACAGAATAGAAAATCACGTTTGAAATTTGACATTGTGTAATTAGAGTGTGAATCTCTCTCTATTGGTAAAAGATTATTTACACTAAAAATAGAATTACTATAATTTACTAATAACATTAATTATAGAAGTAAATAATATTAGGAATGATACCCATTTATAATTAAGAATCCCTATATTATGGGACAAATTATGAGTTATTATTTCAACTGATTTTTCAAGATTTTTTAACAATCGCAAGAGAAAAATAAGTATGGTAAATAATGAAGAATTATCTAATAATAAAAATGAGTTATTATTTCAATTGATTTTTCAAGATCTTTTAACAATCGCAAGAGAAAAATAAGTATGGTAAATAATGAAGAATTATCTAATAATAAAAAACATTACAATAATGAAGAATAATGAAGAATTATCTAATAATAAAAAAATTACAAAAAACTATACATTACATATGTAATAAAACGTGATATATACAATATATATATATATATATATATATATATATATATATATATATATATATATATATATATATATATAAGTATTAACTCAAAGAACTTAAAATTATAATTCAAGAATAAAGTACTACTCTATTAAAACACTTGTATCAAACTTGCATTATAGGATATGCTGATATACATATAGATAATTTATAGATAATTGGAGCTGCCGTGGAATAATTCATAAAATTGTCCGGTACTCCGATGCTCCGAGAAACGGGATAGTGGTCAAAGAAAAAAAATGAATTATAATCAAAGGATAATGTTAATGATTACTAATAAATACTAAAATATAGAAGAGTAAGATTGTGAAAATAAAATATCTGGAAAAAAATTTAAAAGAGTAATTATCAAAAAATATTTTATTAGAATCAAATTAATGAAAAATAATTTGACCTGCAAAAAAATTCAAACAATAATAATATATTATAATCAAATCCATATAAAATTGCTTATCGTGAATCCCTAAAAAAAACACAAAGAATTGATATTAAACAATAAAATATACAATAGTAGAATAACAAATTGAGAAAAAGACAATATATAATACTTACGTAAAGTCCTACAAAAAAAACATTTATTTTTATTGTAAAATAAAGCACTTCCATATAATTCGATAGGATTAAAAATACGATGTCCAAATGCAGTAACGATGAAGAACAGAACAAAATTCAAAAATCGCAAAATTAGCAGAAAATGAGAAGAAATTCGGAAACCCTCAGAAATCGGTCTCCACAGCCGCCGCGCCGACATCGTTCCGGAGAACGGCCTTCGGAGGCTCCTCAGCCTCAGCCTCCTCTTTTTGACTCATCTTTCGGCGCGCGCCGACATCGTTCCGAAGAACGATCCTCAACTTCCTCTTTCTGACTCATCTTTCGATCGGCGCTTCCTCTTCAACCTCCTCATGCGCTTCTTCTTCCACTTCGCTCTCATGGTGATGGAGAAGCTGCTACGGAAATGAGAACGCCTCCTTTTTCTGAAAACCCTACATGAATGAAATGAAAAAAAAAAGATTGTGAGCATCATCCGTGAATACATACAAAATAAATTCATAAAGAAACGTGACATATAGAGAATGAGTGAATATAGTATCCTTTTATAGTATGAGTTTTGAATTAGGGTTTGTTAATCATTTAAATAAAGATATTAATATAAAATTAATATAGTGATAAAAATTGGATTATAAAATATGATAATTAATTTAAAATATAGCATAATTATAGAAATACTATTAAGAATTAAGAGATAATTTCAATTATATTATTTGCTTAAATTAAGGAGATAATTTATAGTATTTATTTTATTGATAGTATATGATAATTCAATAATATAAAGCTGATTTTGAGTTCTTTATCGTTTATATGCAAATCAGCATAAACTAATGTAATTAATTAAGGAATTGCTAATATGGAATTAATCAATCATTCGGAAATACATTTAAACTAATGTAAGACTCAATTAGACATATTTATGGAATTTGAAGACTTTAGGGAATATGAAATTGTTATTTAAGTAATTGAATTAAAAGACACGTCATAATTAATAATGGTAAAAAAAAGCCACGTAAGAAAATATTGACCAATGAAACTTAGTCTGTGACACGTAGTGTGAACATGTTCATTTTTTGTAGTGTATTTTTTTGTGTTCACATTGTCCACGTGGGATCAGCAAAGTCTGGATTTATATATTATACTAGTGACATGCCCGTGCGATGCACGGGGAGTCGAATTCGACAATCGCGCATTCGTAAATTGCTATTTCTACACAATATTCGGCGAAGTATGATTTAAAAACTTATTGACTAAAAAAGTTTGAATGGCAAAGCAATCAATGGTTACAAAATTTTAAAGACTTGCTTGTACACTACAAATTTTGAAAGACCTCTTTGTACACTACATTGGCAGTTTTGTTTGTGAGTTTCCCGTTCTCGTCGCATAGTAAGAGCTTCAAGCCGGATTTGTTGGTCACTCTCGAAACAGCAACGTACAACTGACCGTGTGTGAATACAGGCTTCTTCAAAAATATACCAACATTAGACAGAGACTGACCTTGACTCTTGTTTATCGACATGGCATACGATATCATGATCGGAAATTGCCTTCGTTGCAAAGCAAATGGATATCTCGGATCAGACGGCGTCATATTTATTCGAGGAATATACACCAGATCGCCCATATTTTTTCCTCCCAACACACGACCCTGGATGACGTAATTGCCAAGTTTTGTTACAACCAACCGCGTTCCATTGCACAGGCCGTTGTAAGGATCCATGTTCCGCAAAAGCATAATCGGCACACCAACCTGTTTGTATTAAAAATATAAATAAAAATAATCAAACAACAATAATACAATAAAAAACTTTTCGATTACATTATCATAAAAAAGGACGCTAACCTTCAATCTCAATTGATGGTTTGGCAACCCGGAACACTTGATGGTGTTCAAGAACTCAACCGTGTGCATTTGTTCAAACATACTATCTCCACGGTCGGTCAGAGCAATCGAATCGGAACTGAGGTATATTCTTTCGTCTGTGTGGTGCATGCTTACCATGTAATCGTTTATTCCATCCACTTCATCAAGAGTCGGCGCCAGAATCGCTCTTCCTTGCAAAAATTGAATATCGCCAATGTGCTCATGAAAAGAAGGGTACGTCGATTGCACCATCGACTCTATGTAATTATCGGACTGCGTGATCAAAAACTCATCGGGAAATCGTACAGACGTTTCCCCGTCGTTTTCATCGCCAAGAGTACCGTCCCCAATAGCAGACATCCAATCGGAGAACTCTCGCAGCTCACGGTAATCATTTTCATTGCCGATACTTTGCAGCCGCATATTTTTCGTCAGACGCAAAACTTTGCATTCGTCCCACAGCTTAGATGAATTAATCGTGGCATGAACAACGTCTTGTCTCGTCCCTTTGGGTATAACCGGCAATATCTGACGAAAATCACCTCCCAAAACGACAACCTTTCCTCCGAAAGGTTGGTTCTCGGCGTCAGGATGCTGGGTTCTCATTATATCGCGCAACGTCCGATCGAGCGCTTCGAAACAATGCCTAATACAAAACAAATGAGAAATACGTAATGAAAAAATAATTCTAAGCGTAAAATATACGATTTTTTATTAACACGCAACTTATCGTATTCAAAGGCACGTTGTAAACATACCTGTGCATCATAGGTGCCTCGTCCCATATAATAAGCTTCGTTTTGATTATCAGATTCGAGTGATCGGTGTTCAGTTTGATGTTGCACGTAGAACCCTCGGTCAAATCGATCGGAATAGAGAATTTCGAGTGTGCAGTTCTGCCACCTGGCAAAAGAAGAGAAGCTATTCCGCTGGAAGCGACATTCAACACGATGCCACCCTTGGAGCGCACTGCTGCAGAAAGAGTCTTCCAAACAAAGGTTTTACCGGTACCTCCGTAACCGTACAAAAAAAATACACGGCCTGCGCCCGAGTCGAGCGATGCAACGATCGAACGATAAGCAGCGCGCTGATCGTCGTTCAACATGTTCAGTAATTTTTTATGCTCAATCGCGAGAGAATTTCTGTCGTAAGACATCTCATCAGCTATCATCTGATTTTGTGCGTAAGACATGTCGACGGCCGTCGGATACGGCAAAGTAGTGTACTCGCGGAGGGATCTACCTTTTTGTCTCATAAGATCTTCCAATTTCAGCAAGCATCGATTGATAATTTCATCCTGGGTGAGAGTGAGATCTGCCGAAACACTTAAAGTATTTTAATTCACATGATAAATCATCTATCTCTAGGCAACATAAACGAACAAATGTATTTTTTATACGGGACAAATCTTCTTTGACAATGAAAGCGTTCCAATTGTATACCTTAAAAAAAAAAGAATAATATTAGTAAGCGATGAATACCTGGCCGCTGCATTTCATCCCTATAATTGTTTAGGATGTCGGCCGAGAGGTAATCCTTGCAGCTATCCCAAACATCTGCCGGGCTGGTAAGGGTTTCCGAAGTCAATAAATTAACGAACAAACTACGAAGCATCTTTTCTGATCCCCAAAGCGCTGCTTCTTTGATCGCATCGATGAATTCTTTGTCGTCGTCAAGCAGCCCTCTTGCATAGCACGCTTCTTTGAATGTTGCATACCGTTTTCCGTTGTAAGTGGAAATATCATCGTACGATTTGCATCCACGAACTACATTCAAGAGCACTCTTAAATAATACCTGTCACCAGCTCCGGGATAAATGTACGACAACCTTCCCAACGCCATTCCTCTCTATCTCGGTCGCCAAACCTTTTTGCTTTCGTCCCACACGAATTTTTGTGGAAATTCTGCATAAGTCAAATTACTTGCAAGATCCGGATATTGGCGGTTTGCTTCCATCCAAGCCGTGAACATGGTAGCCTTCGAAGCACTTCTCTCCACCACATCAGATATAGAAGCGTTGGTTTTGTAAACAATACTTTGTTCGTCCACTGGATGGAAAATGAGTCTGGTAACGGACGGGTAATTGAAATGAATTTCATAACCGAACAATCTCCAACATGCTTCAGAAGCCGAGACGTATCGTGCATCAAAGTACTGTTTAATTTCATCCACGTCTTCTTTTGAGGCGCTTTTGTCATGAGACTGATAAAATACAGCAGTTACGCGATCATTCCCTTTGTGAACGTATTTGAACAAATACTTTATCGAGCGCGACCTGTTGCACCACTCGACATTGATATGTGAACGATACTTCTTCAGGAGGAAAGCATTATGCGGGACGACGTGCCTGTAAGATATATTATTGTCAACAAAAACTTGTACAGTTTTATAAAGAATATTTCTACTTCGTACAAATAGCAATTCACGGAATATATATTATCGTAATACCTATTGTCAAGTTCGATCCCATTCTTATCGACGCTACGTCCGTCATCCCTTCTTCTGTACACAATAAAACCGTCGTCATCAACAGTAGTGCGATTGACAAATCTTTTGGGAAAGTGCTTAGTGCAACGATTTCCATCCATGCAAGGATTGTTTTTATTTGCCGATCCACACGGACCGTGCATCATAAACTCTTTAACAGCGTCGTAATACTCTTCGTCATCTTCCGGGTTGGGTATCTCAGCCGATATGATACCGTCAACGACATTAGCGCACGCCGTATCCGCCAAATTCTTTATAAACAGCAGGATGTGAGCATGAGGCAGTCCGCGCTTCTGGAACTCAATGGTGTACACAACTGCACATACACACATAAATTAAGTATTCTTTTTTAATCATCCTAAAGAGATTAAAAAATTTCAACAATTAAATTATAGCCCGAGACATTGTCAAATCAGACTACATTGACACGACACAAAATACCTGCACTGGGTTCACCAAATATTTTTTTTTGTCGAATATCACTCAACATATTATCCAGCTTCGTATGAAAAATCCGCGCTACAATGTCTGGCCTATCGGCTGCAGTCAAATTTCGCTCTTTAACGTAACTGTCGATTTCATCACATGTCGGGTTGCACGTGAAAGTAATAAACAAATTCGGATACCCAAGCCAACGGCATATAGCCATCGCATCGTGGTAATTCTGTATCATGTAGCGCGCGCCGCCCACAAAAGAAGAAGGCAATATAATTCTCTTCCCAGTTTTGGACGGGTCGCTCTCACCACTGTGCAAAGCATCACCCAATGCACTGTACGAATCGCAGCGCAATTCTTGTTGATGGAACTTCAGGTATGTTAGTCGATACGACTCAACCATCGTGTAAGCATCGACAATGAACTGCTGCAACAATCTTCTGCCAGAAAGAATATGCGGCGACTCATCAAATCTCTCACAAAGTCGGAACGAAAAGTATTCTTTCGCAGTTACTTTTTTCACATTCTTTTCTTTGCTCCTAGCTGATTCGCTGTGGGGAACGTCGTCTCTGAAACCGTCTTCCCCGTAAACATACAGCAAGGGATACTGGAGAGGCAAATAAGCGGCGTGCAACTCGTCAACGCGATTCAATTCCCCAACGCGTGTCGTCACAACTATATCTCTATGGTCTCTCAGGTCCTCCACGTCCCCAACGATTAGAACCGCAACCTCAGAAACTTGAGGCAAACAATAACGTTTACCGTCTTGTTTCCTTCCGCCCACTAATCTAAGCTTAATATCAGTACTCTTATCAGCGTTCCATGTTTCGCCGGAATAACGGAACCAAAATGAGTATAAATTATGTTCGTCGAGAATTGCCTTCAGCTTCTCGACTATGTCAGAATGCTTTTTTAATTCTTTTTTCAGAATTTTTTCCTCGTCTGCAGCACTCAATTCTGGTTCGGGTTTCCTGTTGCAATTCATTCAAGGATTAAAAAAACACATATAGCACTTGATTGAAATACAGAATTCTTAATTAATTCAAATAATTATCCATTAAAAAACAATTAGCTACAATTCAAATCCAACATACCTCGCCATTGTTATTCGATTCTTTATCTCATTCTCGGTGTCATAAATGTAAATCTGAGCAAACTTTGGTTTTTTACCATCCGATGGAACCAAGCTACCAACCTTATGATGATTTTCTCCATTTACTCTGAAATTGGGGGCTGATCTGCCCGTGTTAAAAGTGTTGTCCACTTTCCCGCCCATTGAAGTGAACGAAAATATCATGTTGTAGAATCTAATTTCTTTTTGAAATTTTCTGCTCAGCGCATCGTTTCCGTACAATAAAGTACTGTAACTCAAAGGAGGAACCATCACTTTGGGTAATTTTATTTTACCTGCAAAAAAAAATCGAAAACAAATTATCATATACATACTAACTGCACCCTATATTATCCGTCGAATTAACTAATTCAATATAAAAAGATAGAAGAATAACCATGCATGCAGCAGAGACTGAACAAAGGTGGAGCCTTTGTATTTCTTGATTTCTCGATTCTTTCATCGTACCAGAACATTGCCGAACAATGTTCACATTTATAAATAGGATCTCCGATGTCATCATAACCTATTAAATTAATAACTACCATCGCATTAGACGTAAAAGCATAAGTAGTTCTATATTAATGTTCTACGCATGAATATAACATTTATAATAATTCCCCCGTAAGAAATTGAGAACTTCGTACTTGGATATTTCGGATTGCGTTGCCGTGGATGAGAAGGTTTGGTAAAATACGGATTTACATAATTTTCTGACAACTTAATGGCGGAGAGCGGTATCGTTTTTTTGGGCATATTGGTAATTGCGTCACATGAATTTCCACCAACATTCTCCGAAGTCGGATTGTTAGGAACACTGCTACTCGAATAAGTTGCATCATCGCGAGTAATTGGAGAATTTCCTTTAAAAATCACAATGAAAAAGATAGATTTCTTAAATAATACGTGCTAATTATAAAGTTATATCGTTACTCGGGAAATTTTAAATAAAATCACAAACAAACCTGATAAGTGAACAGCGGAGAATTTAACGTCCAAATTTCTCGACGATTGCAAGATATTTTTTCCTTTATGGCTTTTCCGGACACTACTCGAATCCAAGTTCTTGGCAATTTGAAAATTTCTTATTTCTCCAGAATTGGGGGTCATAACTATTTTGAAAGGCAAAAACGTTGTGAATTATCAATAATGCAATAAAAATAAAATGGATAATAGAGAAACCGTGGTAAAATAAAGCACGCAGTATGTAAAAAAACCATTTGTTATATATGTCATTGAGAGGAATATGATCTCTGCATATTGCGTTTATCGCCGGAGGATTGTTCAAATTGTTCATTCTTTTGTTTCTCGAGGGACCGGTGACGCACGATCCTTGCGCAGGGGATATATTGTTTTGAGTTGAACCAACATTTATTGGAGAAGTCATCATCCCTGCAGGTATGCCATAGAGCGATTAAAATGCGTTTGTGAATAATTCATTTAAATTGTAATTCAATTCATCGACGTAATGTTTAGTGCAGTATACTCACAGGGTCTTCGTTCGGAAGAAGGTGCAACTGAAATGCCAGTGCTTTGAACGTACGACAACGGACTAACATTATTCGAATAATTCCTCAGCCCAAAAGGACCAGCTACGCATAAGATTTAAAATTAACAACTATCGATATAAATATATATGAATTCAATGACGCAGGAATAGTATTACTTGGGAGAAATTGACTCTGTCGAATGATCGGCCTGTATTTTCCAGATAACGTGTTATCTGCGCAATTAAATAAAAAATTAACCAAATAATAATGCGGAATAGATATGTTATTGTTATTCCCTACAACGACATACGTCGAACACATTGAAACAAATGACACAAAAACAAAATTATCCGAAACAACAAACCATTTGTTATGTCTTTGAGAGAATTATCTTTTCTCTTGTTCGCTAAATTATCTGCATGATCGGATAATACTTTTCTCTTAGAAGCCCTTTTATCCGTGACGCAAGATCCTTGTACCGGAGTTATCGCCGGCGACGTCCCCCTAAAATGACCGCCTTGTGCAGGAGTCACTGCCGCTAAAACAATGTTTATTTACATAAGTAATAGTTTATAAACGAATTTCAATTTGAATGAGACCAAAAAGAAAATTATAACACTATTAATAAATGTATAATAATTAAACAATATTAGTTAACTGCGTCAAAGAGCTCTCTTACAGGGTGTTCTGGTGGCATCGGTACAAATTGAAATTCCACGTCCTCCACTCGCTTGTGGTGCGCTAACATTATTCGTATACGACTCGAGCACAAATGGACCTGTAAATGTGTTAGCTTTAGTATTTTACTAATTCGAAGCCCTTTCTCGATTTATATATTCAGAGTTTACTTACAAAAATTTTCATCCTGACTATCTTTTCTTCTATTCGGAACCTTGAATTTACCCTTCCCTTTATCTGCATCATAAGAAGTATAATAATATTAGGGTTCTAATTACAAAATAATTTTTTTTTAAAAGTCTTCATTTGAGCACAATACAATACGTCCAATCAAACCTGGAGCTTTGTTCTTTTTGTTCGACAACATTATTTCTCTTACAGTATTTTCTGAAACTATAACATATATGCTACAATGAAACACACGACGTTATAATACAAAAAAAATGAATAAGGATTTCAAATAATAATGGACAGCAATTGTATTGGTTACTAATACACAATACAACAATTGAACGCCTACAGAAAGATAAAAGAACAAAAGTTTTTAAAGCATTAAAAAACTAAAATGCTTAGCTTTTCTTCCTTGAAATGGTTTTGCTATATCTAGTTGTATAAAACTTCCCCGTGATTATATAGAATTGTTCAATGTCATTATTTAATGTACATCAGTAATCTAAGGATAAGAATATGAGGCGTATTATAAGGAAACAAATATGTTTAAATAAAAGAAAAATATGTTTCTAAATTAGATATTTATGTACATTGACTTTAGTTTCTGATTAATTATATATATATATATATATTTATATATTTTTATATATATTTTTCATAAAAGTTTTCAAATAAAAGATAGACACATATGTTTTTAAAAATTATTTTTATTTCGTTGCTTTATTTGTTATTGAGTTTTAACGTTGCATGCAGTAATAAAATTAAGTATAATTGTTATGAATATAAGAATTATCATCGAAAATTACTCAAGTAGCAGAATAAAAAGAAATAGCATTAATTAAAAAATAAAATTGTATCATGCAGAATCAAAATAAGATGAAAACAAAATAAAAGCGACAATCATGTCTGAATTATTATGATAAAAATGAAATTAAAAGCAAAATAATAAAGCCAATCACTCGACAGCATCATCCATTCTGAGTCTGGCCGCAGTTGAACTCCGTTCATCATTATCCTCCTCATCGTCGCACGATATCTTCTTTCTCCTTTTGGAATTCTTCAAAGATTCCGGAGATTTGAAGTCATCCTCAATCTTGACGCGGACAGAAGAATATTTCTCAGAACAGTTGGTTTTTTGATGCTGGAGTAGTATACTTAATGTCTAGATTTGAGTATTCTGAACTCCTTGTACACTTTCATTTACCTATTAATAACGAACATTCATTTGCTTTTAATTATTGTTAATTAAATATATGCAAATTATAGTCCTGGATTTTATACGTTGTAGTTAGTATGGTGTTGCATGGGCACATAGAAGATCATACTATCGGTTACTCGTATTTAATCGAACAGATGCTCACGACCTAGATGGACACGGACCAATCCATCGGTATAGTCGTTGTGTGAGAGAGAAAATAATTTATCTTAATTATTTTATCACACTTGTACACTTGGTGTATTGAGCGGATCGATTGAGACTCATCAATTAGGATTGCTCGGCGATAATTGATTTGAGACTCTGTATTCTATTCTTAATCCCCGATACAATTGCGGGTGTGTATATTTAGTATAAGTGACTTTGATTTTCCAAAGGAATTGACCGGTTTAATTATTGGGTCAATTACCGGTTAAGTTGGGTCACTATATTTTATATATGGCATGCCGTGAATTCTTGACGGGACAGTGTATCCCGGAAGGGTTGATAATATCCCCGAGATGAGCTCATAAGGATTTATTATGTAAACCTCGCGAGTGGATTTAATTCCGCATAATAAATAAGGTTGAGTGGTACTAGTCTCGGATAAAAGAGATGAATAAATTTATTAAGCAATAAATAAATTTTATTCATGGATATTTATATCTTAAATACACGGAATAAATAATACTACCGGAGAAATATTAATCTATATAATATGGGTAAATATTGGGAGTGCAATTTTATTTATATAGTGGAAAATAAATAAAATTAATATTGATAAGGATTAATGGACTTGGGCAGTGGGCTCAATTTAATCTTCAATATTGGAAGCCCAATATTCCACCTCCTTTAGATCCCCTACGTAGCCAATAAAAGCACTACATGGCCTTCATAATAGACAAGACAAGATAATCATACTTGATTAGTCTAGAGAGTTGAAGGAGATCCATAGGAGTTCGATAGATCGTCGCCCACCCGACGTTCGAACGGAGTGCAAGGAATACGTGGGAAGATTCAAAGGTCGTCTTGAATTCGTTTCTCCGAACAACGAATCGAAAGGTAAAAATCTAAACGCCCTTGATTTATTCGGTTTTGGTTTATCGAGAATACCGTAGAACAAGATCCGAAGATCGAACCCGGACTAGAGGACGATCGCGTGGTGGTGGCGAAGCCACCGGACCACGGGCGATCGCCCCTAGGGTTCGACGGGGCAAGGGGGGGCCGAACCCTCGGCTGGGCCGAGGGTGTGCGATCGACCGCAAGGGGTCGATCGCTGGGCACGGGCTGGTGCCGTGCCCAACCCCGCCGTGAAGGCGGGGGCCTCCAGGCGGCGGCGAGTCGCCGGACTCGCCGCGGGGGCTGCCGGAGCAGCCCCACCCCAACCGATCGCCGGCGTGCGATCGGTGATCGCATCGAACCCCGCGGACGGGGGTTCGGGCTGGGCGCGCACGCGACTTCGGTCGTGTTGTGCGTTCGGCTCGTGCTCCGGCTCGTACGTGGTGCTCGCGTGATCTCCGGCGGATGGTTTTGATCGGGTTATTAGTTTCCGCAAATTTTAATAGCCCGGGATATCGAATTCCAACAATTGGTATCAGAGCGTGGTTTACGTTCGCGGTATTTTCGATAAAATTGTTCTACCTTGCAGGGTTCCGACTATTATGGCTTGATAATTATTTGTTTAATTATTTTGTCATGTGATTGTTGGTTTGATTAAACTCTCGGACATGTCGAGATTCGTTTTGGTGGTGAATGCTTGTAATAGTAAAAATTCGGGGGTTGACCGAATTTAGGATTTATTATTACGTTCTACGTTTTTCCGGAAATTGTATAGGGTCGATTTCATGTATAGAATCGATACCGGATAGTGTAAAAATTTTTTTGTAATTTATTTTGCGTTGGATCGATGCCGAAACGACCGCCGGAGAAGACGCGTGACGAAGGAGATGATCGTGAGGGTGAAAGGGCTCGGATCGACCGCCCCATGGTCGATCCCACGAGGACGATCGACCCTCGCCCAAAGGGGCTGCCCGTGGGAGCTCCGGCCACGCCGGCCACCAATGGAGGTGGCGCGTGGGCTGGACGGCGGCGGTCCCTAGGCGGATGTCGAGGGGTGGCGCGGGGATCCCCACCCCGTGCTATCCCGGTCCGGTAATTCGCTTTCCTAATTGGTTCGAATTTTTCCTATTTGAGTGTTCCTATTTTTGGGAACTCTCATGGATTAGGAAAAGAATCAATTTGGAATTGATTAGGATTCCTAAATTGATTATTTCTATTTTATGGAAATATTCATAGATTAGGAATCTAATTAATTTGGAAAGTAGAAGAGTCCTAAATTATTTCATTTCCTTATTTCATTATGGAAATCATCTAGAATATTTCAAGTGGGTCTTGGATAGATTATTCTAGAGATTTAATGAAGTAGAAAGGGAAGATAAAATAAATAAAAATATTAATAATATTTAATTTTATTTTTGATTTATTCGATTGACTTAATTATTATTAATTAAGTATCTTTTGGATTTATTAAAAATAAATAGATTTAAATATTGGAAATTAATATTCTCGTCACATGGAGCATTCAAGAACGAAGACTAAAGACTAGAAGATGCGTACGGAGATGGAGTAAAGCCATAATAGTCGGAAAATAATATTCTAGTAATTATTTTGACTATGTGATAATACTATGTGCTTTATTACATGTATGCATGCTATATGTGTTCACTTTTATGCACTAGATAGCGTATCCCTTTATTGTAAAAATCTAAGTGGGAGAGGGTATGGAAACATACCCATGGTCTCCATTGCTGCTCTCTTGGTGACTTTTATAAACTTTTGAAGTTTATATAGATAAGTTATTGGAGGAGAGTTCTTGTAATTCCTCTTACAAGAAACATTGATTAAGTTTATCAAACAATGCCTAATTTGTCTTTCCAAAGCTGATTTCAAGTCGACTCATTCTCACCCCGGGGAGTGGAATGGAGCCAAAGCCACTTGGTCATGTCGAGGACACAAATTAGAGGCAGTCGTACCATTCTTTGATAGATGGATCGAATGTCTGCTCGGCTCCCTCATTTATGAGAGATAGGGTTGTTCGCATGGTGAATCACTGGTTAGAAACTTCGAGTTTCACTTATGATTCTCCGCGTCTTGATTTACAAAATCAAATGGGTCAAGTAATTGGATTTCAATTGTATAAGTCTTTTGGTATGGTAAACGTCCACACTATCGTGGCTTGCTATATCGAATGGGACTTTAGATCGATTGATGTAGACAGTTATAGAAGGGAGTGAAGGATCCGTGTGTCAACGTAAACGTCCACACTATCGTGGCTTGCGGTGATATGCGAGTCTCAAACAAACTTCTTAGTACTGAGTAATGGTTAAACACTTAGGTACGCTTCATAGTATTCCTCCCATCGAGGTAACGCTATTGATGATGTACGACCAAAAGAAATCTAATTGCTAAATCATTTGGGTGGGTAAACGTCCACACTATCGTGGCTTGCCTTACCTGATGGGATTTTAGATGTGATTAGTGATTTAATGATATTATTTAAGGGAGATAATATCGGATATTAAATTGTTTGTTTGTTTTATGTGCTTATAGGTTAGGAATGACTGTGACCCCACTTTGTGATATACTTAAAGATGAAAACTCACTGGTTCCATATAGTACTGATTGGAAAAGAAATCTGGACACTGTCCAGACTGTTGAGCCTTCTGAATCCACTGATGACCCAACTCATGAGGACATTTGGAATGACCTCAGAATGATGTTGAGACATAGCGTGGAAGCTGGACAAGAAGTGATTGACATACTCTATAAATTCAGTCCTCTTGAGGAGTCGCTTAAAAACGATTTCAAAAGAGCTGAACTTATAAGTATGATCAGAAAATCACAAGCTCTTGTGGCTAATATGGAAGTGCAAGCAAAGAAGCCCAGTGGTTCCAAACCACGGAATGGGAAGAGCAAGCCGCGAGGCAAGTGCTATCGATGCAAGCAGTCTGGGCACTGGAGGTCTGATTGTCCTCTCATCAAAGGTACGAAATTTTCCTTAGTCACTGAAACATTATCAGTGGTGTTATCTACCAGCACCTGGTGTGTAGATACGGGGGCCACTGATCATGTCTGCAATTCATTGCAGGGGTTCCAGGAAACCCGGAGACTTAGAGAGGGAGAGATCGTAGTCTACATGGGCAATGCCGCGAGGGTGGCGGCTGTTGCAGTGGGAGACGTTCACTTACGCTTCAGTAGTGATAGGATTTTAGTTTTACATAATTGTCTTTATGTACCCAACTTTAGAAAGAATTTAATTTCGGTTTCTAAACTTATTATGAATGGATATTCTGTCTCTTTTGACCACTCGGTGATCATAAGAAGAAACAGTGAGATTATCTGTTCTGGTACATTGGTGGATGATTTGTATGTACTAAATCCTGAGTCTAACACGATGCAACTAACCGAGAGTAATAACACATCTACGAACACCAATAAGAGAAAGGAACCTTCTAGGCTGAATCAATTATACTTGTGGCACTTAAGGCTAGGTCATATTAACTCAAATAGAATTCAAAGGTTGAAAGCTGATGGTCTCATCAGTGGTGTTGAAGGAGAGGACCTTCCAACTTGCGAATCCTGTTTAGAGGGAAAAATGACCAAGCGTTCTTTTTCTGGTAAAGGACGAAGGGCTGAACAAGTATTGGATTTGATTCACTCTGATGTATGCGGACCTATGTCTACCCAGGCAAAGGGAGGGTACGAGTATTTCATCACTTTCACTGATGATTACTCAAGGTATGGATTTGTATACCTGATGCGCCGCAAGAGCGAATCCTTTGACAAGTTCAAGGAGTTCAAGGCTCTCGTGGAGAACCTTCAAGGTAAATCCATTAAATGCCTGCGATCTGATCGCGGAGGCGAGTACCTGTCTGGAGAATTCAAGGCATACTTGGGAGAGAATGGGATTAATTCCCAAATGACATCACCATATACTCCCCAGCAAAATGGTGTGTCAGAAAGAAGGAATAGGACTCTTATGGAAATGGTGCGATCAATGATGAGTTACTCGGACTTACCTATCATGTTCTGGGGATATGCCTTAGAAACAGCGGCGCACATTCTGAACTTGGTTCCATCTAAAACGGTTCCTTCAACACCCATGGAACGATGGAGCGGGCGCAAGCCTAGCTTGAGACACGTTCGGATCTGGGGGTGCCCTGCACATGTGTTGAAGGTAGGTGCCGATAAATTAGAACCTCGTACTGAAGTGCGGTTGTTTATAGGATATCCTAGAGGAACTAAAGGTGGCATGTTCTATAGTCCTAAGGACCAGAAGATCGTTATAAGTACTAACGCTCGGTTCTTGTAGGAAGACTATGTCATGGACCACAAGCCCAAAAGTGACATAATACTTGATGAGTTGAGAGGTAACAAGGAAGACTTAGATACAGCCGAACCGAGTATAGATACACCACTAGAACCTGCACCTACTGTCACTGTTAATACACCGGAACGCCGTCGTAGTGGGAGGGTTGTTAAACAACCAGACCGATGGATTGG
Organism: Euphrasia confusa; assembly: GCA_954870475.1. Lineage (NCBI taxonomy): Eukaryota > Viridiplantae > Streptophyta > Magnoliopsida > Lamiales > Orobanchaceae > Euphrasia > Euphrasia confusa. The sequence continues at coordinate 20,144,631 of OX940954.1, forward strand.
ACTGGGTGAGTCTTCGGACTCTGGACCTGGAGTTCATGAAATCGATCCCTGGACCTATGATGAGGCGGTACAAGATATAGATGCGCCTTCTTGGAAGAAAGCGATGAGATCCGAAATTGAATCTATGGATTCTAATAAAGTCTGGGATCTTGTAGAACCACCAAGCGGCGTAAAGCCAATTGGGTGTAAATGGGTCTACAAGAGAAAGAGAGGATCTGACGGAAAGGTTGAAACCTTTAAAGCTCGGCTTGTTGCGAAAGGATATACTCAGAAAGAGGGAATCGATTATGAGGAGACCTTCTCGCCGGTAGCCAAGATAAAGTCGATCCGGATTCTCTTATCCATAGCAGCTCATATGGATTATGAGGTGTGGCAAATGGATGTCAAGACAGCTTTCCTAAATGGAAGTCTTGACGAGACGATTTATATGAAGCAACCAGAAGGATTCATTGCTAAGGGGCGAGATCATCTAGTGTGCAAGCTTAATCGATCCATTTATGGATTGAAACAAGCCTCGAGATCGTGGAACCTGCGGTTTGACGAAGTATTCCAATCTTTTGGATTTAGTCAAAGCATGGACGAATCGTGTGTGTATTGGAAACGTGATGGGAAGAAGGTGGTGTTTCTCGTGCTTTATGTAGACGACATTCTTCTCATTGGCAACAGTGTGAAAATGTTATCAGACATAAAGGGATGGTTGTCTAGACAATTCGATATGAAAGATTTGGGAGAAGTCGAGCATGTTCTAGGGATCAAGGTTATAAGGGATCGCCGGAATAGAACATTGTACCTATCCCAGCAATCTTACATAGACACGATTCTGGCTCGTTTTAACATGCAAGATTCCAAGAAGGGTGAACTACCCTTCAGTAAAGGAACTTATCTTTCTAAGGAGATGTGTCCTCGGACACAAAAGGAGAAAGATGAAATGAAAGCAGTTCCCTACGCTTCGGCTGTGGGAAGCTTAATGTATGCAATGTTATGTACGAGACCTGATATCTGCTATGCAGTTGGCGTAGTAGCGAGATATCAGAGTAACCCTGGAAAGGCTCATTGGACTGCCGTAAAGAGCATTTTCAAGTATTTGCGAAATACTAGGGATTATGTTCTGAGTTACGGAGCAGACAATCTGATTCCTTTGGGTTATACGGATTCGGATTTCCAAGCTGATAAGGACCGGCGAAAGTCGACATCAGGCTATGTGTACACTTTGGGAGGTGGAGCCGTATCATGGAGGAGTGTTAAGCAAAAGTGCATTTCGGACTCTACCATGGAAGCTGAATATGTTGCAGCCTCAGAGGCAGCGAAAGAATCAGTTTGGCTCCTTAATTTCCTCCAGGACTTAGATGTGATTCCGAGTTTGCCCAGAGCTATGACAATTTATTGTGATAATAGCGGTGCAGTGGCAAACAGTAAGGAACCACGGTCCCATAGTGCTACGAAACACTTAGAGCGCAAGTACCACCTGATTCGAGTCATCGTCAAGAGGGGCGATGCGATAGTCACCAAGATAGCTTCGGAGGACAACCTAGCGGACCCTTTCACCAAGATACTTCCTAAGGAAGTATATTTCAAGCACTTGGAGGGTTTGGGAGTCAGAAGTTTGGAGGATAAGACTAGACCTTAGTATAAGTGGGAGATTGCTGGAGTAGTATACTTAATGTCTAGATTTGAGTATTCTGAACTGCTTGTACACTTTCATTTACCTATTAATAACGAACATTCATTTGCTTTTACTTATTGTTAATTAAATATATGCAAATTATAGTCCTGGTTTTATACGTTGTAATTAGTATGGTGTTGCATGGGCACACAGAAGATCATACTATCGGTTACTCGTATTTAATCGAACAGATGCTCACGACCTAGATGGACACGGACCAATCCATCGGTGTCGTTGTGTGAGAGAGAAAATAATTTATCTTAATTATTTTATCACACTTGTACACTTGGTGTATTGAGCGGATCGATTGAGACTCATCAATTAGGATTGCTCGGCGATAATTGATTTGAGACTCAGTGTATTTTATTCTTAATCCCCGATACAATTGCGGGTGTGTATATTTAGTATAAGTGACTTTGATTTTCCAAAGGAATTGACCGGTTTAATTATTGGGTCAATTACCGGTTAAGTTGGGTCACTATATTTTATATATGGCATGCCGTGAATTCTTGACGGGACAGTGTATCCCGGAAGGGTTGATAATATCCCCGAGATGAGCTCATAAGGATTTATTATGTAAACCTCGCGAGTGGATTTAATTCCGCATAATAAATAAGGTTGAGTGGTACTAGTCTCGGATAAAAGAGATGAATAAATTTATTAAGCAATAAATAAATTTTATTCATGGATATTTATATCTTAAATACACGGAATAAATAATACTACCAGAGAAATATTATTCGATATAATATGGGTAAATATTGGGAGTGCAATTTTATTTATATAGTGGAAAATAAATAAAATTAATATTGATAAGGATTAATGGACTTGGGCAGTGGGCTCAATTTAATCTTCAATATTTGAAGCCCAATATTCCACCTCCTTTAGATCCCCTACGTAGCTAATAAAAGCACTACATGGCCTTCATAATAGACAAGACAAGATAATCATACTTGATTAGTCTAGAGAGTTGAAGGAGATCCATAGGAGTTCGATAGATCGTCGCCCACCCGACGTTCGAACGGAGTGCATGGAATACGTGGGAAGATTCAAAGGTCGTCTTGAATTCGTTTCTCCGAACAACGAATCGAAAGGTAAAAATCTAAACGCCCTTGATTTATTCGGTTTTGGTTTATCGAGAATACCGTAGAACAAGATCCGAAGATCGAACCCGGACTAGAGGACGATCGCGTGGTGGTGGCGAAGCCACCGGACCACGGGCGATCGCCCCTAGGGTTCGACGGGGCAAGGGGGGGCCGAACCCTCGGCTGGGCCGAGGGTGTGCGATCGACCGCAAGGGGTCGATCGCTGGGCACGGGCTGGTGCCGTGCCCAACCCCGCCGTGAAGGCGGGGGCCTCCAGGCGGCGGCGAGTCGCCGGACTCGCCGCGGGGGCTGCCGGAGCAGCCCCACCCCAACCGATCGCCGGCGTGCGATCGGTGATCGCATCGAACCCCGCGGACGGGGGTTCGGGCTGGGCGCGCACGCGACTTCGGTCGTGTTGTGCGTTCGGCTCGTGCTCCGGCTCGTACGTGGTGCTCGCGTGATCTCCGGCGGATGGTTTTGATCGGGTTATTAGTTTCCGCAAATTTTAATAGCCCGGGATATCGAATTCCAACACTTGATCAACTTCAATAAACTCAGCCTCTGAAAATTGCAGCACACTGTGATCAATTTTTTTGTGTCTCTTCAGAAAATTAGGATCATCGGAATATCTATCCACGGAGTAGAAAGTATCCGTTCCTTCGATGTGCTTTGTTTCAACGGTGACTTTGAACATCAGCTCTTTTCCAATTAGGTCATCGACTGTTTGAGGGATTTCAATCTTCTTCTCTTCTTTTTGATTTCCATCAGCATCTTCGATGTGAATGATTTCCTGTCAACATAATAAAAACTTTTTAAAAATAATGTAATAATAATCATCCGTAATATTATTCTATCATCTTAAAAACTGCAGTCGAGTAATTTTTATGAAAATATACATTAACTATAATAAGAAAATATATATAAATTGCAGATTATTTACCACGTTCTTCTTGGAAGAAATAGCAGCTGCGGCTTTTCCAATTAGTTTTTTAACAACGTCGTTCCATATCAGCAAAAGAACATTATCCGAACCGTCTACGAATTGTTCATGAATCTTGTAGCTCAGATTGCCGCTAACATAATCATCACAACCATCGCAAAACAATTTGGAATCCTTCTCCGTAACTTTCTTTCTGCACTTCACGCAACTGGTATAGCACCATCCTCTATCGTACATTATTTCAGATATGGAACCGACAATCCAATATTTCCGAGTCTATGATTCATGTCAAAAAATAATAAATTCGTCACGAAATAATAGAGTTCAAACTAAAATGTAGACAAACAAATCTGAATAAATATACAAAATTATGTAAATTACTAATAATAAATACCAAATCCGTCGTCTTCAAATCTTTTATACTCAGAACAACAGTTTCAGGATTCTGCAATTCATCTTTGACACTGACATAAGATGAAGTAGATATCATGGACCCATCATAGGAAAGATCAACTTCAGAATCTGGCAATCTGAAAAAATAAATAAAAGTAAATTACTTGTGTATTTTAACGAAATTCAATGTTGAAAACAAATGCATAGATTATATTAAGATTTACTTGTTTCTAAAGTCGACGATTTCTTCAAGATTCGGATCGGTAATAACTTTCGTTGCGTGGTAAGTGTTTGAAATACCAACACCTCCTTCCCAAATGAATTTTGCAAAGAAAATAAGAGACGAAATAAAAATTAGATATCATGTTATATTTTTGAATCTATAAACGAAAAATGAACATCAAAGTCACATATACGTACTTTGATAAGATTTACTTCTACAGAGTTGAATCACAATCACATTATGATCCATTTCCTTTCTGCGCACTCTCTCAATGAACCGATTCATTTGGTAGCAATAAGGTTCCCACATCACACACTCGATCTTATTTCCACTGGTTCAAATACATAGTTGTGAAATTAGTTATTAACACGTTACAAAAACATGGACATATCCTACTTAAAAAACATAATTTAAAAAATATCATATAATTAGTCAAAAAGATTAACTCACTCCAAATCTTCAAGCATTAGTTCAATACTTTTGTTACCCTTAGAAGCAGGGTTGTCCTTCAATTTGACGTCGCTAATGTCGACGACGTTTCCAATAATATCTGAAAACATTAGGAATCAATAAAGAAACTGATATTAGATGGTTAATTGAGAATTTAAAAATTATTGAAATAAGCACTGCATACCAAACAAAGGTCCGTCAGCCCTTTGAACTTTCTCTTTTATATCATCAAAACTTTTAAATTGAAACAAAGTTTTTGGAAAGTTTGGAAAGGTGGTCGGTGTCACAGAAGTATTCCTTTGTAACATAATCCGGTACAGATTGTCAGTTACTGGAAAACTCCTTTGGTTATCGACGACTGAGAATTGCCTAACCGACAACAAATCCCCTTCGTTGGTTATATCATCAAATAGTGACATCAAAAAATGTTTCGCAGTTGCTTGAATTCTGGTTCCCTGTAAGTATATGATTTTGCATTAAAAAAACCGCAGATAAACTTATGGATTAATAGAAAGCATTGCACAAAAATATTACTCGGCTAATTATTTGAACTAATTATATCAAGCTACATTCATAAAAATAATATGTTTCATTAATACCTCCTTGTCGACAAATACAAACTCAAGCGTTTGCGGAATTCTTCCATTGCCAGTAGTCTTCCACTTTCTGCACACACGAACGCGAATACTCCAATCAATCCTATTCTTATTAATTTCTGAAAGCGGAGTGTAGTTGCGAGAAAATCGAGTAGTCGAAGCCATGTTAATTGAGTATCTTCGAGTTAGAATGAAAGGCGAAATTTATAGAGGATATAAATTTATAAATTATATTTTATATATTCTGAAGATATACAATGTGGTTATTTTAAGATAATTACGTAAAGTCGTATTTTAAGAGAAACATTCGTTTTATAATTGAGTTATTTTAAGATAATTAAGTACAGTGCTATTATATTTTGATTCTTTTCCAAATATGATAATATTGGGAAACCGAATTTGGAGATATTCGGTGAAAGATAAACTTTCATTAACATATCTCAATTATCATTTCATATCTATAATTATATACTGAATTACCGATAATATATGAATTATTTAAAAAAATACAAATATTTCTCCAAATCACGTTCATTATTAAAATTAAGTTACCTAATTGATTTTAAAATCATACTGGTTATATTATTTTGTGATATATAAAAGTAAAAAAAATTTATACTTAAGTTAATCATTATTAGTTATTTTGATAAGATATAATTCATTATGTCGTAAAGATTTTTACATTCATTGTTCAATTAGGGCAAGATATAATTAATCACTCGTTAAAGATAATTAATTCTGAATGAATGTATTTTGTTGATCAATATAATATTTAGAAATTAATTAATTAATTAATTGACTTTCAAAAGATTACCCAATTAATCATGTTACAGTGTTTGGATTAGATTTTTAAAGCGTATATTTGTAAAATGAATATTATTATTATAGTAATAAAAAATAAGTATTCATGAAGTAAATCACGGGAATGCGTACAATTAAAATAAACTATCAAAAGGACATACAAATATAATAGCAACGTTCATAAAAAATTAAGTCGAAATAAAAATAATTATAAAATAAAAATATCACGGGTTATAAAATGATTGTTCAAATAAATTTATTATCAAAAAATTAAAAAAATGCAGGAATGCATCGGAAATAAATTGCCCAAAAAAACTCAAGAGCTCTCGATCTTGTTCACTGGTTTCGACCACATTGCTAGAAACCTGTTCAAAAAAATGAAGTAAAATAAGACGAAGGATTAAAATATTGATTTTGAATCATCTATCAATGAAAATAAATTATGCAAGGAAGTTAACAACACGTTTGAACATAAATTTTGAGATCATACTTCTGACGGTATGCAATTGCCTCGTCCAGGTGATGATAAATAAGTACATTAGTAGCTCCATCGTTGTTGTGCAATACAAACTCACCTATAAAACGTATAAAGTATTACAAATATTAACATAGATTCACAAAAAAAAATCACATTATACGTATGAATTAAATGATTTAATTACCTCCGACTACCATTGTGGTCGCTAGTTGAACGATCATAACAACATGACCCAAATTTTGATCTTTAGCCATTTGTACAATTCTCTTCATGTCACTTGAGAAAGGGCCAAAATGAACATATGTAATCTTGTGGTATCTAAAAAAAATATTATTTGAATTCAAGATGTCTAGTGTTAGGATTCATAATTAGACACTTATAATATAAATAAATTAAGACTTACTCTAAATCTCCAATCTGAAACTTAATGAACTTGAATCCTGGTCCAGCTGAATCTCCATACATCATCGTGTAATCAACATTAACAACGTGACCTATTATGTCTTGTAAAACGAAAACAAATTTAATTAAATTTCGATCAACAGAAAAAGTCATAGTTAAAAAATATTACAAAAAAAAAAAGAATAAATTTTATAATTTATTAAAAGAACAATACATACCAAGAAGCGGACCATTTTCTGGATAACTAAATCGACTAATGGACCAAAATGGCTGGAAATTGTAGATCGATGGGGGAAAGTTTGGGTCATGTCTTGGCACAACATACGTTTCTTTAATGAAGCAGATCATATTAGGGTTGTCCGCGATAATGGTCTTTTCAGGCGATTTCACCACACGGAAGTTCTTCACATTGTAGAGTTCACCCTCGACAATTTTATTGTAAAAATCTTTAAACAACTCTTTATCGACAGATGCATGAATTTGTACTCCCTGAAGTTGAACAGCAAAATCGATTAACAAATTTGTATAAGATTTATAAAATCATTATTGTGTTTATTCCGTTGAGTAAATTTATTTACATCATGTTCGCTTACTATATAACAACTAAAACAGTGAACAAATTATATACCTAATTTAATCTTACAAAGATGATTTTCGACAACAGGATGGAGGCATAATATTTATGTAAACAATATATCGAATAAGTTGCAATCTTAATTCAAACCTGTGCATCTATCATAACGATTTCGAACCCGCGCGGAAGCATCCTTGACCCTGGAGCAATCCATTTCCTACATATTCGAACAACAATTTCATAGTTGGTCCGAACAGTAGGTAAAAAATTAAGAAAACAGTGCGACATGGCCAGATTGGTATGAAATGTTCTGTAAGTAATGAATGATACACAAACAATATTTATAAGAATTTCTTATGTCAATGGACAGTTTATTTTCCAAAAATCACGATACTTTTTTTGAACAAACGCTTGAAAAACGTTTTGTGGATGCAAACAAATCAAAAAGTAAAAGGTAATGCTTATCTTAGGAAAAAATAAGACTTAAAATCGAAAATAAATCTTTAAAATATATTTGACTTTTTATTTTAGTATAAGATTATTGTAATTAAAATTTTCTTTCTTCACGTCCAAAATAACAATTGATTGTAATTCGATTCTGATAATAATTTAGGTATATAATATTTTTAAAACTAAAATATATCACATTTTTCATAAATACAGTTCAAAAAATATTGTATACTAATATTCTCAAAATTTAACAACTTAAAAAATTAAAATTACTAAACATTAATTAGTTTCATTTACCGAAATGTTAATATGATTTTACAATGTAAGTACAATTTCATTGAATTTCTAAAATCTTAGTAAATTATTTTTAAATAATTTTCAAAAACAATATTTAATAACTCATCCAATATAAATTATATAAATACACATACCCCAAACAATTAAAATTCAAAATAGTCATGGACAGGAAGTATAAAATTTCAAAACACTAATATACAATACTCTCTGTACAATTTTTTTTTTTTTTTTTTACACCTTAGTTATAAGATAATCAAAAAATTGTAATGTTGATTAAAATCAAAATATACATATTTCACCATTTCAATGCTTAGCAGCCTTCCACTCCTTTTTTAATTCAAAGCAACATGCACATATGTATAAATAGGAAGACCATTTAAAATACTTATATGATTATGACTTAAACCAAATAATCTAAAAACAAATTGAATGAATGAATTTATGCACATATGTATAAATAGGAAGATCATTTAAAATACTTATATGATAATGACTCAAACCAAATAATTTAAAAACAAATTGAATGAATGAATTTATCGATATGAGGTTTTTTTACTCATTAAAAAAATAGATTCATAAAAAGATCAACATACCTTTTTAATTTGTCGATGAATTTATCAATAAGAGTATAGAAGGTGACCTTAGTAGCATATTCGGTGGTGTAAATAATCATTTCATCTGAAACATGATGATTCGAAGCATCGATAAATACCCGAGTCGCTTCAAAAGAAAAAGAAATACTACGTTGATGACAAATTACCGTTGGTATATTCTGCGGCACCAAGTTGAACTACGACATAGAGGTCGCCACAATCAACAAAGTAATCATCGCCGACATAATTCAATATATAATCGGTGAAAGGACCGACCAATACAAATCGCACAGATGTAGACCTGCTATGTAATAAAATAAGAAGAAAAACAAACTCAGGACAAAATGCAATAACATCACAAACCATATACGTTACGAATATAATTATGTTGTAGCTATTCATCTCTGAAAGGAATCTAAGTTACTACGAAATATAGAAGTATAAGGAGATAGAAAACTACTCAAAATCCTCGAGTAATAAACTTATTTCATCAGGCACTTGATCATCAGGATGCACACGCATCAAAGATCGATCAATGGAACGAACACGACCAATAGCATCTGTTATTAAAAGAATAGAACACAACACAAAAGAATTAACAACAAACAATTTGGATTAATCTGCATTTTAAATAAACTACGATGTTAAGGAAATCTAAATAAATGTCACGTTAACCAAGACTAACGTACCAAGATAAGGTCCATTAGTATCTCTGTCCTGGAGATAATACAAATCAACGAAATTATAAATCGTCTTGGGAAAACACGAATGAAGCACAGGCCGCATCGACGTGTTGCTCAAGAACATAATTCTGTTATCGTTCCAAGTGACGCGTTGCTGGGGAAAGCAAGGAATCACTCGAAAATTCGACAACTCGTAAATTTGACCCACGATAAGCCCTTTATAAAACTTAAAAAGGACATCGTTGTGAATAGTAGCATGAATAAAATTTTTCTGCAAAAGAAACATTTTTGAAGAACAATAAATATCAATTTAAACAAAAATCCTTTCAAATAAGAGAACAAATGTTGCACTACCAACATTACGGTGCCAAGAAGATACTACACAATCGAATATTCATCTTTCTGAAGTGAGTATTTGTTTAAGTAGAAAAAAAGCGCTAAATTACTCAAACAACAAAATCAGTACCGAATAAAAAAAAAAAAAAGAGAATTGAATTGTTTAATATCTAGGTTTAGAACATCAAAAGTAAAGAATAACGTACAGTGAGTTCTATCCAAATCAACCATTAACAATGTCCTGTAACTATAATCCAATATATAAAAATCTAAACATAGCTAGCTCATGAATTAAATGATGTCAATAACTGGAAACTTTAAAGTTTGAATATACATATTGACAAATTTGAGTTATAAAATTTAATGCCCAAAAATTGTTTCAGAAATAGAAAAAAATTGAAAAAACAAAAGTTGAGATTAAATCTAACTGACCGAATACAACCAAAAAAGAATCTTCAAGGCAGAATCTAAAATATCATGCACATGAACGAATGGAAGGATATTCAATTATATACCTGGAAATCCATCAGAAGCACTTCCAATTGATTCTCGTCACCATCGGGTTCTTCGGATAACCAAAACCTACACAAACGAACGCGCAACACCCAAGATTCTTTAGATCCATTAATAATCGAAATCGAATCATACTTTCCCATCGAAAGAGATAAGGTAGGACTCCTGTTTTTGTTTTTTTTGAAACAGAGTTTTTCGGCAGAAGCTATAAGAACTCTTTGTGTTTCTCCGGTGATCAAAAGGTATTATCTTGAGAAGGAGAAACTCTGTAAGCAATGATTAAAATTAATGGGGAACCGAAAAGATTATTGTGCAGTATTTTAATATTAAGGAAACTGGTCGGTTATTTGAATTTTAAGAGATGTAAATATAGGAGGGAAGTATATAATCACCAAAATAATTGATATTTTTGTATTTATGCAGTTCCCTTAAGAATATAAATTGTTAATTTAACAGTTTATATTTAGTATATGAGAATTATATGTTAATTATGAATAATTTAACAATTTATATTTGGTATATGAGAATTATATGTTAATTATGCATATCATGTACGGAATTGCAATAAGTTGCGTAAATTATGGGAATTGCTATTTTTGAGATGGTTCATCAGAACATATGAAAACATAATACAATAAAATCCAACACAAAATTTAAATCACAACGTATAATTTTTTTCGTGACAACCGTAGTAAGTTTTATACTGATATTAAAACACATAAAAACTTAAAGATCTACTTGGAACAGGTCAACATTTTCTTCGTCGTGGTCCATCAACCTATTTAACAAACCAAAAAAATGTATCAGTATCGAATTTTAATTAGAATAATACAACAACATATGTGAAAATGAAAATAAATCATACTTTTTTCGATACGCAACAGCTTCTTCAACATGATTATAAAGCAACACCCGAGTAGCCTCGCAAACGTTACGAAGAACAAACTGACCTGAAAAAAGTACATTTCATATGAGGACAGTAATAAAAAAATATATAGCACAATAACATTTATTTTCACAAAATAATATATTCATGTATTACCTTTGAATTTAGTCGTGCAACACATATTAACGATAATAATGGGTTTGTAGTACACATCATCATTCCATGCATCAACACATCCCTTGATTATATTAGAGAATGGACCAAAGAGCATTATAACAATTTCGGTGTAACTGTTAATTCAAAAAATAAATCAAAGAATAAATTAATGAAAACAATTATTATAAAAGACACCAAAAAATTAAATTGCTTACTTGACATTAGAAATCACAAAACGAATGTAGGGGTCCCCTCCATTTATATCTCCATGCATGTTGGCGACATCGATGTCAACAACATGACCAATCACGTCTTTAAACATGAAAAATCAGTATAAGAATCAAACGACAAAGAATGAGTAAAAATAAAAAATACTAAATTTCTTGTCGGGATTCGTGTGTTATTCGTTACATACCAAACAATGGACCTGTATCTGGATACGCATCTTCAGTGATTTTCTCAAAATCAATAAATCTCTAAGGGGAGATTGGATCTTCAAGATCTACAGCACTTGTGATAGACGTATCTTCAAGAAATTGTATCATCCGCGAATTATCCAAAAATGGTCTAATAGTAGGGCTAGCGATAACCTCAAACTTTTTCACGGTGTAAGTTTCACCTTCACTAATTTGATCGTCAAAAATATTTATTAAAGATTTGGTCACTGATGCATGAATCCGCGAACCCTGCAACGAACAATATCATATTATGGAATTTTTACTATTTCAAATTTATATCAGAATCATAACAAATATTGAGAAATTACATGTTGACATATAGAAATATGATGAAATTAGTTAAATTTATTTAGAAAAATTTCTTATAACCTGGTTATCGATGAGTATAACTTCCATAGCCAATGCGGCACCGTTCAAGTCCTTGGTGATCCACTTTCTTGTGCATCGAACAACAATCTTCCAATCAGTGAATCCAGTCGAAGTTAGTTGAGAAATACGATGGGGAAAATCCATGTTTTTTATAATAGAAAGAGAAGACAAAGAACAAAATTTAATTTTTTTAATTGTAATTGTGATTATGATTTTTGAGTAGTTTATATAAAAAATTCGAAGAGACGCAATGGAAGATGGTAAGTTAGAAGAAATTTATAATATAATTATATTATTAATAGAGTTTTATAAATATTGTATCCATATATAGATAAGATTAGAAATTAAATTTTATTAAAAAATTTATAAAATCGTTTAAACATTATATAAAACATTGTTTTACAAAAATTAGAGTTTATAATTCAAAACAAACTAATAAATTTTAATAACAATATTTTATGAGAAAAATCATTTTTTATATTTTTATAAGCCCGATATTGGATACAGGAGATCCTATGTAATATTCATTATAATTAAATACACAAATTATTTTTAAAAATACAATTAAGTGATTGTACATATTAAAGAACATGGAAAATAACAGAAAAGATCTAATTATTTGTTAAAGAACATGCCGAATGAATTCTAATATACCAAAGATCTATAAATATTAATATGTAACTCAAAATGCACAAAAAATAAAGAGGTTAAAGGTAAGTATATATAGCAAAGTCTTAGCAAATGAACAACTTAATCAGTTCAAAATAATAATAGAAATACTAATTAACAAATATTTTAATTTGTCATTCGGAGTCGGAAGCAGAGAACATTTCTCTTTCTGGAACAACATACAACGTGGTGGAAGTACGATCGGAGTAGAAGTCCAACTTCTTTCCAACATTATACTTATTCTGATCATAGAATTCCTTCCATTCCTTTTCGAGAAAAACGCTTTTATTTTTTTCTGGATCACTTCGTTTTCGTTTACGCAAAGATGCTGACATTTTGATTCCTTTTCCATTTGACAAGGTCACCTCTGATTTGTCCTCAAGCTTAGTCTCCATGGCAAACCATCTAGGAATCGTCTGAAAGTGATAAAAAAAAAAACGAAATAATTAATGTAAAATTAATTGAAACAGTAAGAGAGTTGGGAGTAGAACTTACCAAACGATAGTGTTGATGTTTTTCAAGTCGTTCAGAAAACTTATCAGCGAGACTCTTCAAATCTACTTCTCGGCCTCTTCGTATGTGGTCAGCATCATAGGTTATCTCACACCTATCAACATCATAAATGGGTACATTGAACTTTGATGGATAGATCCAATGGAATGTCAACAACTGCCCAGTTTTAATCTGATATTTTTGCCGGAACTCCTGCCAACCGCTGACTATATGGATACAACCGTATGCGTCTTTACCCAACACAATCTCATGAATTGGAGCATAAGGAGTCTTGATATTGGTGAACATCGGCATACGGTAGGAGCACTTCTCAATGAATGATGTTGGCAATTGCTTTATAAAAGACACAATTGGTCAAAATCAGAGTTGAAGAAAACCAAAAGATATGAAGACAAAGTAGTATATATACACTTACAACAGTATCAATATCCTCATCTTTGATCGTAATGTGGAATCTCATTGGACAGGGTACTCTACGTGTTACTTGAGAAACAATAATCATATAAGAAGATAATACATAGGATGAAAACATGTCTTAAAATATGAAGACAACAATTTGAAAAATCTAAAATAAAGTCAGAAAGAAACGATTCGTTAGAAAAAAAAAAGAGAAGACTCACAATCAACTACCCCGGGATTGATCTTCCCGCTACCTGGAAGAGAATAAATTTCGTTTGTCAAAACCATGTTTAAAAAATATTTTGGATTTAATTGAGTAAATTGAAGAAATAATTCAAAAATTTTGAAAAAAGAAATAGCCAATTAATAATTATAACAAATGCTACAAACCGATTAATCGATTTATAAGCTTGAAACCCTAAACTTAATTGAAAAAACGGATTATTAATCAATTAGTCGACTAAACAGGTAAGTAAACAATTAATCGCTCAAGCTATTAGAAGCCCTAACCCTAATTGCATAAACAGTAAGAATGATTGATAACAGTATCAATAGGATAGAAGACTCACAATAAACTTTGTCAGCATTGATATTGCCACGACCTTGTTTCGAACTGCTACCGGAATATACGTTGCAATTCATTCTTGTAGTAAGAACAAAAGTTTGTAATCACTCAATTCGTAGAAAATTTAAAGTAGGAACAAATAAACAAAAATATGAATCTGAATAATTGAAATATATGTATATTTAGGGTTATTGATTTAAACCTAATTAGCGAGAGAGGGGTGCAAAATCCGTTGAATCGAGCTTAAGATTTTGTAGATTTACTAACCCGAGATTTGTTTTGAAATTTAAAATTAAGTATGAGTTAAGTAAGAGGCGGCCAAAAAATTAAAAACTCTTGATATTCCTAATTTAAAATGTATCTAAAAGTATATAAAATAATATTCCTAATTTTTAATATATTTAAAATTATAATATATGGATTTTTAATTTTATAGTAATTGTATTAAAAATAAACTCTAATTATAAATAGTAATTCAAATTCAGAGATAATTAGATAATATCAAGTTTATTTAGTTGCATAAAATAAGGAATATATTTACCATAATTGTTTTAAAAATAAACTCTAATTATAAATAGTAATTCAAATTCAGAGATAATTAGATAATATCAAGTTTATTTAGTTGCATAAAATAAGGAATATATTTACCATAATTATAATAAATATATAATATTTACATTGAATTTTATTTGATTCCTGATAAGATTATTTCTATATAAATTTATAATATTATTTAAATATCAAAATATGGTTGAATAATTGACAAATCTATTAAGGAATTATTTTATTCCTTAATTACGTTCATTAACAGTAATTGTAATTGATATAATTAAAACATGATTAATTAAGTAAATAAGAATAATAAAAATTATTATATAAAAAAACACCAAACTAAAATAAAAATTTATTTATATTCTTAATAACTAACTTGTTTTAATAAAAAATTAATCACTGATTGTATTTTGTTAAAAATATTAACAAAATACACGGGATATGATCTTTGTAACAGTAAATAAAATACTATATTTTTAAATAGAAAGATTATAAATTTTATTAAATAAATAACAAATCAAAGTACATTGATAAATTACATTAAAAAAAATTAATAACAAAAACAAATCTAAAACTATTATAAGAATCGAAACCGAAGTCTAGAGTCTTATAAAAACTTGTGCGATCCAATGTTTCGATCTTTATTCTTAGACTTTTGATTCCTTCGATTTCCCAATTCTTTCACGTATAAACAAACCTACAAAAGAAGAAAAAAAAAAACACAATAAAGCTCATAACTTGAAAATTAAAATTTAAAGTTCATTAAAAGAATGCAATTAAAAAAAACAATAAAAGAATCGCTTACATTGATTTTCTGCAAACAAAAATACAAACATTAAGAGACAAAAAAACATTTAATATAAAAAAATATAATTAGTAAAAAATGCTTACATTGATTTGCTGCAAAAAATACAAATATTAATCATTAGAAAAACATATTAAAATTAAAATACGAATTAATAAAAAATATTCAAAAAATACAAACATTAATAGTAAAACAATAATATTTAAATTTAAAAAGAATTAGTAAAAAATACTTACATTAAAGCCTGCAAAAAATAAAAACATTAATCGTAAAACAATAATATTTAAATTAAAATAGAATTAGTAAAAGAATGCTTACATTGAGACCTGCAAAAAATAAAAACATTAATCGTAAAACAATAATATTTAAATTAAAATAGAATTAGTAAAAGAATGCTTACATTGAAGCCTGCAAAAAATATAAAAACAATTTATTTCAAAAAAAAATATATATATACGAAATTAAAAAAAAAACAATAAAAAAACTTACATAGAAAACCTGCAAAAGAAAATATAATTAATATTCATAAAATAAATACAAAAATTAAGAACATTAATTTAAAAAAAAAGAGCTGGAATGAAAAGTGAGAGGTAAGGAGTGAGTGAAGATGACGTCCTTTATATAGGGATGAATTTGAATTAGGGTTTGACCATTATTATTATATTTTAAATATACATAATTTGAATTGTCGACTTTATTAATTGAATATACTTTATTTAAATTTTGTAATTATAGTAATATAATCGAATTAGGCATGATTAGAATAATATAAATAGTAGATAATATCAAATTTATTTAGTTGCTTAAATTAAGGAGTTGATTTACCATAATATAAAAAAATTAATTTAGAATTGGTGAAATATATTAATAAAAAATACATATTCTCTTCCATTAATTGCGTACGCGTTGACCTATAATTAAGGAAATTATTTTGAATTAATTACCGTAATTAGAGTAATCGGTTATAAATTAATTTTTTTATAATTTAAATAATGGAAAATTCGAAAAATTTGGAAAATTAACATCCGTTGATAAGTGTGAACGCGAACACTTTTTTTTATCATCCAACGATTGTGAATTCGCCACGTAGGACATTTGCTTCTCGATTTATATATTGTAAGATAGATTAAGTAATTTGGTAGCAAAGTCTGGATTTATATATTATATAGATTAAGTAATTTGGTGTGATGGCTATACACCTAAGTGATGAAAATAATAAAATTGTGATGCATTACGAAACGCTAAAAATATCTATGTTTTTCAAAAATAAATAAATATAATATGCTTCTCGATCTTAATTTAAGGATATCTGCTTTAGTTTAATATTTGTCTTTAGCATTTTATAGTAG
Source organism: Euphrasia confusa (assembly GCA_954870475.1). Taxonomy (NCBI): domain Eukaryota; kingdom Viridiplantae; phylum Streptophyta; class Magnoliopsida; order Lamiales; family Orobanchaceae; genus Euphrasia; species Euphrasia confusa. Next base: position 20,161,829 of record OX940954.1, read on the forward strand.
TAAATTTTAAACTCACAAAATCTAAATTTAGTATTAAATTCTAAATTTATATTAAATATCTAAATTTTAGTATTTACGTAAAAAAATAAATTTATGAGTAATATATTTATTTAAGACTATTAAATAATAATAAGTATTTTTTTTTAAATTTACTATTTTTTTTCTTTTCAAAACTAAAATACTATATAAAATAATTATAGTATTAATTAGTATATGAAAGTCGGGGCATTACAATTTGGGACCATGAACTTCAAACAACAATCTCTGTAAATATATATATATATATATATATATATATATATATATATATATATATATATATATATATATATATATATATATGTTGGAAATCGATATCCCGAATTGTCTAAATTGCGGAAACCGACAACCCGACCGAAATCCCATCGCCGGAAACACGCAAACCACCGTACGACGCCGGAGCTCAAACGGAGCGTCGCCGCGGGATGAACCCGCGGCTAAACCCTAGCCGAGCCCCCGCCGTGAGGGGCTCGCGATCGCGTGCCAGCCGCGATCGCGTGGGGCTGCTCCGGCAGCCCCCGGCGGTGAGTCCGACGACTCACCGCCGTCACCGGAGGAGGGAGGGGGCACCCGCCGCGGCACCAGCCGGGGCTCCTTCGATGCGCGCCGGCGGTCGGTGCCCTAGGGCTCGACCGCCACCCTCGGCTCCCAGCCGAGGGTTTCTTCGATCTCCGCCGAGGATCTCGAATCCTCGTCCCCGGAGTTCGTTCGTCCCGGATCTTCGTTCATGTATATATCACGATTTAATTTACGTAAAATCATAGAGGGTGTTTAACGATTTTACCTTTGATCTCGTTGTGCGGAGAAACGAGATTGATTTGAAGACCTTCGGATCTTCCTACGTATTCCTTGCACTAGCTTGAACGTCGTGTGGGCGACGATCTTCCAAGCTTATGGATCTCCTTCACAACTCTCTAGAACTATCAACTAATGATATTCTTGTATTGTGGTGTGTTCTAATTGTGAAGACCATATAGTGCTTTTATAGGCTACGTAGGGGATCTAAAGAAGGTGGAATATTGGGCTTCCAATATTAATGATTAAATTGAGCCCAAGCCCAAATCTATTAATCCATTAATATTAATTATATAATTACTTCCACTATATAAATATAATTGCACTCCCAATATTCACCATATTATATCAAATAATATTTTCTCCGGTAGTATTATTTATTCCATGTGTTTAAGATATAAATGTCCATGAATAAATTATATTTATTGCTAATATTATTTATTCATCTCTTTTAATTCCGAGAATAGTACCACTCAACTTTATTATCATGCGGATCAAATCCACTTGCAAGGTTTACATGATAATCCTTATGAGCTCATCTCGGGGACATTATCAACCCTTTTGAGGAAACATTTTCCCGTCAAGAATTCACGGCATGTCATACATAAAATATCGTGACCCAACTTTACCGGTAATTGATCGGTTATTCTAATCAATCAATTCATTTGGAAAATCAAAGTCACTAATATTAAATGCACACACCCGCAATAATATCAGGGATTGAGAATAAAATACTCAGAGATTTAAATCGATTATCCAAGGCAATCCTAATCGATAAATCTCAAGCGATCCGCTCAATACACCAAGTGTACAAGTATGATAAAATAATCAAGACCAATTATTTTCTCTCTCATACAACGACTATACCGATGGATTAGTTCTTGCCCATCTAGGTCGTGAGCTACTGTTTGATTATATACGAGTGACTGATAGTATGATCTTCCGTGTGACGACGCACACCATACTAACTACAACGTATATGATCCAGAACTATATTTGGATTTATTTAATTATAAATAATCAAAAGCAAACGATTATTCCAATTAAATAGATTAAATACTATGACCGGGAGTTTACGATACTTAAATCTAGACATTAAGTATACAACTCCATCAATCTCCCACTTATACTAAGGTCTAGTCATTTCTTCCAAACTCCCGACTCCCATACCCATCACGTGCTTAATCTGCACTTCCAAAGAAGTGCCTCGTGCATGAGCATTCTAGGTTGCCGTCTCCGAAGTTATCTTGGTGACTACAGCGTCGTCTCACTTGACGATGACTCGTATCAGGTGGTACTTGCTCTATGTGTTATCATCACTATGGACTCATGATTTCTTTCAATTTGCCATTGCACCGCTATCTTAATAGCCTTTGGTAAACCAAGAATCATATCTAAGTCCAAGGGTTATCCCAAAGCTTTACCACAACTTCCGCTGCCTCTGAGGCTGCAGTTTGGTTACCCATGGTTGAGTCCGAAAAGCATCGTGCTTATCACTCTTTCCATTCTAAAGATTCACCTCCTTTTACAAGTGAACACATAGCCTGATATCGACTTACACTGATCCTGATTTGATTAGAGATCTGAGAAATGTAATCCAAAGGAAAAGCTCGTCTGCTTCGTAGTCTAGAGAAGTACTTCGAAAGTACTTTTACAGCAGTCGAATATTCCTTTCCAGGATTACTTTGATATCCTCTCACTATGCCAACTGCATAGTCGATATCCGGTTCTCGTTTTTCAACATTGCATTTTAAAGCTTTCCACACTCAAAGTGTAGGAAACTGCTTTCACTGCTTCTATCTCGTTTATGTGTTCAAAACACATGCCCTTAGATAGATGCATTCCTTGTTTGAAAGGTAACATACCCTTCTTGGAATGATGTATGTTAAAACGAACCTTAATCGTATAAGATTTCTAAGAGAAGTACAATGTTCTTTTCTCAAGATCCTAGATCTTAAGAACATGATCTAACTTCTTCTTTATCTCATATATCGATTCTATCTTAGACAACCATTATTTTATGTCTGATAATACTTTTACATTGTTCCCAATGATAGAATGTTATCTACATAAAATCTCCAAGAAACACCACCTTGTTTCCATCATGTTTCCAATACACATTATTCGTTCATGCCTTTTGATGAATCCATCAAATGGATTATCTCATCAATTCGCAAGTACCACGAATTATAGCTTTGTTACAATCCATAAATGGATCAACTAAGCTTGTACTCTAAATGATCTTGTCTCTCAGCAATAATCCTTATTGCTCTAAGAAGACATATTTAGATTTAGTACTGCCCTTCATGTAGATCTAGGGAACGATTTCATGTATACTAGATCCAGAGTACCACAACTCTTCTAGTCTTATGAACATCTCCAGTTGTCCACAACCTCCCACTACAACGGCGTTCCGGTGTATAAACATTAATAATATTAGGTGCAGTTAGTGGTGTACCGCTACTCGGTTTGGCTGGTTTCCAGTCTTTGTCCTTTTCTCTCGCTCTAAGGTATCTCGTCACTTTGGGTTTTGTGTTTCATCTAATAGTATTTCTCTAAGAACCGGGCGTTAGAACTTATAACGTCCTTCTGGTTTAAAGTACTATTGAACACATAACTTTTGTTCTTCTAGGATATTTTACAACCACATCGAAATGTGCCGTTGCATTTCATAAATATTCATAGAACATAGGTAGTACCGATTAACTCTTTCTTTTACCTTTCCTTCAGAGATCTATTTCTTATTTACACACCATGTCAACACTTGAAGTGTATGGTGTTAGTTATTTGGAATCCAATTCCAATTACTGATTATGCTACGTCTTTAGACATGTACTAGCCCTCATGATCAGATCATAGGCTACTTATGAATATAATTTGATAGTTCTTCCACAATGGCCTTGTGTCCATTGACTTGTCAAAACACTTACTCTTGTGGTACATCAAGTATTCCAATTCATACTTAGAGTATTCATCTAATGAACTACTCGTACCTTTCTTGTCTGAGTAGACATAGGTTTGCATATCAGTGTTAATCAATTTCAATACTTGTCTGGATTCTACATCCTTTATCCAGAAAGGTTTGCTTAGTCGTATTATCTTCCAAATTCAATTCTTAGGTTGGAAGGTCCACTCCTTCAAATCAATTGATCAAATCAATTTTTCAACCTTTGAATCTTATTTGAATAAATATTACTTAGCATAGAATTCACAAGTATAATGATTTAGTAAAGAAATATCTCTAACAAGCAAAACGAATCATATACTACGGTTCGTTGCATCGTGGAGACTTAGGATTCATTATTCACATATTGCTAACTAATGTACCAGAATAGATAATATCATAATTTCTTCTCAATAATCACCAAATGATTAAAAGAAATAAATATCCATTCATTAATAATAGAAAACCAGAACATAGTTCTTTCTAAAATAAAAGGGGTACATAAAAGCAATAACTCTGAAATGAAATCCTATAGCTACTAAAAGCAGATAAAATGTCTTCCACTGCAACAACTGCCTCCTCTACAGCTTTGCCCATGTAGACTCGAACTCTTCTTCTCTAAGTCGGCGGGTTTTCTGGAACCCCTGCATTTAAAATGCACATACCGTCAGTGGTTCCATATCTACACACCAGATTTCTGGTAGATAATACCGCTGACTATGTTTTAATGACTAAAGAAGAATTCGTACCTTTGAGAGGACAATCAGACCTCCAGTGTCCAGACTTCTTGCATCGGAAGCACTTGCCCTTAGGCTTGCTGGTCCCTTCACGCGGTGCTTGCCTCTTGGCACCACTGGGTTTCCAGACTTGCTTCCTTTTCTTCCCTCTACCTCCATTAGCCTTGAAGCCTTTGGACTTAGTAGCTACAAGTGCTTGAGACTTGCCCTTCTTGTAGATCCCCTCTGCCGCTGTCAGTTCAGTCAGGAGTTCCGCTAGAGAATAAGATAGTTTACCCATATTATAGCTCATGCGGAACTGCTCAAAACCAGAGGCCAGAGATTGGAGTATGATGTCGACTTGCGTCTCCCCATCAATTTGAGCTCCTAGGATCTCCAACTCATTCAACAACCCCATCATCTTAAGAACGTGCTCCCCTACGGGCGTTCCTTCAGACTGAGTAGTTGTCATAAGGACTCTCATTGCATCTTGCCTAGCTGCACGGTCTTGATGCCCAAACATCTCTTTGAGGTTAAACAGCATATCATAGGCGGAGTCCATCGACTGATGCTGGTTTTGGAGTACATTTGACATGGAAGTCAAAATATAGCACCTAGCCATCTCATCAGCCTTTTTCCACCTTCTATATGCCGTTCGTTCCTCATCAGTTGAGGCATTCGTGGGCTCAGCAGGGCATTGATCATGAAGTACAAACTTGTACTCCTCAGAAGTTAGGACAATGTCCAGATTTCTCCTCCAATCAATATAATTGGGGCCAGTGAGTTTATTCTCCTTGAGTATCACAGAAAGTGGATTCATAGCTATTCTCTAAACCTATAAGCACATAAACAAATAATCAATTTAATTTCCGATATTATCACCCTCAAATAATATCATTAAATTACTAATCACATCTAAAATCCCATCAGATATGGCAAGACACGTTGTGTGGACGTTTACCTATCCAAACGATTTTGCAATTAGATTTACTTCGGTCGTACATCAATTATAGCGTTACTTCGTTGGGAAGGATACTATTGTTGGAAATCGACTACCCGGGATGCGTTCATTCGATCACTCGAACATCCGAACGATCCCAGTCGATATCCGGTGTCGCTACTTCGTTCGCTTTTCCAGCCCGAGCCCCGATTCACGCCCAGCCATTGCCCCGAAGGACAACCGCGCGAACCGAGCGGGCTGCCAGAAAAACGCCAAAACGGCGGGCGCCGTTTGGAAACGGCGGTCGCCGTTTCTCCGCGAACCGCAACGCGACGTTGCTGTTCCGGGCTCGTTTCCGGGTCGTTTTTCCTCATCCGACTACCGTTCCGGAGGTCCTAGAACCCCCAGTAGTCGAGGAATACGATCCACGACCCCGGAACCCGATCCACGTTCATGTATGTTCAACGAGGAATTAGATCGAATGAAATTGCGGAAAGGAGGATTCGATCTCATACCTCTCGGTCGATTGTTGAGACCTTAGCGATTGCTAGTGTATGATTCTGCCCTTGACTCCAACCGCTGTGTGGGCAACGATCCGTTGGGTCTCCCTTTTTCTGCTTCTCTGATAAACCACCGCAATATCCTTTTTACTTTTCTGTGTAAAAATAATTGCGCAAAAGCTTTATTAATTTTTACAGAAGAAATTATATTTGCGCTAACGCAATTAATTTCTGCTGCAAAAATAAATGCGGCGAATGTTAGGTTTAGGAGAGGGCAAGGGGGGGTTTAAATAGAACTACACTAGGGACCCCTTAGGTAAATAAACTCCGGGCTGAATTGCAATATTAATTAACTAGGAGTCCTTAAAAGAAATCCTTTAATTAATTACAATTCTAATTATTATTAATTCCACTATAAAATAATAATTGAATTCCCGAAATTAATTTAATATTATATCAACAATAATATTTCCGCCGAAATTACATAAACGACCTTCCCCGTGTTTAAGATATCGAACGTCCACGAATTTATTTAATTACTAATAATTAAATTAATTCGTTTCTTATTATCCGAGACTAGTACCACTCATCCTTATTATCATGTGGAACAAATCCACCTGCAGGGTTTACCTGATAAACTTTATGAGCTCATCTCGGGGACGTTATCAACCCGATAAACGGGACACGGTTTCCTGTCTATAATCTATAGCATGCCGTGTGTACAATTCCGATTCCCAATTTACCGAGTATCTCGACTAATCAATTAGTCTCACTCATTGGCAAGTTAAAGAACCGAGAATTGGACAAACGCACCTATAATTATATAGGGATTAGGAATTCGTTTATCCGTAATATCTGAGGTCTAGTTCGATTACGTCGATTAGTATAAATCGAACGCCCTCCCGTGGTCCTGCTCAATACACCAAGTGTACTAGTGTAACATAATAGTCAAGACCAACTATTACCCAGTCACACTACGACGTACCGATGGATTGTCCCTGTCCATCTAAGTCGTGAGCTTCTGTTCGATAGTATACGAGTAACCGACAGTATGATCTTCCGCGTGTCTCCTCACGCCATACTGTCTACAACGTATATATCTAGGACTATTGCATTCAAGTACAAGATAGACAAAATGCCGACAGTTTGATTATTAGATAATGTAAAACACAGATAAGGAGTTCCATATTGTCACTAAACTAGACATTTAGAATATAACTCCATCAACTATAACGCGTACCTAAGTGTAAACCATTACTCAGCACTAAGGTGAATCGTTTGGAATCGCTACATTACCGCAAGCCACGTTGTGTGGACGTTTACGATAACTCACAATCCTTCACAATTCCCTATAACTGTCTACATCAATTAATCCAAAATCCGTTAGTATAGCAAGCCACGTGGTGTGGACGTTTACTACGCCAAGAGACTTTTATAATTGACTCCCAATTACTTGATCCATTCGATCTTGTAAATCAAGACGTGGTAAATCATAAGTGAAACTCGAATTTTCTTACCAGTGATTCACCATGCGAACGACCCTATCTCTCATAGAATGAGGGAGCCGAGCAGACAATCGATCCATTTCAAAAAATGGTACGAAGGTCTCTAATTTGTGTCATCCACATGACCAAGTGGCTTTGGCTCCATTCCACTCCCCGGGGTGAGAATGAGTCGACTTGAAATCAGTTTCAGAAAGACAAATTAGGCATTGTTTGACAAACTTAATCAATGTCTCTTGTAAAAAGAATTACAAGAATTCTCCTCCAACGACTTGTCTATATGAACTTCAAAAGTTCATAAAAGTCACCAAGAGAACAGCAATGGAGACCATGGATATTGTTTCCAATCCCTCTCCCAGTTAGCTTTTTACAATAAAGGGATACGCTATCTAATGCATAAATTAATACACATAAGCATGCATACATGAAATTAAAGCACATAAATATTATCACATAGTCAAAATAATACTATAATATTATTTTCCGACTATTATGGCTTTATTCCATCCTTGTACGCATCTTCTAGTCTTCGTTCTTAAATGCTTCATGTGACGAGAATATTAATCTCAATATTTAAATCTATTTATTTTTAATAAATTCAAAAGATACTTAATTCGAAAATTAAGTCAATCGAATAAATAAAAAATAAAATTAAACATCATTAATATTTTATTTATTTATTTTTCCTTTATAATTCTATTAAATCTCTAGAATCCTATCCAAGTCAAACTTGAAACATTCTAGAAGACTTCCATAATAGAATAAGGAAATAAAATAAATTCGGACTCTTCTACTTTCCAAATTAATTAATTTCCATGTCCATGAAAATTCCCATAAAATAGGAATAATCAATTAGGAAATAAATTAATCCAAATTAATTATTTTCTTTATCCATGAGAGTTCCCATAAATAAGAACACTCAATAAGTAATAAATTAATTCTAAATTAATTTTTTTCCTATTCCAGGAGAGTTCCTAAAAATAAGAACACTCAAAATAGGAAAACCGAATTAAATTAGGAAAGTGAATCTCGGTAGGAGTAGCACGGGGTGGGGATCCCCGCACCACCCCCACCGATCGACCGGCCGAGGAGGAGCACCGCCGCCGCCGCCGGCCCACGCGCCACCACCACCGGTGGCCGGCGTGGCCGAGGGGATCCGCGGACAGCCCCCTTTCCCTCTCGATCGATTGCATGGGATCGATCATGGGGATGATCGATCCCCGGTCCTTCCCTCTCTTCGTCTCCTTCGTCACATCTCGTTCTCCGGCGATCGTTTCAACATCGAACCAACGTAAAATTAAATTACAAATTTATTTACAATTCCGGTATCGATTCTATACATGAAATCGATCCTATACACTTTCCGGAAAACATGGAACAATAATAATAAATCCTAAATTCGGTCAACCCCCGAATTTTTACTATTACAAGCATTCATCCACACAAAACGAATCTCAACATGTCCGAGAGTTTAATAAAATTATGACAATAATTAATAAATAATTAACAAGCCATAATAGTCGGAATCCCTGCAAGGTAGAACATAAAATCGAACATATACATGAACTAGAACCAACGCTCTGATACCAATTGTTGGAAATCGATATCCCGGATTGTCTAAATTGCGGAAACCGACAACCCGACCGAAATCCCATCGCCGGAAACACGCAAACCACCGTACGACGCCGGAGCTCAACCGGAGCGTCGCCGCGGGATGAACCCGCTGCTAAACCCTAGCCGAACCTCACGGTCGATCGCACGCCCCGGCGTCCAGACGGGGCTCCTTCGATGCGCGCCGGCGGTCGGTGCCCTAGGGCTCGATCTCCACCCTCGGCTCCCAGCCGAGGGTTTCTTCGATCTCCGCCGAGGATCTCGAATCCTCGTCCCCGGAGTTCATTCGTCCCGGATCTTCGTTCATGTATATATCACGATTTAATTTACGTAAAATCATAGAGGGTGTTTAACGATTTTACCTTTGATCTCGTTGTGCGGAGAAACGAGATTGATTTGAAGACCTTCGGATCTTCCTACGTATTCCTTCCACTAGCTTGAACGTCGTGTGGGCGACGATCCTCCAAGCTTATGGATCTCCTTCACAACTCTCTAGAACTATCAACTAATGATATTCTTGTATTGTGGTGTGTTCTAATTGTGAAGACCATGTAGTGCTTTTATAGGCTACGTAGGGAATCTAAAAGAGGTGGAATATTGAGCTTCCAATATTAATGATTAAATTGAGCCCAAGCCCAAATCTATTAATCCATTAATATTAATTATATAATTACTTCCACTATATAAATATAATTGCACTCCCAATATTTACCATATTATATCAAATAATATTTTCTCCGGTAGTATTATTTATTTCATGTGTTTAAGATATAAATGTCCATGAATAAATTATATTTATTGCTAATATTATTTATTCATTTCTTTTAATTCCGAGAATAGTACCACTCGACTTTATTATCATGCGGATCAAATCCACTTGCAAGGTTTACATGATAATCTTTATGAGCTCATCTCGGGGACATTATCAACCCTTTTGAGGACACATTTTCTCGTCAAGAATTCACGGCATGTCATACATAAAATATCGTGACCCAACTTTACCGGTAATTGATCGGTTATTCTAATCAATCAATTCCTTTGGAAAATCAAAGTCACTAATATTAAATGCACACACCCGCAATAATATCAGGGATTGAGAATAAAATACTCAGAGATTTAAATCGATTATCCAAGGCAATCCTAATCGATAAATCTCAAGCGATCCGCTCAATACACCAAGTGTACATGATAAAATAATCAAGACCAATTATTTTCTCTCTCATACAACGACTATACCGATGGATTAGTTCTTGTCCATCTAGGTCGTGAGCTACTGTTTGATTATATACGAGTGATTGATAGTATGATCTTCCGTTTGACGACGCACACCATACTAACTACAACGTATATGATAAACCCTACACAAACTCCCAAAGACCCAAGAGACTAATTAACGGACGGGACACGACAATGACCACGATCATTCAGAGTATCTGCAAAACTCAAAATATGTCTGGGGGTGAGTACGTCACACCGACTCACCACTTTACAGTTTCAAATTAATAACAAAACTAATTTTATACTAATATATATCCTATCACAAGTTTTATCACGTATGTCATCAAAATCATAACAATTACATTGTCTTATCACGCAAGTCACCAATATCACAACTATCACAAAATCCAATATCACCAAACGGCCCCAAACAAGTCATAACATCAAACACGATTATCATACTCAAACTTAATCATATAATAAAACATCACTCACCAATAAACATGCACAATGCAGCACTCAATGCAAGCTAATGTGCAATCTCATATGTGCAATGACACACACACCCGAGACCATATCATCCGAGACCATATCATCGTACATCTCTTTGGCCAATAGTACCCAGCCCACTTGCTAAAGTAACAAGCCTTACTTGGCATTTTATGGCGGTGTCCTGACATAATAAATCGTGTCATGCATATTTCACATCTCAATCAATCACGTCATGATCAACACACATGACAAAACACAATCACGTCATGATCAATACACATGACAACACACATCATATAATCACGGTATAAAATCCACAAATGCTATTTGCACATTGATGCGACGCATCAATGTGACAAATAGCAGTGTTTAATTTTTTTTAATTTTTTTTTATATTTTAATTATTTAATAAAATTATTATATAAATATATTAATTTTATAATAAAAACAGTTTTTCGAAAATATTAATTATAATTTGTTTTTACAAAACCTAAATATTTTTACATTTTTGAAATCTACAAAATGCGCAGTTAATATAAACATCAATTTTAAATATCAATTAAGTGATGTGTTTCTACTTACTCGTACACGCAATTACATTAGTCGCGAATTCAAAACATATTAGTTTTTCAAAACATATTAGGTTTTTAGTTTCTGAAAATTGCGCAATAAATATAAACAAATACGACGAGACTTCTAAAGTATAAAATTGCGATCGAAAATTATAAAAACATTTAAACACCTTAATATAAATCAATTATTATACTTTAAAATATTTAATAAATAATTAAAATACTAAAATAAACAATTAAAACAATAAAAGTGTGTAACACCTAATCTTATTTTAGTATTTTAAAATACTTATTAAAATACTTAAATTTTCATACTAAAATATTAAAAAAATAAGTTTAGAGCGTTACACTCTTTGTTTGCCGTTAACATTTTCATATGTTAAAAAACTTATTACATTAGAAATAAATAGGAAAAAAGTTTGATATCCATTTAAATTAAAAAACAAACAAGAATTATACTAATAACATATTTTTCAACTTGGTTGCTTGCTCCTTTTCGTCAGTCTGGCTTGCTCAACGAGTGCTCTTGACATGGAAGGTGATTTCCTTGCCTCTTTCACATAGTGCGCTCCTCTTTCCACTCCTTTACCTGCCCACCTGCAAAACTTGCCCAACTACCCAAACGTGCCCTCCCAGACACAAATAAAGTAAAAACAAACTAAGGACTCGATTTACTTGACTCTAAAAACCTAAAAATGAGCCAAAAATATGGCTCATCAGATATCCATTTAAATGGGTTTTCTTTTGAATGAACTCATGCAACGTTCAGAAATTGTAACGTTTAGAGAATTGTAACTGCTCTTGTTTTATAGCCTATATAAGGAGACATCACGAAGCATAAAAAGAACAGAACAAGAAGAGTTTCTTTGTACAGAACAAGGAAAAGTTTCTTCTTACTAATATATTTCAGAGAGATACAATTAGAGTTTGCAAGGACCTCAAGTTGGTGTGTAACAACGAGAACTACTAGTGGGCAAATTTCTGTCTTAGGAGATTGCTGCGCAAGCCTCTATCAAACAAGTTAGTTTTATATATATATAAATATATTTACATAAGAATCAGTAAATATATTTGCGCTAGTATCAGATTATATATATAAATATATATATATATATATATATATATATATTTGCTGTACAGAATTAGCGCAAGTATAAGTACAAATATATAATAATTATAATTACGTTACTTACTATATTTTCTGTGTTTTATGTTTTCTGTGTTATTCTTCAATAAATTATATTGATTGTTGTCAAACTAATTAAAAGTTCTAACAATCTAAGACAGAAATTTTCTAAGTATTTTTTTAGTTTGACAATGGATCAATCAATTGCTCATGTGGTCAATGAACATCAATTCATTGGTGTTGTGGCTGAGGCCAATATGATAGTTGATTCCAATGAATGGTGGGTCGATACCGGTGCATCGAGGCATGTATGTTCGTCGAGGAACAAGTTCAATACATATGAAAAACTCACAGGTGAAGAGAATTTGTACATGGGAAATGCCAGCACTGCTGCCGTTGAAGGGAAAGGAAAAGTGATATTAAAACTCACTTCGGGAAAAGAACTCATACTCACTAACGTGTTGCATGTTCCTGAGATTCGGAAAATTTTGATTTCTGGACCTCTTCTTAGTAATAAAGGTTTCAAGTTAGTATTTGAGTCAGATAAGTTTACTCTCACAAAGGGTGGAGTGTATGTTGGAAAAGGTTACCTAACTGAGGGACTTTTCAAACTTAATATATCATCTGTTCTTAATAATAATAATAGTGCAGATAATAGCGCTGGTTCCATCTACTTACTTGATTCTTTTAATTTATGGCATGAACGATTAGGCCATGTTAATTTTCGTTCTCTTAAAAGAATGATAAATTTAGGACTACTACCTAAATCATCATACAATATTTAATTTTAGAAGCAAATGTGTGACGTGGCAAATTATCACGCGTCGGATCATTTTAAAAATTGAGAAATCTACGGCCCAATTTCAATTGAAAAGTCTAATTTTTGGTCAAAATTAGTCAGCCGATTTATTTAATTAAATTACTCGGGTTATCTTTCTTAATCTATATTTAAACCGGTTTAAATATTCATTAATGAAAGGTCAAATACACGTACTTAATTATAGCAACAAATCTGTTTTTTTAACGCTAATAACATAATTATTGATTTTTTATATTAATAATTTATTTTATACTATAAATTACCTCCTTAATTTAAGCAAATTTATAATACCGGCCAAAATTAATTGTAATCGTATCATTTAAATTCCGATTGACTGAAAATTTGAATTCAAAATTTTGGCCGTAATTGAAGCATCCTACAAACCCTAATTCCCCCTATAAATTGATCATTATAGATTCTCATTCCTCACTACTTCTCTCACTTTTTTTTGCAGGGTTCATTTCATCATTCATTAATTTTTTCACTTTTTTTTGCAGAGTTCATTTCATCATTCATTAATTTTTTATTTTGCAGGGACCATTGTAAGTATCCCATTTCATTCGTTCGTTCTTATTTTTTCCATTATATTCTTAATTACTTCGTCTTCTATCGTCTATAATATATCGTCACGCATTTCGATTTTGTTTTTGCAGGGACCATTGTAAGTATTTAATTATCATCTTTTTTTATTTTCTCCATTCTATTCATAATTACTTTCGGTTTATATTTTATTTTTTTGTAGGCGCCACTGTGAGTACTCTAGATAACTATGAGTTTCATTTTCTTCTATTCTTACGTTTTAATTAGGAATGTCTTTTTTTTGCAGCTATTTAATTGATTAATTTTTTTTAATTTTTTTTGCAGCGTATTATTAATGATTAAAGGAATTTGCCTTATATTTTTACTTACGAACGTCTTTTTTTTGCAGCCATTTAATTGATAACTATGGGTTTCATTTTCTTCTATTCTAACGTTTTTAATTACTTCTTCTATTTTTACGTTTTTAATTACGAATGTCTTTTTTTTGCAGCTATTTAATTGATTAATTTTTAAAAAAATTTTTTGCAGCGTATTATTAATGATTAAAGGATTTTGCCTTATATTTTTACTTACGAATGTCTTTTTTCTACAGCCATTTAATTGATTAATTTTTTTCAGCGTGATTAAAGGATTTTGCGTTATCTTACTAATTACTTAACTGTTTTATATTTTTATTTTTGCGTTAATATTATTCATAATATAATTACTTTTTATTTTTTTGTTCTTTGTTTTCTTTCGATGGTTTTATCTCAGCCGTGTATTCTCTCCATCTTTCCTTGATGAAGCCTATTTAAGGAATGTTTTGAAGATGGAGTCTTTTAGGAGTCTTTATTGAGATGTAGATTTATATGACTTTCGTGTACAATTGATATTGTATATTTTGTATAGTTTATCTTTTTGTTCTTTGTTTTCTTTCGATGGTTTTATCTCAGCCGTGTATTCTCTCCATCTTTCCTTGATGAAGCCTATTTAAGGAATGTTTTGAAGATGGAGTCTTTTAGGAGTCTTTATTGAGATGTAGATTTATTACAATTGATATTGTATATTTTGTATAGTTTATCACGTAAGATTATGTCTTGCATTAAATAAATATTAATGTAATAATTTTATATTTGTAAAGTTTAAGTACTTAACGTGCGTAATAATCAGTTTTGTTTTTATATTTCTTTTTTCCATCTTCTTAATTACATATTACTACTACTTTAAAAATATATTCCCAAACTACACTTAAATCGACTAAAATAAATTTTCAAATTTAATTATTTTTGAATTAATTTAAATATTAATTTTAAACGAAATGATCATTTACTTTTTTGTTTTGCAGGATCATTTACTTTACTAATCTATTCTTAAACCGGTTTACGCTTCATTAATTATTGGTCAAACCGCGTCCTTAATTATAGTAAAGAATCCGTTTTGTTAATTTATTATATACCGTCCTTAATTATAGTAAAGAATCCGTTTTGTTTAACGCCGTTTTGTTTAACGCTATAACATAATTATATTCTTTATATTAATAATTTATTATATACTATAAATCACCCCTTATTTTAAGGCAAATGAATAACGCCTAATTAAGTATAATCGTATCATTTTAATTGACCGAAATTTTGAATTCAAATTTTTTTCGAATTTAAATCATCATCATACAAACCCTAATCTTCTAATTAATACCTACCTCTCAATTTTTTTTGTAGGGTTCATTTCATCATTCATAATTTTTTTTGGATTAATAGCTTAATTATTATCCTCATTTCTTTTTGTTTTGCAAGAATCATTGTAAGTGTATTTACTGATTGATTGTTCCATTCGATTCATAAATATATCGTATGCAATTCGTTTGTTTTTCTTTTGCAGGGAGCATTGTAAGTATTCAATTCATTGATCATTCGTTTTTATTTTTTCCATTCTGTAAGTGTATTTACTAATTGATTGTTCCATTCGATTTCAATTCATTGATCATCCGTTTTTATTTTTTCCATTCTATAAGTGTATTTACTAATTGATTGTTCCATTCGATTTATAAATATATCGTATGCAATTCGTTTGCTTTTCTTTTGCAGGGAACATTGTAAGTATTCAATTTATTGATAATTCGTTCTTATTTTTTTCATTCTATTCATAGCTGTAAGTATTCAATTAATTGATCATCCGTTATTATTTTTTCCATTCTATTCATAATTACGTCGTCTTCTATCTTCTATAGTTTATATTTTTTTGCAGGTATTTCTTTACTTTTTTAGTGTACGATTTCTTTTCATTTTATTCATAATCACTTCTTCTTTTATCTTCTATCGTTTTTTTTTTTTTTTGCAGGTATTTCTTTAACTTTTTAGTGTAAGTTTTATTTGTGCAATTGATTCTTATGTTTATACATACAAATGTCATTTTTTTATTTTTTTTGCAGCGATTTAAAATTAGCACTCTTTCATTAAAAAGTTTTCTTTATTTATCTTCCAATTCTTATAATTAACTATTTTTTTTTATTTTTTTTTTCAGCCATTTATTGCATTTAAATGTTTTTTTTCACTTAAATATTTTGCGTTAATAACTATTTTTTTCTTTGTAGGTGTTTTATTAAGTAAAAGTTCAAGAAGAGAAAATAAAAATATGCAGTCACATGAAGTTATTAGAAATTTAATTTACTGTTATTCAATTAAGTGTTATGTAAAATAATTATGAATGTACTAATTTTGATACAAAAATTAATATAAAGATAATCACTTTGTTTTTTTTTTTTCGTTTTTTTTTTCATTTTCTTACTTACACAATTCATTTTTTTTTTTCATTTTTTTTCATCTTCTTACATACACAATGTAATGATATAATCATAAAATTTTGTTCAAGTTTTATGTCTTCCCAATTTTTCTCAATAACCAAAAATAAAATATTAATTCTTTTTAAACTAATAAAATTCTGACGTGATTTACATTTATACTTCCCATATTAATCTCTTAAGTTAGTTGATTTATATTTACGTTTTAAAACTTATCTATATATGTATATATATTATTATATATTAATTTCGATGAAACCTTCTATCTACTAAATATTTTAATTCTGTTATAATTAATTTGTTTAGCGTAAGTATAAAAAATATTTTAATTCAATTGGTTTAGCGTAAATATTTTAAATTTAAACAGATTTATGGTTCATTAGGAATTAGACAGATTTATGGTTCATTAAGAATTAATCAATATTTAAGCACGAGCAATTGTATATTACTATTCATAAATTATTTTGAAACGTTTGAATAAGCAGTTTTGGATAGATATATCTATAAATAATGATGGAGTTGGATAATGAAAGAATGTTAATTTTATCGAAAATTCATATATGGATTTATAGAGTAAAGTCGACTCAATTTTTTATAACTCGGGCGTGGCTCATCCACCATTTGACAGGTTCTAAATTTTAAACACTTATTCATTTAAATATTAAATCCATTTGACAGGTTCTAAATTTTAAACACTTATTCATTTAAATATTAAATTTAAAATCAACAGTTTGAGTGTCTACGGGTCATGATAGCGTACAACTTGGTTTTTGGTATTTTTTAACAACCCTATTTTACAGTCAATATGGGTGGAGGAAGATTGCGAGTGAAATTTTGAGTTATTCTTTTTAGCGAGTGATCGATCATGTACCAACTCATTATTTAATAGGTTTTAAATTTTAAACCATAATTCATTTTTATAAATATAAAACCACTGAGTTTCGGCTAAGTACGATTTGAGCGAGTTAATATTTTTATAAATATAAAATGAATAGCACGGGATAAAAATGAATAGTATGTGTGCAACATATTAATTTTTTAAGACGTTAGTATTTAAACAGGAGCAATTGTATGTTACGATTCAATAGTAACTATGATTTATTTATGCACGACAAAGTCAATATTTGTGCAACATTAATTTATTTTTTAAAATCTCAGTATTTAAGAACGAGCAATTGTATACTACGATTCAAAAATTGTTTTGAAACGTTTGAATAAGCAGGTTTGCACAGATATATCTATAGATAATCCAGTTAAATAATGACATACTGTAATTTTATCGACAATTATCAACCTTATGTTACAATAATTGTGTGAGACATGTGAACTCAAGCGTGGACAATAAAATACTAATTATCCACCCATTATTTGACAGGTTCTAAAATTTTAAGCCGTTAATCATTTAAAAAAATCAACGGTTTGGGTGGCTATGGGTCATGATATGGTTTTTGTGGTATTTTTTAACATCCCTGTTTTATACGGGTGCAGCGGATTGGAAGTGAAATTTTGAGTTATTTCTTTAGTAAGTGGATCATGTACTCATGAACCACTCATTATTTGATAGGTTCTAAAATTTTAAATCATAATGAATTTTTATAAATATAAAACCAGCGAGTTTCAGCGGGTAAGTCTGGATTTCGCGGGCGAGTTAATATTTTTATAAATATAAAATTAATGTTTACAAATAAAACAATAATTGTAAAAAGAGCTTCCAAAATTTTTTATTTTGTTATAATAAATAATACTATTTATTTTCTAAATATTATTTAGGTTAACATTAGACGATCTATTTAAGCAAGCACGAGATAAATCAATTTGTGTGCAAGGGTAAGTGTGGATTTCGCGGGCGAGTTAATATTTTTATAAATATAAAATTAATGTTTACAAATAAAACAATAATTGTAAAAAGAGCTCCCAAAATTTCTTATTTTGTTATAATAAATAATACTATTTATTTTCTAAATATTATTTAGGTTAACGGATTAGACGATCTATTTAAGCACGGGATAAATCAATATGTGTGCAAAGTATTTTTTTACTACGTTAGTATTTAAACACAAGCAATTGTATGTTGCGATTGAAGAGTAACTATTATTTATTTAGGCACGAGCAAAGTAAATATTTGTGCAACATTGGTTTATTTTTTAAAATCTCAGTATTTAAGAAGGAGCAATTGTATATTACGATTCAAAAATTGTTTTGAAACCTTTGAATAAGCAGGTTTGGACATATATATTTATAAATAATGATTTCAGTTGAATAATGAAATAATGCTAATTTTATCGACAATTATCACTGCAACTATAATTCTGTGAGACGTGTGATAACGGGTGCAGATGGATATATAGAGTAATGTCGTGTCAATTTTTTATGACTCGAGAAAATAATGTACTCATGATCCACCCATTATTTGACAGATTCTAAAATTTGAAACCGTTATTTATTTTTAAAAAAACAACGGTTTGGGTGGCTACGGCCTCGGGTAATGATAGCATACGAGTTGGTTTTTGTGGTGATCCACTCATTATTTGATAGTATCTAAAATTTTAAACCATAATTCATTTTTATAAATATAAAATCAGTTAGTTTCAACGGCTAAGTGTGAACTTGGTCGAGCGAGTTAATATTTTTATAAATATAAAATAAATGTTTACAAATAAAACAATAATGGTAAAAAGAGTATCAAAAAATTCTTATTTAATTGTAATTAATAATACTATTTATTTTATAAATATTATTTAGGTTAAAAAGAGTATCAAAAAATTCTTATTTAATTGTAATTAATAATACTATTTATTTTATAAATATTATTTAGGTTAACGGATTAGACGATCTATTTAAGCACGGAATAAATGTGCAACATATTTTTTTAAGACTTTAGTATTTAAACACGAGCAATTGTACGTTGCAATTTAAGAGGATGTTTATACGCAGGGCAAAGTCAATATTTGTACAATATTAATTTATATTTTAAAATGTCATTATTTAAGCAAGAGCAATTGTATATTACGATTCGAAAATTGTTTAGAAACGTTTGAATAAGCAGGTTTTTACAGGTATGTCAATAAATAATTATCCAGTTAAATAATGAAATAACTCTAATTTTATCGACAATTATCAACCTTATGCATCTATAATTATGTGAGAAATGTGATAACGGGTGCAGATGATATATAGAGTAATTTCGAGTCAGTTTTTTATGACTCGAGCGTGGACAATAATGTATTCATGATCCACCCACTATTTGACTGATTATAAAATTTTAAACCCTTATTTATTTAAAAAAAACAACGGTTTGGGTGGCTACGGTAATGATAGCGTACGAGTTGGTATCTGTGGTATTTTTTAACATCTTTACTTTATTATATAATATGTTATAACAATCAATACGGGTGTAGGCGGATTGCGAGTGAAATTTTGAGTTGTTTTTTATAATGAGTGGTCGATCATGTACCCATGATCCACTCATTATTTCATAGTATCTAAAATTTTAAACCATAATTTATTTTTGTAAATATAAAATGTTAGTTTCAACGGCTAAGTGTGGACTTGGCTTGGCGGACGAGTTAATATTTTTATAAATATAAAATAAATGTTTACAAATAAAACAATAATTGTAAAAAGAACTTCAAAAATTTCTTATTTTATTGTAATTAATAATACAATTTATTTTATAAATATTATTTAGGTTAACGGATTAGACGATCTATTTAAGCACGATATAAATCAATATGTGTGTAACATATTTTTTTTAAAACTTTAGTATTTTAAAACGAGTAATTGTATGTTGCAATTCAAGAGTAACTATCATGTTTTTACGCACGGGCAAAGTCAATATTTGTACAATATTGATTTATATTTTAAAATGTCATTATTTAAGCACGAGCAATTGTATATTACAATTCAAAAATTGTTTTGAAACGTTTGAATAAGCAGATTTTGGACATGTATGTTTATAAATAACGATCCAGTTGAATAATGAAATAATGCTGATTTTATCACAATTATCACGCAACTATTTTAGTTGAATTTGAATTTAGCAAGATTATCTAATAAAGTTTCATTATGTCATATTGGTTTACCATGACATATTTATGATAGATATCTATATATTTATGATAGATATGTATGATAAATATATATACATCTATGATAGATATATTGATATGAAATATCTATGACATAAATATATATTGATATGTGTAAATCTATGATAGATATCTATTCATATATATCTATATATATATATATATATAATCGAATGGTTGCGCAAATATATTTTAACAAATATATTTACTATTCTTCCACAAATATATTTAAGTTTTTGCGCAAATATTTACATTTTTATGCAAATATATTTATATATATAATTTACTGATTCTTGCACAAATATATTTAGGAATATATTTACATTCTTACACAAATATATTAATATTAGTGAATATTAAATAAATTAATATGTTAACGTTATTGTAGGGATATTTACAACGCAAATATATTAATATTAGTGAATATTAAATAAATTAATATGTTAACGTTATTGTAGGGATATTTACGACTTTATACATTTTAAAAAATGCCCTATTTAGTATTTAAAGAATACAAATATCCTAATAAATAAACAAGTAAAAAATATACAACCCCTCAAAATGAAGTGAAAAAGAATGGGTGTTCAAAATAATATTAAAATCCAATCTGCCCCATACCCTAATATTACCATTTTTTTTAAGACTTTAGTATTTAAACACAAGCAATTGTACGTTGCAATTTAAGAGTAACTATCATTTTTTACGCAGTGCAAAGTCAATATTTGTACAATATTGATTTATATTTTAAAATGTCATTATTTAAGCCAGGGCAATTGTATATTACGATTCGAAAATTGTTTAGAAACGTTTTGAATAAGCAGGTTTTTACAGGTATGTCTATAAATAATGATCCAGTTAAATAATGAAATAATGCTAATTTTATCGACAATTATCAACCTTATGCAACTATAATTCTGTGAGAAATGTGATAACGGGTGCAGATGGATATATATAGAGTAATTTCGAGTCAATTTTTTATGGATATATATAGAGTAATTTCGAGTCAATTTTTTATGGATATATATAGAGTAATTTCGAGTCAATTTTTTATGACTGTAGCGTGGACAATAATGTTCTCATGATCCACCCACTATTTGACTGATTATAAAATTTTAAACCCTTAATTATTTAAAAAAAAACAACGGTTTGGGTGGCTATCGGGTAATGATAGCGTACGAGCTGGTATTTGTGGTATTTTTTAACATTTTCGTTTTATTATATAATATGTTATAACAACCAATACGGGTGTAGGCGGATTGCGAGTGAAATTTTGAGTTGTTTTTTATAACGATTGGTCGATCATGTACAAATGATCCACTCATTATTTGATAATATCTAAAATTTTAAACCATAATTTATTTTTGTAAATATAAAATCGTTAGTTTCAACGGCTAAGTGTGGACTTGATATTTTTATAAATATAAAATAAATGTTTAAAAATAAAACAATAATTGTAGAAAGAACTTCAAAAATTTCTTATTTTATTGTAATTAATAATACAATTTATTTTATAAATATTATTTAGGTTAACGGATTAGACGATCTATTTAAGCACGGGATAAATCAATATGTGTGTAACATATTTTTTTTTTTAAAACTTTAGTATTTTAAAACGAGTAATTGTATGTTGCAATTCAAGAGTAACTATCATGTTTTTACGGGCAAAGTCAATATTTGTACATTATTGATTTATATTTTAAAATGTCATTATTTAAGCACGATTAATTGTATATTACAATTCAAAAATTGTTTTGAAACGTTTGAATAAGCACATTTTGGACATGTATGTTTATAAATAACAATCCAGTTGAATAATGAAATAATGCTGATTTTATCGACAATTATCACCTTTATGCAACTATAATTCTATTCTGTGAGAAATGTGATAACGGGTGCAGATTAATATATAGAGTAATTTCGAGTCAATTTTTTATGACTAGAGAGTGGACAATAATGTACTCATGATCCACCCACTATTTGAGTGATTCTAAAATTTTAAACCCTTATTTATTTAAAAAAAAACAACGGTTTGGGTGGCTACGGGTAATGATAGCGTACGAGTTTGTTTTTGTGTTATTTTTTAACATTTTCGTTTTATTACATAATATGTTATAACAACCAATACGGGTGTAGGCGGATTGCGAGTGAAATTTTGAGTTGTTTTTTATAACGAGTGGTCGATCATGTACAAATGATCCACTCATTATTTGATAGTATGTAAAATTTTAAACCATAATTTATTTTTGTAAATATAAAATTAGTTAGTTTCAACGGCTAAGTGTGGACTTGACGGGCGAGTTAATATTTTTATAAATATAAAAATAAAACAATAATTCTAAAAAGAACTTCAAAAATTTCTTATTTATTGTAATTATTAATACAATTTATTTTATAAATATTATTTAGGTTAACGGATTAGACGATATATTTAAACACGGGATAAAACAATATGTGTGTAACATATTTTTTTTTAACTTTAGTATTTTAACACGAGCAATTGTATGTTGCAATTCAAGAGTAACTATCATATTTGCAAAGTCAATATTTGTGAAACATGAATTTATATTTTAAAATGTCATTATTTAAGCACGAGCAATTGTATATTACGATTCAAAAATTGTTTTGAAACGTTTGAATAAGCAGGTTTGGACAGGTATGTCTATAAATAAAGATCCAGTTGAATAATGAAACAATGCTAATTTTATCGACAATTATCACCCTTATGCAACTATAATTCCGTGAGACATGTGATAACGGGTGCAGATGGATATATAGAGTAATGTCGAGTTAATTTTTTATGACTCAAGCGTGGACAATAAAATACTAATTATCCACCCATTATATTCTAAAATTTTAAACCATAATTTATTTTTATAAATATAAAATCAGTTAGTTTTAACGGCTAAGTGTGAACTTGGTCGGGCGAGTTAATATTTTTATAAATATAAAATAAATGTTTACAAATAAAACAATAATTATAAAAAGAGTATCAAAAATTTCTTATTTTATTGTAATTAATAATACAATTTATTTTATAAATATTATTTAGGCTAACGGATTAGACGATCTATTTAAGCACGAAATAAATGTGCAACATATTTTTTTAAGACTTTAGTATTTAAACACAGCAATTGTTCGTTGCAATTTAAGAGTAACTATCATGTTTTTACGCAGGGCAAAGTCAATATTTGTACAATATTGATTTATATTTTAAAATGTCATTATTTAAGCAATAGC
This sequence comes from Euphrasia confusa, assembly GCA_954870475.1. NCBI lineage: Eukaryota > Viridiplantae > Streptophyta > Magnoliopsida > Lamiales > Orobanchaceae > Euphrasia > Euphrasia confusa. The sequence goes on from OX940954.1 coordinate 20,185,745, forward strand.
AATTGTATATTACGATTCGAAAATTGTTTAGAAACGTTTGAATAAGCAGGTTTTTACAGATATGTCTATAAAAAATGATCCAGTTAAATAATGAAATAATGCTAATTTTATCGACAACTATCAACTATAATTCTGTGAGAAATGTGATAACGGGTGATAGATATATATAGAGTAATTTCGAGTCAATTTTTTATGACTCGAGCGTGGACAATAATGTACTCATGATCCACCCACTATTTGACTGATTGTAAAATTTTAAACCCTTATTTATTTAAAAAAAAACAACGGTTTGGGTGGCTACGGGTAATGATAGCGTACGAGTTGGTATTTGTGGTATTTTTTAACATTTTCGTTTTATTATATAATATGTTATAACAACCAATATGAGTATAGGCGGATTGCGAGTGAAATTTTGAGTTGTTTTTTATAACGAGTGGTCGATCATGTACAAATGATCCACTCATTATTTGATAGTATCTAAAATTTTAAACCATAATTTATTTTTGTAAATATAAAATCAGTTAGTTTCAACGGCTAAGTGTGGACTTGACGGGCGAGTTAATATTTTTATAAATATAAAATAAAACAATAATTGTAAAAAGAACTTCAAAAATTTCTTATTTATTGTAATTAATAATACAATTTATTTTATAAATATTATTTAGGTTAACAGATTAGACGATCTATTTAAGCACGGGATAAATCAATATGTGTAACATATTTTTTTTAAACTTTAGTATTTTAACACGAGCAATTGTTATGTTGCAATTCAAGAGTAACTATCATGTTTGCAAAGTCAATATTTGTGCAACATGAATTTATATTTTAAAATGTCATTATTTAAGCACGAGCAATTGTATATTACGATTCAAAAATTGTTTTGAAACGTTTGAATAAGCAGGTTTGGACAGGTATGTCTATAAATAACGATCAATTAAATAATGAAATAATGCTAATTTTATCGACAATTATCACCCTTATGCAACTATAATTCCGTGAGACATGTGATAACGGGTGCAGATGGATATATAGAGTAATGTCGAGTTAATTTTTTATGACTCAAGCTGGACAATAAAATACTAATTATCCACCCATTATTTGATAGGTTCTAAAATTTTAAACCATAATTTATTTTTATAAATATAAAATCAGTTAGTTTCAACGGCTAAGTGTGGACTTGGGAGTTAATATTTCTATAAATATAAAATAAATGTTTACAAATAAAACAATAATTGTAAAAAGAGCTTCCAAAACTTCTTATTTTATTGTAATTAATAATACTATTTATTTTCTAAATATTATTTAGGTTAACGGATTAGACGATCTATTTAAGCACGGGATAAATCAATATGTGTGCAAAGTATTTTTTTACTACGTTAGTATTTAAACACAAGCAATTGTATGTTGCGATTGAAGAGTAACTATTATTTATTTAGGCACGAGCAAAGTAAATATTTGTGCAACATTGGTTTATTTTTTAAAATCTCAGTATTTAAGAAGGAGCAATTGTATATTACGATTCAAAAATTGTTTTGAAACCTTTGAATAAGCAGGTTTGGACATATATATTTATAAATAATGATTTCAGTTGAATAATGAAATAATGCTAATTTTATCGACAATTATCACTGCAACTATAATTCTGTGAGACGTGTGATAACGGGTGCAGATGGATATATAGAGTAATGTCGTGTCAATTTTTTATGACTCGAGAAAATAATGTACTCATGATCCACCCATTATTTGACAGATTCTAAAATTTGAAACCGTTATTTATTTTTAAAAAAACAACGGTTTGGGTGGCTACGGCCTCGGGTAATGATAGCATACGAGTTGGTTTTTGTGGTGATCCACTCATTATTTGATAGTATCTAAAATTTTAAACCATAATTCATTTTTATAAATATAAAATCAGTTAGTTTCAACGGCTAAGTGTGAACTTGGTCGAGCGAGTTAATATTTTTATAAATATAAAATAAATGTTTACAAATAAAACAATAATGGTAAAAAGAGTATCAAAAAATTCTTATTTAATTGTAATTAATAATACTATTTATTTTATAAATATTATTTAGGTTAAAAAGAGTATCAAAAAATTCTTATTTAATTGTAATTAATAATACTATTTATTTTATAAATATTATTTAGGTTAACGGATTAGACGATCTATTTAAGCACGGAATAAATGTGCAACATATTTTTTTAAGACTTTAGTATTTAAACACGAGCAATTGTACGTTGCAATTTAAGAGGATGTTTATACGCAGGGCAAAGTCAATATTTGTACAATATTAATTTATATTTTAAAATGTCATTATTTAAGCAAGAGCAATTGTATATTACGATTCGAAAATTGTTTAGAAACGTTTGAATAAGCAGGTTTTTACAGGTATGTCAATAAATAATTATCCAGTTAAATAATGAAATAACTCTAATTTTATCGACAATTATCAACCTTATGCATCTATAATTATGTGAGAAATGTGATAACGGGTGCAGATGATATATAGAGTAATTTCGAGTCAGTTTTTTATGACTCGAGCGTGGACAATAATGTATTCATGATCCACCCACTATTTGACTGATTATAAAATTTTAAACCCTTATTTATTTAAAAAAAACAACGGTTTGGGTGGCTACGGTAATGATAGCGTACGAGTTGGTATCTGTGGTATTTTTTAACATCTTTACTTTATTATATAATATGTTATAACAATCAATACGGGTGTAGGCGGATTGCGAGTGAAATTTTGAGTTGTTTTTTATAATGAGTGGTCGATCATGTACCCATGATCCACTCATTATTTCATAGTATCTAAAATTTTAAACCATAATTTATTTTTGTAAATATAAAATGTTAGTTTCAACGTCTAAGTGTGGACTTGACTTGGCGGACGAGTTAATATTTTTATAAATATAAAATAAATGTTTACAAATAAAACAATAATTGTAAAAAGAACTTCAAAAATTTCTTATTTTATTGTAATTAATAATACAATTTATTTTATAAATATTATTTAGGTTAACGGATTAGACGATCTATTTAAGCACGATATAAATCAATATGTGTGTAACATATTTTTTTTAAAACTTTAGTATTTTAAAACGAGTAATTGTATGTTGCAATTCAAGAGTAACTATCATGTTTTTACGCACGGGCAAAGTCAATATTTGTACAATATTGATTTATATTTTAAAATGTCATTATTTAAGCACGAGCAATTGTATATTACAATTCAAAAATTGTTTTGAAACGTTTGAATAAGCAGATTTTGGACATGTATGTTTATAAATAACGATCCAGTTGAATAATGAAATAATGCTGATTTTATCACAATTATCACGCAACTATTTTAGTTGAATTTGAATTTAGCAAGATTATCTAATAAAGTTTCATTATGTCATATTGGTTTACCATGACATATTTATGATAGATATCTATATATTTATGATAGATATGTATGATAAATATATATACATCTATGATAGATATATTGATATGAAATATCTATGACATAAATATATATTGATATGTGTAAATCTATGATAGATATCTATTCATATATATCTATATATATATATATATATAATCGAATGGTTGCGCAAATATATTTTAACAAATATATTTACTATTCTTCCACAAATATATTTAAGTTTTTGCGCAAATATTTACATTTTTATGCAAATATATTTATATATATAATTTACTGATTCTTGCACAAATATATTTAGGAATATATTTACATTCTTACACAAATATATTAATATTAGTGAATATTAAATAAATTAATATGTTAACGTTATTGTAGGGATATTTACAACGCAAATATATTAATATTAGTGAATATTAAATAAATTAATATGTTAACGTTATTGTAGGGATATTTACGACTTTATACATTTAAAAAAATGCCCTATTTAGTATTTAAAGAATACAAATATCCTAATAAATAAACAAGTAAAAAATATACAACCCCTCAAAATGAAGTGAAAAAGAATGGGTGTTCAAAATAATATTAAAATCCAATCTGCCCCATACCCTAACATTACCATTTTTTTTAAGACTTTAGTATTTAAACACAAGCAATTGTACGTTGCAATTTAAGAGTAACTATCATTTTTTACGCAGGGCAAAGTCAATATTTGTACAATATTGATTTATATTTTAAAATGTCATTATTTAAGCCAGGGCAATTGTATATTACGATTCGAAAATTGTTTAGAAACGTTTTGAATAAGCAGGTTTTTACAGGTATGTCTATAAATAATGATCCAGTTAAATAATGAAATAATGCTAATTTTATCGACAATTATCAACCTTATGCAACTATAATTCTGTGAGAAATGTGATAACGGGTGCAGATGGATATATATAGAGTAATTTCGAGTCAATTTTTTATGGATATATATAGAGTAATTTCGAGTCAATTTTTTATGGATATATATAGAGTAATTTCGAGTCAATTTTTTATGACTGTAGCGTGGACAATAATGTTCTCATGATCCACCCACTATTTGACTGATTATAAAATTTTAAACCCTTAATTATTTAAAAAAAAACAACGGTTTGGGTGGCTATCGGGTAATGATAGCGTACGAGCTGGTATTTGTGGTATTTTTTAACATTTTCGTTTTATTATATAATATGTTATAACAACCAATACGGGTGTAGGCGGATTGCGAGTGAAATTTTGAGTTGTTTTTTATAACGATTGGTCGATCATGTACAAATGATCCACTCATTATTTGATAATATCTAAAATTTTAAACCATAATTTATTTTTGTAAATATAAAATCGTTAGTTTCAACGGCTAAGTGTGGACTTGATATTTTTATAAATATAAAATAAATGTTTAAAAATAAAACAATAATTGTAGAAAGAACTTCAAAAATTTCTTATTTTATTGTAATTAATAATACAATTTATTTTATAAATATTATTTAGGTTAACGGATTAGACGATCTATTTAAGCACGGGATAAATCAATATGTGTGTAACATATTTTTTTTTTTAAAACTTTAGTATTTTAAAACGAGTAATTGTATGTTGCAATTCAAGAGTAACTATCATGTTTTTACGGGCAAAGTCAATATTTGTACATTATTGATTTATATTTTAAAATGTCATTATTTAAGCACGATTAATTGTATATTACAATTCAAAAATTGTTTTGAAACGTTTGAATAAGCACATTTTGGACATGTATGTTTATAAATAACAATCCAGTTGAATAATGAAATAATGCTGATTTTATCGACAATTATCACCTTTATGCAACTATAATTCTATTCTGTGAGAAATGTGATAACGGGTGCAGATTAATATATAGAGTAATTTCGAGTCAATTTTTTATGACTAGAGAGTGGACAATAATGTACTCATGATCCACCCACTATTTGAGTGATTCTAAAATTTTAAACCCTTATTTATTTAAAAAAAACAACGGTTTGGGTGGCTACGGGTAATGATAGCGTACGAGTTTGTTTTTGTGTTATTTTTTAACATTTTCGTTTTATTACATAATATGTTATAACAACCAATACGGGTGTAGGCGGATTGCGAGTGAAATTTTGAGTTGTTTTTTATAACGAGTGGTCGATCATGTACAAATGATCCACTCATTATTTGATAGTATGTAAAATTTTAAACCATAATTTATTTTTGTAAATATAAAATCAGTTAGTTTCAACGGCTAAGTGTGGACTTGACGGGCGAGTTAATATTTTTATAAATATAAAATAAAATAATAATTCTAAAAAGAACTTCAAAAATTTCTTATTTATTGTAATTATTAATACAATTTATTTTATAAATATTATTTAGGTTAACGGATTAGACGATATATTTAAACACGGGATAAAACAATATGTGTGTAACATATTTTTTTTTAACTTTAGTATTTTAACACGAGCAATTGTATGTTGCAATTCAAGAGTAACTATCATATTTGCAAAGTCAATATTTGTGAAACATGAATTTATATTTTAAAATGTCATTATTTAAGCACGAGCAATTGTATATTACGATTCAAAAATTGTTTTGAAACGTTTGAATAAGCAGGTTTGGACAGGTATGTCTATAAATAAAGATCCAGTTGAATAATGAAACAATGCTAATTTTATCGACAATTATCACCCTTATGCAACTATAATTCCGTGAGACATGTGATAACGGGTGCAGATGGATATATAGAGTAATGTCGAGTTAATTTTTTATGACTCAAGCGTGGACAATAAAATACTAATTATCCACCCATTATATTCTAAAATTTTAAACCATAATTTATTTTTATAAATATAAAATCAGTTAGTTTTAACGGCTAAGTGTGAACTTGGTCGGGCGAGTTAATATTTTTATAAATATAAAATAAATGTTTACAAATAAAACAATAATTATAAAAAGAGTATCAAAAATTTCTTATTTTATTGTAATTAATAATACAATTTATTTTATAAATATTATTTAGGCTAACGGATTAGACGATCTATTTAAGCACGAAATAAATGTGCAACATATTTTTTTAAGACTTTAGTATTTAAACACAGCAATTGTTCGTTGCAATTTAAGAGTAACTATCATGTTTTTACGCAGGGCAAAGTCAATATTTGTACAATATTGATTTATATTTTAAAATGTCATTATTTAAGCAATAGCAATTGTATATTACGATTCGAAAATTGTTTAGAAACGTTTGAATAAGCAGGTTTTTACAGATATGTCTATAAAAAATGATCCAGTTAAATAATGAAATAATGCTAATTTTATCGACAACTATCAACTATAATTCTGTGAGAAATGTGATAACGGGTGATAGATATATATAGAGTAATTTCGAGTCAATTTTTTATGACTCGAGCGTGGACAATAATGTACTCATGATCCACCCACTATTTGACTGATTGTAAAATTTTAAACCCTTATTTATTTAAAAAAAAACAACGGTTTGGGTGGCTACGGGTAATGATAGCGTACGAGTTGGTATTTGTGGTATTTTTTAACATTTTCGTTTTATTATATAATATGTTATAACAACCAATATGAGTATAGGCGGATTGCGAGTGAAATTTTGAGTTGTTTTTTATAACGAGTGGTCGATCATGTACAAATGATCCACTCATTATTTGATAGTATCTAAAATTTTAAACCATAATTTATTTTTGTAAATATAAAATCAGTTAGTTTCAACGGCTAAGTGTGGACTTGACGGGCGAGTTAATATTTTTATAAATATAAAATAAAACAATAATTGTAAAAAGAACTTCAAAAATTTCTTATTTATTGTAATTAATAATACAATTTATTTTATAAATATTATTTAGGTTAACAGATTAGACGATCTATTTAAGCACGGGATAAATCAATATGTGTAACATATTTTTTTTAAACTTTAGTATTTTAACACGAGCAATTGTTATGTTGCAATTCAAGAGTAACTATCATGTTTGCAAAGTCAATATTTGTGCAACATGAATTTATATTTTAAAATGTCATTATTTAAGCACGAGCAATTGTATATTACGATTCAAAAATTGTTTTGAAACGTTTGAATAAGCAGGTTTGGACAGGTATGTCTATAAATAACGATCAATTAAATAATGAAATAATGCTAATTTTATCGACAATTATCACCCTTATGCAACTATAATTCCGTGAGACATGTGATAACGGGTGCAGATGGATATATAGAGTAATGTCGAGTTAATTTTTTATGACTCAAGCTGGACAATAAAATACTAATTATCCACCCATTATTTGATAGGTTCTAAAATTTTAAACCATAATTTATTTTTATAAATATAAAATCAGTTAGTTTCAACGGCTAAGTGTGGACTTGGGAGTTAATATTTCTATAAATATAAAATAAATGTTTACAAATAAAACAATAATTGTAAAAAGAGCTTCCAAAACTTCTTATTTTATTGTAATTAATAATAGAATTTATTTTATAAATATTATTTAGGTTAACGAATTAGACGATCTATTTAAGCACGAGATAAATCAATATGTGTGCAACATATTTTTTTAAGACTTTTGTATTTAAACACCAGCAAAATAAATGTTTACAAATAAAACAATAATTGTAAAAAGAGCTTCCAAAACTTCTTATTTTATTGTAATTAATAATACAATTTATTTTATAAATATTATTTAGGTTAACGAATTAGACGATCTATTTAAGCACGAGATAAATCAATATGTGTGCAACATATTTTTTTAAGACTTTTGTATTTAAACACCAGCAATTGTATGTTGAAATTCAAGAGTAACTATCATGTTTTTACGCACGGGCAAAGTCAATATTTGTGCAACATTAATTTATATTTTAAAATGTCATTATTTAAGCACGAGCAATTGTATATTACGATTCGAAAATTGTTTTGAAACGTTTGAATAAGCAGGTTTGGACAGGTATGTCTATAAATAATGATGCAGTTGAATAATGAAAGAATGCTAATTTTATCTACAATTATCACCCTTATGTTACTATAATTTTGTGAAACATGTGATAACAAGTGCAGATTGATTTATAGAGTGGACAATAATGTACTCATGATTCACCCATTATTTGACAGGTTCTAAAATTTTTACCGTTATTCGTTTAAAAAAAAATTAACGGTTTGGGTGGCTACGGGTCATGATAGCGTACGAGTTGATTTTTGTGGTATTTTTTAATATCCCTGTTTTATTATATAATAAATATGTTATGACAGTCAGTGCAAGCGGATTGCGAGTGAAATTTAAAGTTGTTTTTTAGCGAGTGGTTGATAATGTACCCATGACTCACTCATTATTTGATAGGTTTTAAAATTTTAAACCATAATTCATTTTTATAAATATAAAACCAGTGAGTTTCAACGGTTATGTGTGGATTTGGCGGGCGAGTCATCGCATATATTTTATAGACTACGATTGCTACAACAATTTATTGGCGATGGTTACACTATATTTTAGTTTTATAAAATTAGTTACATTGATAATAATCAACAAGATTTTCGTCGTGATTCTTAAATCGTAGGAACCGTTCAATAATATAAAAAGTTTTATTTTTACATTTTGCTTTTGTTGACGGTACCTAATTGGTAATAACAATACTAGGAAATTATGTCATCGATGCCAAAATTTTGGGAGGTAAAACTTCTGGTCACTTAGTATACATTCCTCGGATTAGTCTATCCCAATCAGATCAAAAACTCTCCGTTACTTTTAAACGAAGACAATTTTCGGTGATGATATCGTACGATATGTCGATTAATAAAAGTCAAGGTCAATCTTTGTCAAGAATGAGTGTATTCTTGAGGAAACCAGTTTTCACGCATGGTCAATTGTATGTTGCCCTTTCTAGAGTTACCAACAAAGCCGAGTTGAAGCTTTTACTTTGTGATGACACTGGAAAGACATACAATGTAGTGCTTAAGGAGGTCATCCAAAATTTGTAATTTGATTTTTCGATAAGTTAATAAAAATACAATTTTCTAAATATTTAGCATCCAAACGTCACCTAAAATAACAAATATTTTTCGATTATAACATAAGTGAAACATGTTATTTCTTTTTTAAAATAACAAATATGAAGTAAATACAATTTACGAAGAAGCTCCCCGTGCATCGCACGGGTCTTTTACTAGTGTAGTTCTAATTTAAAACGCAAGCGTGGGCTTGATTCCAAAAGCATTGAAAAATGTGAAATATGTGTTGAATCAAACTTTGCAAGAGATTCTTATAAATCCGTTGAGAAATCAAATGAGGTACTTGGATTGATTCATTCTGATCTTTGTGACTTTCAATCAACTCCAAGTCGTGGAGGAAAGAATTATTATATTTCTTTCATTGATGATTGTAGCAAATTTTGTTATGTTTATTTGATAAACAATAAAGAAGAAGCATTAAACATGTTTAAAATATACTACGGTATATAAGAAAAAAACATGATACAATAAATAAAAAAAAAAAAAAATAAAAAAATTGCCTTCCAATGGAGTAATAGCATTGAATTACATTAAGTCAAAAGGAAAATATAGACGACCCTTTGACTAAAGGCCTACCTAAAGAGTAAGTCGTATTTACATCGAGGGGAATGGGTCTAAAGCCAATACAATGAATCATTACTTGGCGGAAACCTAACCTAGCAACATTGGAGATCCCATGGTCTAGGTTCAATAAGCAAACTGGTTAAGGAAGATTCAAAATTATAGAAACACACAAAAATCTATTAATGACGTATGTGTTTTCCGTTGACGATTAAGGGATAAATGTTATTATTTTTAATAATGCTAATAGCTTATGAAGTGGGATAGTACGGACTATTCTTAATTAGCATTAGAGTGATGTCGGGTCGCATCTATGAGAATTAATATGGCTTAAAATTCTCTAGAGCAAGTCGAGATATGTTCAGGACCAAAATGAACACAACCGTATAAACTCGAAAGTATGATGATGATATATGTGTGATACTTATTGTTGTATTATTACGAAACGGTGAATAGTTCAAGATGAAATAATCACTACCTCACCAAGTAATACCAGTAAGTTTTACTAAAAAAAGGTTCAAGTCAACGAAGACACCTCTTTCAATTCATATTGATTCTATGATCTCTGAATGATGTATTTTATAGCTTATTTTCTATTTAAATGTGGGGTATTGTTAAAGTTTGAATAGAAAATGTGGGGTATTGTTGGAGCTTATCAGAGTTTAATCGTACAGTAAAATAAGTGGCTTTTAATATTGGACATTTGTCTTAATAACGTGCCAAAATTAAAACTTTATTTTATGTTTATTTATTTATTTTGATTAAATATTCTGATAATATTATGCTGAGAGGTTACAACTTTTAGATGAGTTTTCTTTTGAATGAACTCATGCAACGTTCAGAAATTGTAAAGTTTAGAGAATTGTAACTGCTCTTGTTTTATAGCCTATATAAGGAGAATCACGAAGCATAAAAAGAACCGAACTAGAAGAGTTTCTTTGTACAGAACAAGGAAAAGTTTCTTCTTACTAATATATTTCAGAGAGATACAATTAGAGTTTGCAAGGATCGTGTGTAACAACGAGAGTTCGATAGTTGTATCTTGCCAGATAGACGTCCGAGAACTACATACACAGACCGTAGTGGGCCAATTTCTGTCTTAGGAGATTGCTGCGCAAGCCTCTATCAAACAAGTTAGTTATATATATATATAAATATAAATATATTTGCGCTCAAAATATATTTGCGCTAGTATCAGATTATATATATAAATATATATATATATATATATATATATATGTTTATATCAAAATATATTTGCAAAATATATTTGCGGTACAGAATTAGCCCAAGTATAAGTACAAATATATAATAATAATAATTATAATTGCGGTACTTACTATATTTTCTGTGTTTTATGTTTTCTGTGTTATTCTTCATCGATTGTTGTCAAACTAATTAAAAGTTCTAACAATTATTGTGTCCAATCACGGTGCTCGCCAACTTGACTATGTCCCTTCAACTATCCAGGCTCTCGAAGAGGTATTATGCCCAACTTACAATTCGTTAAAAAGGAAAGCTATTCGTCGAGTTGAGCTCTCCTGTTCTAATTTTCAATCTCAGGTTGTGAAAGGTGCACAAGGAAGAGTACCGGTTTTCTTGGATGGTGGGGTCCGCCGTGGGACTGACGTCTTCAAGGCGTTGGCACTTGGAGCTGCTGGCATCTTTGTAAGTAAAAAATAAACCTTCAAATGCTTTTTCGCCATCTTGAAGAAACAGAGTTTTAGCCATTTTGACTCGACACTCGTACCCTTATATAATTGGTGACCTGCTTAGCCATTTTTCCCAAAAAAATAGCATGATATAATTCCTGGGTCCTGTGAGAAATCATTTCTGAGCAGAACATGTTTCTCGGCTCCGAAATGCACTGTTTCACAAAAAGGTTGAAATAGACAATTTCAATCGAAAAATTGGTAAAAACAACAACTTTTGGTACTAACTACTCATTGCAATCACTACCCAGCTTTTGGTATACTAACTATTCTTCTCTTTTTGCTACCCATAAAATACTTTCTCTAAATCCATACGTTATTGCAAACGCACTCCTTCATATTATCTTAGTCGATGAAACAGACCATTATTCACACCCCTTCTAACATTTTCCTATAATATACTCGTGCCCTTGTCATCAGATTGGGCGACCTGTCGTCTTCTCATTGGCTGCCGAAGGAGAAGCTGGAGACAGGAAAGTGCTCCAGATGCTGCGAGACGAGTTTGAGCTGACAATGGCATTGAGCGGCTGTCGTTCGCTCAGTGAGTGAGATCACTCGCAATCACATCATGACCGAGTGGGATGCCCCACGGGCTCTTGCTGGTCCCAGGATATAAAAGAGCAGTGCCCGAAGAATCATCAGATTTCAATTGCTTCTCAAAATATGATAATCTTTTGATTGATGATGGACAAAATTATATGTATCATGAGGACCTAAGGCTGACTTTCGTTGTATACTATTCCTCTCATATATATATAATCGCAAGAATGGGTGAGGTTACAAATGTCACCGAGTACCAGGCTATTGCCAAGGAAAAGTTGCCGAAGATGGCGTATGACTACTACGCATCTGGTGCAGAGGACCAGTGGACTCTGGCCGAGAATCGAAACGCGTTCTCAAGGATTTTGTAAGCTGATTTGTGTGTGAATTTAATTTATTGGATGGCAAAAGTATTTTGTTTCAATACTGATCTTTATATTTAAAAAAAAAAATACAGGTTTAGGCCCCGAATTCTAATTGATGTGAGTAAGATTGACCTGACAACTACAGTCTTGGGCTTCAAGATCTCGATGCCTATCATGATCGCCCCAACCGCCTTCCAGAAAATGGCTCACCCCGAAGGTAGTAATTTACTAGAAGCCTCTGAAAATGATCGCTAAAGATGCTCATGATAAGACTCGGTTAGGTGTTATGTGAGCTCTTCGCAGTTCAATAATTTTGAGAGGGAAAAAAATGTTTTCGAAATTTACAAAAACCACCCTTGTGTTTTGATTCACTATTACACTTTTTTTATGTCTATTTTACAAAAAATCTCTAATTTTTGTTTTCTCAGATTATATTTTATTAGATGAAGATGTATATATGAACTTATGGTTACACCCGAGTTCTAATGATTCTAGTGACGTTTCTATGCAGGAGAGTATGCAACAGCTAGAGCTGCATCACAGCAGCTGGCACAATCATGGTTCGGTTTCTCTCCAACTCCGATTCATCTCATTCTCTTAAGCATGATCTTGAGCATATATCCTTGTCTTTTTTCTAGCACGAGTTTTTTTTTTCAGACATTGTCATCATGGGCCACTTCCAGTGTTGAGGAAGTCGCCTCGACTGGACCCGGCATTCGCTTCTTCCAGGTTTATGTAAGACTTATGTTCCGATTAACTGTGCTGTTTGTTTTTGTTATCGTGCTTATAAATTTAACTGATTTTATTTTTATTTTAGGTCTATAAGGACAGGAATGTCGTGGCCCAGCTCGTGAGGAGAGCTGAAAGGGCCGGTTTCAAGGCCATTGCACTAACTGTGGATACCCCTATATTGGGTCGTAGGGAGTCTGATATCAAGAACAGGTACAATTCTCAAGTCGAACATTATAAGAAGTTTAATAAATTTAAATCGAATTTGGCATTATCTGAAACGAGCTGTCTTCTTGTATGGTATAATCACAGATTCACACTGCCACCGAATTTGACATTGAAGAACTTTGAGGGTTTGAACCTTGGGAAGATGGACAAAGTAATATAACCAATGACACATAATTGTTTGCCTTATCTATGAACTATATTTATGCTTTATTTGAACTCGTATTTCCGCTTGGTGTAGGCTAATGACTCTGGGTTAGCTTCATATGTTTCCGGTCAAATCGATCGCACTTTGAGCTGGAAGGATGTGAAGTGCCTCCAATCGATTACTTCAATGCCTATCCTCGTCAAGGGTGTACTTACTGCTGAAGACGGTAAGGGGGGGTTAATTTTTTTTTCCGTTTTTACATTTACCTCATAAAATGCTCGTGAATTCATCCTTTGTCACACGAATATTACAGCGAGGATTGCGGTTCAGAGTGGAGCAGCGGGTATTATCGTGTCCAATCACGGCGCTCGTCAGCTCGACTACGTCCCTTCCACTATCCAGGCTCTCGAAGAAGTACTATATATATCCAACTAACTATGTACAATACATATTAAGTTACACATGCTCGATTAATTAAGTTAATCTTGATTTAATTATTGTCTCAGGTTGTGAAAGGTGCGCAGGGCCGAGTGCCGGTGTTCTTCAAGGCCTTGGCACTCGGAGCCTCTGGCATTTTCGTAGTGAAGTTGTTTTGTTTCGAAAACTGTTAATGTTTGTAATTAGGCTAAGTATTTATCTGTTGTCATCTGTGATCAGATTGGGCGACCTGTCGTCTTCGCACTGGCTGCGGAGGGGGAAGCAGGTGTGAGGAAAGTGCTCCAGATGCTTCGGGACGAGTTTGAGCTGACGATGGCATTGAGCGGCTGTCGCTCGCTGAGCGAGATCACTCGCAATCACGTTACGACCGACTGGGATTCCCATCGGGCTCTTCCTGCTCCGAGGCTGTAAAGAAGACTCAAGGGCCTCAATGATGTTGAACTTGTATGTGATCATCAGTGTATATGGATTATAAGCTTCTGAATGGTGTACTAATAAAGATGGACCATAAACATATGTTTTCATTAATTTCATAAAACTATCTTTTGTTGTATATACATCAAAGTATCAGTATATGCTAATATATTACTACTACTATCGTTGTACAAGAACTTTTATTTTCATTAAAAACTCACTCTTTTATTTGAAAATATTTCGGTTTAAAGTATGTTTTTAAAGTATGCTTCATTATCGAAATAAAAGATGAAACACTAAAATAGATAAATCTCAATCAAAATCAAATCATTTCATGTGAGTTCTCGTGAGTCAAAAGATGGAAAACTATATAAAAAATCAAAAAAAAAATCAAACACAAAAAATCAAAAAATCAAAATAAAAATCAAGCAAAATCCACATTAATCACTAGGGAGGGCGTAATTATTATTAGAGAGCTGTGGATAAATGGTCAAGAACATAATAAATGTGTGTTTTTTGTGCTCACTTATAAAAATGTGAGTTTTTTGAACCAATTCCTATTGAGTTGTCTATTATACCCTTCAAACCTAAAAGAAAAAGACAAAGAACTAAAAATTATCGGTCCCCCCCTCTTTTCTTTTCTCTCTCCACGAACCGCCGCCCCCGTTTTTTTTTTTTTTCTTCCAATTTGAACAATTCACCGGAGATGTCATCGACGGAGTCCGAACATGAGGAGCAGGAGCAGGAGCATGAAGAGGATGAAGAACCGCGTCTCCAACCTCCGGTAATTCCCGAATCCGAAACCCATTTTTTTTCAATTTTTTTTTCGAAAATTCGAGCAATGTGATGGATTATATGGTGCTTTTGATGCTTGTTTGAGTTCTTTCTTGTGTTATACGTGATTTAGAACTGTAAATGTGAGTTGAATTGTTCTGAAATTTGAGTTTTTGATTTATGTTCATGACTGCTCGATGGCAGTCGATTAGTGCCATCGACTAACCCAGTCGACTAACCCCATCGATTAACCTTTTCGAGTAGTCAGCTCTTGATTACTCGAATGGGGTTAATCGAATGGGTTGGTCGACTGCCTGTACTCGAAGGATTGGTCGAATAGGTTGGTCGAAATGGGTTGGTCGAATATGTTGGTCGAATGGGGTTGGTCGAATATGTTAATCGAATGGGGTTGGTCGATCGTCTGTTACTCGATCGTGTAACACAATCGAGTAACAGACAATTTTTTTTTTATCCTATTAATCTGTTTTTAATTGCTGCTTCTCCATTTGCGCAGGCTGGTTTCCGATGGAGGAGATCGTATATGGTTGAAATTTCGAGAGTGATAAATTGCGGCGATCGACGCGACGTATTGAAAACCGTACAAGAAACTTTGACGGAGGTGGGTGGGGACGAGGGCATCGCGGAGTACAGACAAACGTATCTCTTCAGTCAGTTCTTGCCCATTCCCAGTGCAGACCGATCGAACAAGCCTCTGCACAAGCTGCTATCGAGAGAGATCGTTAGCAAGACGAGAATACCGGAGATGGAGCACTGGTTTGCTATCGGGGACCGTATTGTGAAGTTCCGAGCACAAGAATATGCCCTGATTACCGGCCTGAGCTTCGGGGAAAGTAACTTCGATCACACAGACCCAGATCATGTCGCTCCCAGTACAGGAATCCATCGGAGGTTATTTCGTTGCAGAGTGATGAAGATTGAAGCATTACTCAATGCGTTTAAGGATCAGCGGATGGGCGACGACCTTTATGATTATTTCAAGGTTGCAAACATCTTGATTCTCTACTTCGTTCTGATTGGTCGAGAGAAATTGGATGTCGAGAATTGGGTTTTGACACTGGTGGAGGATAACGATGGTTGGGAGTGATTTCCTTGGGGTTCTTATACGTTCCAGAACTTCTCGTACTACATCAGCAATGCTGGGATGGCACCTGATCAGGTAGAAAAAGCAGCTTATCACTTTTACGGTCCAGTTTGGGCTTTCCAGTGTTGGGCCTACGAGGCCTTTCCTCCTTTAGGGAGACTATGCGCTACTCGGAGCCGAGAGACGCAGATGCCCCGGTTTTTGAATTGGACGCAGAGGAAGACTAATTTCGATTACAGGGATTACTTTGAGGATGAGCGGGTAATCGTCAATCTATTTCGTTAATAATTTTGAATTAATAATTTTATCGAATATTTAATATATATTATTTTGTTATTGTTTTCTTTTAGCTTGAAGTGCACGAGACCCTCACACCGACACCGGAGGAGGAGGAGACGTTGTATTACAGGAGTTTGACTGAGGTCGGTGAGCTGTATGCCGTCCCGTACCAGACTCCCGTCCGCTTAGCCCACACAGCGGCCTTGGCACGAGCACCGGCACCGAAGAAGAAGATAGAGAAAAAGAAGAGAAGAAGCTGGTGGACCGCGTGGCCGAAGGCGTGGCCAGGACATTGAAAAAGGTGGCAGGTGTCCGCTCGCGTGACGATATCACGCCCAGCTCTTCAGCCGAGAGACGTGCATCTCAGAGACGTCGACATAAATCTCCGGCTCCTCCTCCTCCTCCTCCTCGACATGGTACTCCTCCTGCTCGACATGCTACTTCTCCTGCTGGAGATGCTTCTCCTCCTCAGTCTCGAGCTGGACATGCTTCTGAGAGAGTGGTGGACGATGATCCACCTATTTATCGTCGGAGTGACTTTGAGAGGATCTTGTTCGACACTTCTGAGAAGGGATTCACGACCCACATTGTGAAGGCCGTCACGGAGAGCGTCACGAAGAGTGTCACGGAGAGCTTGTTATCTAAAATGAAGGGCTTCTTCGGTATGAGACGACACTCGCAGCCACGGCCTTATCCCTCGAGGCCAGTGTACGAAGAGCCTTCCTCGCCCCCTCGGAGTTCGTCTCCTCGTCATTCATACCACTTCGAGGACACTGCTCAGACTTCTTTGCGCAGAGCACCAGCTCGATTCTCGACGTCGGCGATGCCTGACCCCCCGCAGTATTCGTTTGGAGATGCTGACGCATGGATGCGTTACCGCATGCAGCCCCAGCCCCAGGTGCCTCCGGTATTTCCATTTGGCTATCCATTCGATAGTTACCAGATGCCGGGTCCATTCGGTCCATTCCAGGGTCCAGTCTTTCCATTCCAGGGTTACCAGATGCCGCCACCGTCCTATCGATTTGAGTCCTCCAGCTACCACACGCCTACGTCGATTGTTCCTTTTGATCTGGAGACGTCCTGCACGCCGACACCAGCTGTCTCACGGTCTCTCTTGCAAACGAACGCTACCCGTTCAGAGGTCGAGCGTTTAGTGGCACACTCCACCATATGCTCCATGTGATACATCCCCACCGCTATCTTCAGATCCAATTTCGTTCGGAATGTCGAGCCGACTACAATATGACCATACACAAGTTCGGGAGGCTCGACCGATCGCAATGAAACCGCGGGGTCAAACTCCGGCAGTGGAATGATCCAGTTGCGCAGTGGATTATTCTGTGCATTCTGAGCTGGTTCAGGTTGCTCTCCGGCTCCCGCATTAGAACTCGAGGACAGATTACGGCGTGACAAAATATTTGTGATGACGCGCGGCTGTCTAATCCATTCTGTCCATTCAGTGGTCAACGACTGCAACATGTCGGTCTGACGAGCTTCTTCGTCGTCCTCGGAATTCTCAGCAGGCCTCTCGCCCTCAGTCGGTACATCCGGATTTACTTCTGGAATATTCACCTCGGGTGCATTTTGTTGTGCCTCCTCTAGGATCTCGGTGACGAAAATGAAACAATCGTCCTTTTGCTCGTCTGGCATGCGAGATACATCGTTGTCGCTAAGCAAAGGACACCGCACGCTCCTAAAATCATTGCCTCGTGTTAAGATAAACAACATGTACTCGATATTGGGCGGAGGGCGCAAAACGGCACGAATCTGGCTCACAAGACCATCGAGGGTAATTTGATCCCTCCTGAAGAAAAGGCACATATCTATCCCGTCGACGTAGACCGCTCGATCCCAACGTGAAGGTTTTCGATGCCGATCCAATCGCATGATTTCCTCGTTCGTGTATGCGGAAGCGTGTAAAACGAGTAAACACGAACAACAAGATCTAGTGCACACATATATATGTATAGACACATATTTATATATATATATATATATATATATATATATATATATATATATATATATATATATATGTATATATAAGGATTAACGAGAACACTTACAACTGGTGTTGCGTACCTCGTTGATGTTGATTAAGGTGGTGTTGAGTCGATTGAACCACCTTAATGGATCAGCAACTAGATGCTCTCCTTGTGAATGACCTCGTCACTCTTTTTGTCTAGATCGCGCGGATGTTGAAGCCACACAAATGGCCCGGCCTCTACGTGTTGCACACGAACCCGAATGATGAACACCTTGCTTGCTTGAAGTGGTTCTCCAAGAACACTCTCTATTCTCTCATTTGGGTGTGAATTTCGTGGGTAAGCATAAAGTGACATGAAAATCAGATTTTCATGTCTATATTCATGTCCATTTACCACTGCATGTAACCCCCCCCCCCCCCCCCCCCATTATGTGCATCATAATGCACAAGTAATGGTGGTTAATGGGGAGATGAAAAGACACCTCCACATAATCATGCCAAATCATGATATGTGGTCCCACTTGCTTGTGTGGTATGCCATGTCACACTATGGGACATGCATTCCATGCAAGCCATGCATCCCATGCATGTATTAATCCACGTAAATATTGATTATAAATCAATATAATTAACAAGCTACATAGTACATCATCAAGTCCGTGTGTGACCCTATAGGTATGATTATCGATCAATATTATATTGCTCATAGCAACACACAATATTATCGACTAATCATTTAACATCCAATAGACGACCTTATGACTTTATCGATTGCACACGTAGGATCGAAGGACATATACCAACAATCTCCCACTTGGCCTTCAGAGCCAGTGTGCTGCCAATTTCCTGTTGTCACTTTATGTCTAAGTTTGAACTTGAGGCAAGACTCGAGTCATCCTCAATCGGTTCAAACCTTTCTTGGACTATGAGATAGACTGTAAAACCAAATTTATCACAGTAAGACATATGATCCATATTAAAATGGAGGACAATCCCATCTTGTCAATCCAAGCTCTCCCACTTGCTTCCTGATATACCCAATAACAAGTTTTATAACCTCCTTTTACGAAAGGCGTTTACTTGTATCAAAGTATACAATTTCACAATTGAATCACTCTAGACTACTCAGGTAAGAGGAAATTGCTCGACAATCAATGAAATAGTATTATGACTCAAAATCTCAAATACTATCTCAGTCGGGTCTGTTCGATCATTAGCTCCCAGCTAATATCTATGTAATTGTACTTGATGTCCCACATCACTAGCCCATGAAGCGGCGCTATAGTACACATTACAAACTAGTTGATTATATTATCGGTTTGTCCGTACTCTATTATACGAACCAGGAACAACTATATGATTTAAGTATATCAGTTCAACCATTGGGACTTCATTATGCATTAAGTCGATCTCATAACCCAATTGATATCACTTAATCATTTGGACAATTCATATAAATTAAACCATATTTATATGAAGAAATATGTATTATACATATGAGTGAATGTTTACCAAATCTCCAAAAGTATCTAATACAGTAATAGAAATCACAACCCATCTCTAAGATGTCTGATCTCTATTGCAGTCGTGAAAGCCTCAAGCTTAAATTGCTGGAGAGGTGTAGAAAGCGGGTTTGCAACCTTAGCAAAAGTTGCAACTTTATTATCTCGATGTCTCCACAAAACTATCTCCCAGATAATGTGGAACTTCCTGAGCACCAGTTTTAGACTTGTGGTGCTTCCTAGCTCATTGGCTTGCGCGATAACTCTATTATAAAAAGAGAACTATCGGATGGGCTGAGCTAGTTACGCCACCTAGTTCATTCAAGAACTTTCAAATCCTAACTGTTGGAATTCGATATCCCGGGCTATTAAAATTTGCGGAAACCATAGCCCGATCAAAAACCCATCGCCGGAGATCACACGAACGCCGAAGAACGCGCCGGAGCACGACCGAACGCACGACATGGTCGAGCCATGCACGCGCGCCCAGCCGAGCCCCCGTCCGCGGGGCTCGCGCGATCGAAGGACCGATCGCACAAGGCGATCGATCGGGGTGGGGCTGCCCAGCAGCCCCCGCGGCGAGTCCGGCGACTCGCCGCCGCCTGGAGGGCCCCACCGGCGTGGTGGGGTGGAGTGCGGCACCAGCCCGCGCTCCAGCGATCGATCGCAAGGATCGATCGCTAGCCCTCGGCCCAGCCGAGGGTTCGCCCCTCTCGACCCTTCCCGAAACCCTAGGGTCGATCGCCCGTGGTCCGGTGGCTTCGCCACCACCACGCGATCGTCCTCTACTCCGGGGTTCGACTTTCGGATCTTCGTTCTACGGTATTCTCGATAAACCAAAATCGAATAATATCAAAGGCGTTTAGATATTGTACCTTTCGATTCGTTGTTCGGAGAAACGAAATCAAGATGACCTTTGAATCTTCCCACGTATTCCTTGCACTCCGTTCGAACGTCGGGTGGGCGACGATCTATCGAACTCCTATGGATCTCCTTCAACTCTCTAGAACTATCAAGTACTGATATTCTTGTCTTATGATTTATGAAGGCCATGTAGTGCTTTTATAGGCTACGTAGGGGATCTAAAGGAGGTGGAATATTGGACTTCCAATATTGAAGATTAAATTGAGCCCAAGCCCAAGTCTATTAATCCTTATCAATATTAATTAATTTATTTTCCACTATATAAATTAATTGCACTCCCAATATTAAACCATATTATATCCAAATAATATTTCTCCGGTAGTATTATTTATTCCGTGTATTTAAGATTTAAATATCAATGAATAAAATTTATTTATTGCTTAATAAATTTATTCATCTCTTTTATCCGAGACTAGTACCACTCAACCTTATTTATTATGCGGGAACAAATCCACTCGCGAGGTTTACATAATAAATCCTTATGAGCTCATCTCGGGGATATTATCAACCCTTGCGGGATACACTGTCCCGTCAAGAATTCACGGCATGCCATATATAAAATATAGTGACCCAACTTAACCGGTAATTGACCTAATAATTAAACCGGTCAATTCCTTTGGAAAATCAAAGTCACTTATATTAAATATACACACCCGCAATTGTATCGGGGATTAAGAATAAAATACACTGAGTTTTAAATCAATTATCGCCGAGCAAACCTAATTGATAAGTCTCATTCGATCCGCTCAATACACCAAGTGTACAAATGTGATAAAATAATTAAGACAAATTATTTTCTCTCTCACACAACGACTATACCGATGGATTGTGTTGGAGTTATGTACTTAATGTCTAGATTTAAGTAACGGTAAACTCCCGGTCATAGCATTTAATCTATTTAATTAATAAACAATTATTTGCATTTAATTATTATTAATTAATTATGCAAAATTATAGTCCTGGATTTTATACGTTGTAGTTAGTATGGTGTTGCATGGGCGCACAGAAGATCATACTATCGGTTACTCGTATTTAATCGAACAGTTGCTCACGACCTAGATGGACACGGACCAATCCATCGGTATAGTCGTTGTGTGAGAGAGAAAATAATTTATCTTAATTATTTTATCACACTTGTACACTTGGTGTATTGGGCGGATCGCTTGAGATTTATCGATTAGGATTGCCTTAGATAATCGATTCAAGTCTCAGAGTATTTTATTCTTAATCCCCGATACTATTGCGGGTGTATATATTTAATATTAGAGACTTTGATTTTCCAAAGGAATTAACCGATTTAATTATTGGGTTAATTACCGGTTAAGTTGGGTCGCTATATTTTATATATGACATGCCGTGAATACTTGACGGGAAAGTGTATCCCGGAAGGGTTGATAATATCCCCGAGATGAGTTCATAAGGAATTATTGTGTAAACCTCATGAGTGGATTCGTTCCGCACAATAATTAAGGTTGAATGGTACTAGTCTCGGATTCAAGAGATGAATAAATTAATTAGCAATAAATTAATTTTATTCATGGATATTTAAATCTTAAATACACGGAATAAATAATACTACCGGAGAAATATTATTTGATATAATATGGTTTAATATTGGGAGTGCAATTAATTTATATAGTGGAAAATAAATTAATTAATATTAATGGGAGATTAATAGATTTGGCTTGGGCTCAATTTAATCATTAATATTGGAAGCCCAATATTCCACCTCCTTTAGATCCCCTACGTAGCCTATAAAAGCACTACATGGTCTTCACTTTCTCATAACATAATATAAGACAAGATTATCATACTTGATATTCTAGAGAGTTGAAGAGGATCCATAAGCTTGGAGGATCGTCGCCCACCCGACGTTCAAGCTAGTGCAAGGAATACGTGGGAAGATCGTAAGGTCATCAACTTAAATTCGTTTCTCCGCACAACGAATTAAAAGGTAAAATCATATACTCCCTTCTATGATTTTAAGTGAATTGATTGTGATACATACATGAACGCACGATCCGAGAAAACGACAAACCTCGGGGACGGGGATTCGATATCCCCGGCGAGGATCGAAGGTGGCGGTCGAACCCTAGGGTTCGGACCGCCGCGTCGCGTGAAGCCCCGGCTGGACGCCGGGGGCGATCGAGCCCGTGAGCTCGATCGCGGATCGCTGCGGGGTGACCCGCAGCTGCCTCGTGCGCGCTACGGGAGTTCCCGTAGCAGAGGCGCACGGGGCTGACCCCATGCGAGCAGCGGGTTCGCTGACCCGCTGCGGGGCTGCTGCGAGCAGCCCGGGGATCGCTACGAGCGATCCCAGCGATCGCTACGAGAGCGATCGCGAGCCCCGTGCGGGGGCTCGGCTGGGCGCGCGGGTTCGCCCGTGCGGTGCTCGGTCGAGCCTCGGCTCGTACGGTGGTTCGCGGTTGGTTCTCCGGCGATCGAGGATTTCGGTCGGGTTATTATTTTCCGCAAATTTTAATGGCCCGGGATATC
This sequence comes from Euphrasia confusa, assembly GCA_954870475.1. Taxonomy (NCBI): domain Eukaryota; kingdom Viridiplantae; phylum Streptophyta; class Magnoliopsida; order Lamiales; family Orobanchaceae; genus Euphrasia; species Euphrasia confusa. The sequence goes on from OX940954.1 coordinate 20,209,410, forward strand.
GAATTCCAGCAATTGGTATCAGAGCGTTTGGTTTCGTGTTCATGTATGTGTTCAATTGTGTTCTACCTTGCAGGGATTCCGACTATCATGGTTAATTAATTGATTAATTGTTTAATTAATTTGTTATTTAATTTTACCATGATTATTAAACTCTCGGACATGTCGAGATTCGTTTTGTGTGGATGAATGCTTGTAATAGTAAAAATTCGGGGGTTGACCGAATTTAGATTTATTATTATTGTTCTATGTTTTCCGGAAAGTGTATAGGGTCGATTTCATGTATAGAATCGATACCGGAATTGTAAATTTATTTCTTGTAATTTATTTACGTTGGATCGATGCCGAGACTGTTGGAAATCGACTACCCGTTGTTGGAAATCGACTACCCGGGATGCGTTCGTTCGATCACTCGAACATCCGAACGATCCCAGTCGACCTCCAGGTCCGTTACTCCGTTCGCGTGCCCAGCCCGTGCCCCGATTCACGTGTTGGAGTTGTGTACTTAATGTCTAGATTTAAGTAACGGTAAACTCCCGGTCATAGCATTTAATCTATTAAATTAATAAACAGTCGTTTGCTTTTAATTATTATTAATTAAATATATGCAAATCATAGTCCTAGATTTTATACGTTGTAGTTAGTATGGTGTGTCGGGCCCACACAGAAGATCATACTATCGGTTACTCGTATTTAATCAAACAGTGGCTCACGACCTAGATGGACCCGGACCAATCCATCGGTATAGTCGTTGTGTGTGAGAGAAAATAATTTGTCTTAATTATTTTATCACACTTGTACACTTGGTGTATTGAGCGGATCGTTGAGATTCATCGATTAGGATTGCCGGCGATAATCGATTCGAGTCTCAGTGTATTTTATTCTTAATCCCCGATATTATTGCGGGTGTGTATATTTAATATCAGTGACTTTGATTTACCAAAGGAATTAACCGATTTAATTATTGGGTTAATTACCGGTTAAGTTGGGTCACTATATTTCATATATGGCATGCCGTGAATAATTGACCGGACAGTGTATCCCGGAAGGGTTGATAATATCCCCGAGATGAGTTCATAAGGAATTATTGTGTAAACCTCATGAGTGGATTCGTTCCGCACAATAATTAAGGTTGAATGGTACTAGTCTCGGATTAAAGAGATGAATAAATTAATTAGCAATAAATTAATTTTATTCATGGATATTTAAATCTTAAATACACGGAATAAATAATACTACCGGAGAAATATTATTTGATATAATATGGTTTAATATTGGGAGTGCAATTAATTTATATAGTGGAAAATAAATTAATTAATATTGATAAGGATTAATGGACTTGGGCAGTGGGCTCAATTTAATCTTCAATATTGGAAGCCCAATATTCCACCTCCTTTAGATCCCCTACGTAGCCTATAAAAGCACTACATGGCCTTCATAATTCATAACTTGAATAAGACAAGATTATCATACTTGATATTCTAGAGAGTTGAAGGAGATCCATAGGAGTTCGATAGATCGTCGCCCACCCGACGTTCGAACGGAGTGCAAGGAATACGTAGGAAGATTCAAAGGTCTTCGATTGATTTCGTTTCTCCGCACAACGAATCAAAGGTATGATCATAAAAGTCCTTGTGTGATTTTATGTTCAATTATAATTGTGATACATACATGAACACATGATCCGGGAAAACGACGAACCTCGGGGACGGGGATTCGAGATCCCCGGCGAGGATCGAAGGTGGCGGTTGAACCCTAGGGTTCGGACCGCCGGGACGCGTGACGCGAGAACCCTCGGCTGGGAGCCGAGGGATCGATCGAGCCCGTAGGCTCGATCGCTGGGAGCTGCGGGAGTTACCCGCAGCGACTCGAGGCGTGCTGCGGGGCTTCCCGCAGCGGTGCGCTGGGACGAGCCCAGCGCGTTGAGCAGCGGGTCACGCGACCCGCTGCGGGGCTGCTCGCAGCAGCCCGGGGATCGCTACGAGCGATCCCAGCGATCATCGCGAGATGATCGCGAGCCCCGTGCGGGGGCTCGGCTGGGCACCACGGGCGGACCGTGGTGGTGCTCGATTGAGCTCCGGCTCGTACGGTGGTTCGTGATCGGATCTCCGGCGATCGAGGATTTCGGTCGGGTTATTATTTTCCGCAAATTTTAATGGCCCGGGATATCGAATTCCAGCAATTGGTATCAGAGCGTTTGGTTTCGTGTTCATGTATGTATTCAATTGTGTTCTACCTTGCAGGGATTCCGACTATCATGGTTTAATTAATTGTTAATTATTCGTTTAATTAATTGCTATTTAATTTACCATGATTGTTCGTTTATTAAACTCTCGGACATGTCGAGATTCGTTTTGTGTGGATGAATGCTTGTAATAGTAAAAATTCGGGGGTTGACCGAATTTAGATTTATTATTATTGTTCTATGTTTTCCGGAAAGTGTATAGGGTCGATTTCATGTATAGAATCGATACCGGAATTGTAAATTTATTTCTTGTAATTTATTTACGTTGGATCGATGCCGAGACGACCGCCGGAGAACTCGTGTGACGAAGAAGACGAAGAGGACGAAAAACCGGGGGTCGATCATCCCCATGATCGATCCCCATGAGGATCGATCGACCCCACGCCAAGGGGCTGCCCGCTAGGGTTTCCGGCCACGCCGGCCACCGGTGGTGGTGGCGCGTGGCTAGGGGGCGGCGGCGGTGGTGCCCGGCGTTGGTGGTGGTCGAAGGTGGGGGTGGTGCGGGGATCCCCAACCCATGCTACTCCTACTCCTACCAAGATTCTACTTACCTAATTGATTCGGTTTTCCTAATTGAGTTTTCCTATTTTTGGGAATTCTCATGGATTAGAAAAAGAATTAATTGGAATTAATTTTATTCCTTATTCTATTATGGAAGTCTTCTAGAGTATTCCGAGTTCTACTTGGAATAGGATCCTAGAGATTTAATAGAATTGGAAAGGAATAAAAGTTAATTTAGGATTGATTTATTTCCTAATTGATTATTCCTATTTTATGGGAATTTTCATAGAAATGGAAATTAATTAATCTTGGAAAGTAGAAGAGTCCTAATTTATTTTATTTCCTTATTCTATTATAGATGTCTTCTAGAATATTCCAAGTTTACTTGGATAGATTATTCTAAGAGATTTAATAGAATTAGATAGGAAAATAAATAAATAAAAATATTAATAATATTTAATTTTATTTTTGATTTATTCGATTGACTTAATTTTCGAATTAAGTATCTTTTGGATTTATTAAAAATAAATAGATTTAAATATTGGGATTAATATTCTCGTCACAAGGAGCATTCAAGAACGAAGACTGAAGACTAGAAGACGCATACGAAGATGGAATAAAGCCATGATAGTCGGAAAATAATTTTCTAGCTTATTTTGACTATGTGTTATGTGCTTTATTGCTTGTATGCATGCTTATGTGTTTAATTATGCATTAGATAGCGTATCCCTTTGTTATAAAAAGCTAAGTGGGAGCGGGGATGGAAACATTCCCATGGTCTCCATTACTGTTCTCTTGGTGACTCTTATGGACTTTTGAAGTTCATATAGATGTGTCATTGGAGGAGAATTCTTGTAATTCCTCTTACGAGAAACATTGATTAAGTTTATCAAACAATGCCTAATTTGTCTTTCTGAAACTGACTTCAAGTCGACTCATTCTCACCCCGGGGAGTGGAATGGAGCCAAAGCCACTTGGTCGTGTGGATGACACAAATTAGAGGCAGTCGTACCATTCTTTGATAGATGGATCGATTGTCTGCTCGGCTCCCTCATCTAATGAGAGATAGGGTTGTTCGCATGGTGAATCACTGGTTAGAAACTTCGAGTTTCACTTATGATTCTCCGCGTCTTGATTTACAAAATCAAATGCTTCAAGTAATAGGGAGTCAACTATAAAAGTCTTTTGGTATAGTAAACATCCACACGAACGTGGCTTGCTATGCTGAATGGGATTTTTGGAAATAGTTGATGTAGACAGTTATAGGGAATTGTGAAGGATTGTGAGTTATCGTAAACGTCCACACTAACGTGGCTTGCGGTGACGTAGCGATTTCAAATGATTCACCTTAGTAATGAGTAATGGTTTACACTTAGGTACGCTTTATAGTATTCTTCCCAACGAAGTAACGCTATAATGATGTACGACCAAAGCAAATCTAATTGCTAAATCATTTGGGTGGGTAAACGTCCACACGAACGTGGCTTGCCTTACCTGATGGGATTTTAGATGTGATTAGTGATTTAATGATATTATTTGAGGGAGATAATATCGGATATTAAATTGATTGTTTGTTTAAATGTGCTTATAGGTTTATAGAATAGCTATGAACCCACTTTCTATGATACTCAAGGAGCATAAGCTCACTGGCCCCAACTATATTGATTGGAAGAGAAATTTAGACATTGTCCTTACTTCGGAGGAGTACAAGTTTGTACTCCATGAAGTGTGCCCTGCTGAGCCCACGGCTGCCTCAACTGATGAGGAAAAACTGACATATCGGAAGTGGAAAAAGGCTGATGAAATGGCTAGGTGTTATATTTTGGCTTCCATGTCAAATGTACTCCAAACCCAACATGAGTCGATGGACACTGCCTATGATATGATGTTTAACCTCAAGGAGATGTTTGGGGAGCAAGATCGTGCGGCAAGGCAAGAAGCCATGAGAGTCCTCATGACAACTACTCAGTCTGAAGGAACGCCCGTAGGGGAGCACGTTCTTAAGATGATGGGTCTGTTGAATGAACTTGAGATCCTAGGAGCTCAAATTGATGCTGAGACGCAAGTCGACATCATACTCCAGTCTCTGACCCCTAGTTTTGAGCAGTTTCGCATGAGTTATAATATGGGTAAACTATCTTATTCTCTTGCGCAACTCCTGACTGAACTAAAGGCGGCAGAGGGGATCTACAAGAAGGGCAAGTCTCTAGCGCTTGTAGCTACCAAGTCCAAAGGCTTTAAGCCTGGTGGAGGTAGGGGCAAGAGGAGGAAGCAAGCCTGGAAACCCAGTGGTGTCAAGAAGACTATACCACGAGTGGGGGCTGCAAAGCCAAAGGGCAAGTGCTTCCGATGCAACAAGTCTGGACACTGGAAGTCTGAATGTCCTCTCAGAGGTACGAATTTTTCTTTAGTCGTAAAAACATAGTCAGCGGTATTATCTACCAGAAATTCTGGTGTGTAGAGATGGAACCACTGACGGTATGTGCATTTTGAATGCAGGGGTTCCAGAAAACCCGGCGACTTAGAGAAGAAGAGTTCGAGTCTACACGGGCAAAAGCTGTGGAGGAGGCAGCTGTTGCGGTGGAAGACATTTATCTACTTTAGTAGTTAAATAGGATTTCATTTATGATTATTGCATTATGTACCCTTTAATTTAGAAAGAACGTTTTGTTCTGGATTTCTATTATTATGAATGGATATTTTATTTCTTTAATCATTGGATGATTTTGATAAGAAATAATGGCGTTATCTATTCTGGTACATTAGATAGCAATATATGAATGATAGATCCTAAGTCCACCACGATGCAACGAACCGTTCTATAACTTGTTTTACTTATTAGATATTTCTTTATTAATCATTATACTTGTGAAATTCTTATACTTAGTAGTATTTTTTCAAATAAGATTCAAATGGTCGAAATTGATTTGATCAATTAAAGTTGAAGGAATGGACCTTCCGACCTAAGGATTGAATTTGGAGGATAATACGTCTAAGCAAACCTTTCTGGATAAAGGATAGAATTCAGACAAGTATTGAAAATGATTAGATATGCAGACATATGTGTGAATTAGAAAGGTACGAGTAATTCTCTCAAAGAATACTCGGTAATGGATTAGAATACTTAATGTGCCATAAAAGCAAAGTGTTTTGACTAGTCAATGGACACAAAGCTATTATGGGGAACCATCAAAGTATATCCATTAGGAGCCTGCGACTCGGTCGCGGAGGCCACCACTTATCTAAGTAACACATAGCATAATCAAAGATTGGGATTCAATCCCAAAGGGTCGCACCATACACTTACGTGTAGAGATGGTACGTTGTAAACAAGAAATGGAGATCTAATAGTAAAAGAACAAGTTGTTCGGAACCACCTATGTTCTATGGATATTCCTAGATACAATGGCATATTCAATATGGTTGTAGGATATCCTAGATGAACAAAATGTTGTGTGTTCTATAGTACTATGAACCAGAGGGACGTCTCGTCCGGTTCATAGAGGAAGACTATTAGATGAACCACAAAGCCTGAACTGACGTAACACCTTGAAATGAGAAAAAGGACAAAAGACTGGGAACCAGCCAAACCGAGTAGAAGTACACCACATACTGCACCTACTGTTATTATTGTTATACACCGGGACGCCATTGCAGTGGGAGGTTGTTGGACAACCAGAGATATTCATAAGACTAGAGGAGTTCGGACTCTGGATCTAGTAGACATGAAATCGATCCCTAGCTCTGCATAAGGGTGGTACTAGATCTAAATGAGCTTTCTTGGATAACAATAAGGTTTATTGTTAAGAAGCTAGATCATTTAGAGTACAAGCTTAGTAAATTCATTTGTGAATTGTAACAAAGCTGTAAATCGTGGAACTTGCAAATTGATGAGATAGTCCATTTTATGGATTCATCAAAATGGCAAAAACGATAGGTGTATTAGAGACATAATGGAAAACAAGGTGGTGTTTCTCGGATATCTTATGTAGATAATATTTTGTCATTGGCAACAATGTAAGGATATTGTCAAACATAAAAAAAAAAATAATGGTTGTCTAAATAAATCAAGATATAAGATTGAGAAGAAGTTAGAGCATGTTCTTAAGATATTATGATCTAGAGATAAGAACATTGTACTTCTCCTAGACATCTTATACGATTATGGTTTGTTTTAAACATGCATACTTCTGAGAAAGGTTATTGCCTTTCAGAGACAGAATATACATCTATCTAAAGGATATGTGTTTTGAACACATGAAGGAGATAGATGAAGACAAAGCAGTTTCCTACATTTTGTGTGGAAAGCTTAAATGCATTGTTGGAAAACAAGAACCTGATATCAACTATGCGGTTTGCGTAGTGGGAGGATATCAAAGTAATCTGGATAAGGGATGTTCGAATGCTGTAAGAGTACTTTCATAGTACTGGCTTACAGAGCAAGACGAAATCTTTTTAGATTACAGATTCTCAGATCCAAAGAATCAAAGAAGGACCAGTGTAAGTCGATATCAGGCTATGTGTTCACTTTTTGGGGAGGTGGAACTTTTAATATGAAAGAGTGCTAAGCAGGACGCTTCTCAGACTCTCTCATAACCGAATAGCAGCCTCAGAGGCAGCGGAAGTTTTGGTTAGGTTCCGGAATAACCTCTAAGACTTGGATATGACTCTTGGTTTATCAAAGGCTATTACATAGCGGTGCATGGTAAACCGGAAGAAGTCATAAGTCTAAAAGTGATGATAACACATAGTGCAAGTACCACCTGATACGAGTCATCGTCGAGGGAGACGACGTAGTAGTCACCAAGATAACTTCAGAGCGGCAACCTAGATTGCTCACTCACATAGTACTTCACGGAAGTACACTCTAAAGCACGTGATGAGTATGGGAACCGGGAGTTTGGAGGAAATGACTAGACCTTAGTACAAGTGGGAGATTGTTGGAGTTGTGTACTTAATGTCTAGATTTAAGTAACGGTAAACTCCCGGTCATAGCATTTAATCTATTAAATTAATAAACAGTCGTTTGCTTTTAATTATTATTAATTAAATATATGCAAATCATAGTCCTAGATTTTATACGTTGTAGTTAGTATGGTGTGTCGGGCCCACACAGAAGATCATACTATCGGTTACTCGTATTTAATCAAACAGTGGCTCACGACCTAGATGGACCCGGACCAATCCATCGGTATAGTCGTTGTGTGAGAGAGAAAATAATTTGTCTTAATTATTTTATCACACTTGTACACTTGGTGTATTGAGCGGATCGTTGAGATTCATCGATTAGGATTGCCGGCGATAATCGATTCGAGTCTCAGTGTATTTTATTCTTAATCCCCGATATTATTGCGGGTGTGTATATTTAATATCAGTGACTTTGATTTACCAAAGGAATTAACCGATTTAATTATTGGGTTAATTACCGGTTAAGTTGGGTCACTATATTTCATATATGGCATGCCGTGAATAATTGACCGGACAGTGTATCCCGGAAGGGTTGATAATATCCCCGAGATGAGTTCATAAGGAATTATTGTGTAAACCTCATGAGTGGATTCGTTCCGCACAATAATTAAGGTTGAATGGTACTAGTCTCGGATTAAAGAGATGAATAAATTAATTAGCAATAAATTAATTTTATTCATGGATATTTAAATCTTAAATACACGGAATAAATAATACTACCGGAGAAATATTATTTGATATAATATGGTTTAATATTGGGAGTGCAATTAATTTATATAGTGGAAAATAAATTAATTAATATTGATAAGGATTAATGGACTTGGGCAGTGGGCTCAATTTAATCTTCAATATTGGAAGCCCAATATTCCACCTCCTTTAGATCCCCTACGTAGCCTATAAAAGCACTACATGGCCTTCATAATTCATAACTTGAATAAGACAAGATTATCATACTTGATATTCTAGAGAGTTGAAGGAGATCCATAGGAGTTCGATAGATCGTCGCCCACCCGACGTTCGAACGGAGTGCAAGGAATACGTAGGAAGATTCAAAGGTCTTCGATTGATTTCGTTTCTCCGCACAACGAATCAAAGGTATGATCATAAAAGTCCTTGTGTGATTTTATGTTCAATTATAATTGTGATACATACATGAACACATGATCCGGGAAAACGACGAACCTCGGGGACGGGGATTCGAGATCCCCGGCGAGGATCGAAGGTGGCGGTCGAACCCTAGGGTTCGGACCGCCGGGACGCGTGACGCGAGAACCCTCGGCTGGGAGCCGAGGGATCGATCGAGCCCGTAGGCTCGATCGCTGGGAGCTGCGGGAGTTACCCGCAGCGACTCGAGGCGTGCTGCGGGGCTTCCCGCAGCGGTGCGCTGGGACGAGCCCAGCGCGTTGAGCAGCGGGTCACGCGACCCGCTGCGGGGCTGCTCGCAGCAGCCCGGGGATCGCTACGAGCGATCCCAGCGATCATCGCGAGATGATCGCGAGCCCCGTGCGGGGGCTCGGCTGGGCACCACGGGCGGACCGTGGTGGTGCTCGGTTGAGCTCCGGCTCGTACGGTGGTTCGTGATCGGATCTCCGGCGATCGAGGATTTCGGTCGGGTTATTATTTTCCGCAAATTTTAATGGCCCGGGATATCGAATTCCAGCATCACGCCCAGCCATTTCCCCGAAGGACAACCGCGCGAGCCGGAGCGGGCTGCCTGAAAAACAGCGAAACGGCGGTCGCCGTTTAGGAAACGGCGGTCGCCGTTTGTCCTTCAGCAGCGCGAACAGCAGCGCGACCTGCTGTTCCGGGCTCGTTTCCGGGCCGTTTTTCCTCTTCCGACTACCGAACCGGAGGTCCTAGAACCCCCAGTAGTCGAGGAGTACGATCCACGAGATTCGGAACCCGATCTTACATCCGATGTATTTTCAACGAGAAAGAAATCGAATAAAAGCGGAAATAGGGTTTCGATTTCTTATACCTTTGAAGCGTGATTCGGAGAAGCCGAATAGGCGAACACCCTGAGATCTTCTAGTGTGTATCCTAGCCCTCGACGCCGGACGTTGTGTGGGCAACGATCCACCGGAGTCTTCTCTTCTTCTTCTCTCTCAAACCCTCTTTCTCACGTTTTAATTATTCTGTCTCCAGAAATATATTTGCGCTAGCAAATTAAATTCTACAGAAATAAAAACACTGCGCTAATCTAAATTAATTAAGCAGAGAAGAAAATAATTGCGCTAGCAAAATAATTTCTCCACAGAATTAATTATAGCGGCGTTTCGTAGGTTAAGAGAAGAGAGATTGAGGGGTATATATAGGCCACACTAGGGACCTTAGGACAATTAATTAATTAGGCTAAATTGTAATTTAATTAAACCGGTGTCCTTAAAAGAAAACCTTTAATTAAATCCAATTTTAATTATAATTAATTCCACTATAAAATTATAATTGAATTCCCAATTAATTAATCTATATTATTTTACCAATAATATTTCCGCCGAAATTACATATACGACTTTCCCCGTGTTTAAGATATCGAATGTCCACGAATTAATTTCAATTACTAATAATTAAATTAATTCGTTTCTTATTATCCGAGACTAGTACCACTCATCCTTATTATCATGTGGAACGAATCCACCTGCAGGGTTTACATGATAAACTTTATGAGCTCATCTCGGGGACATCATCAACCCAATAAATGGGACACGGTTTCCTGTCTATAATCTATAGCATGCCGTGTGTACAATTCCGATTCCCAATTTACCGAGAATCTCGACTAATCAATTAGTCTCACTCATTGGCATATTAAAGAACCGAGAATTGGACACACGCACCTATAATTATATAGGGATTAGGAATTCGTATATCCGTAAAATCTGAGGTCTAGTTCGATTACGCCGATTAGTATAAATCGAACGCCCTCCCATGGTCCTGCTCAATACACCAAGTGTACGAGTGTAACATGATAGTCAAGACCGACTATCTACCAGTCACACTACGACGTACCGATGGATTGTCCCTGTCCATCTAAGTCGTGAGCTACTGTTCGATAGTATACGAGTAACCGACAGTATGATCTTCCACGTGTCTCCTCACACCATACTGTCTACAACGTATACATCAAGGACTATTGCATTAAATGCAATCATGCTTGAATCATATCTCGAATTAAGGTATAGATAAGGAGTTCCGTATTTGCACTAAACTAGACATTTAGGATACAACTCCATCAGAGACGACCGCCGGAGAACTCATGTGACGAAGGAGATGAAGAGAGGGAAAACTAGGGCTTGGGATCGATGGGATCGATCCCATGGAGATCGATCGGAGGGGCTTCCCGCGGGGCTCCTCGGCCACGCCGGCCACCGGAGGTGGTGTCGCGTGGGCTGGGGACGGCGGCGGTGGTGCTCCCGGCCGGCGATCAAGGTGGGGGGGGGGGGGGGGGGGGCGCGGGGTCCTCGTGATCTTGTGCTACTCCTACCTAGATTCACTTTCCTAATTGATTCAAGTTTTCCTATTTTGAGTATTCCTAAGTTTGGGAACTCTCATGGAGATAGGAAAAGAATTAATTAATATTATTTATTTCCTTATTCTATTATGGAAGTCTTCTAGAATATTCCAAGTTCTACTTGGAATAGGAATCTAGAGATTTAATAGAATTAGATAGGAAAATAATTAATTAGTGAATTAATTTATTTCCATTTGATTATTCCTATTTTATGGGAATTTTCATGGACATGGAAATTAATTAATCTTGGAAAGTAGAAGAGTCCTAATTTATTTTATTTCCTTATTCTATTATAGAAGTCTTCTAGAATATTCCAAGTTTCACTTGGATAGATTATTCTAGAGATTTAATAGAATTAGATGGGAAAATAAATAAATAAAAAATATTAATAATATTTAATTTTATTTTCAATTTATTCGATTGACTTAATTTTCGAATTAAGTATCTTTTGGATTTATTAAAAATAAATAGATTTAAATATTGGGATTAATATTCTCGTCACATGGAGCATTCAAGAACGAAGACTGAAGACTAGAAGACGCATACGGAGATGGAATAAAGCCATGATAGTCAGAAAATAATTTTCTAGCATTATTTTGACTATGTGATATGTGCCTTATTACTTGTATGCATGCTTATGTGTTTAATTATGCATTAGATAGCGTATCCCTTTGTTATAAAAAGCTAAGTGGGAGCGGGGATGGAAACATTCCCATGGTCTCCATTACTGTTCTCTTGGTGACATTTATGAACTTTCGAAGTTCATATAGATATGTCATTGGAGGAGAATTCTTGTAATTCCTTTTACAAGAAACATTGATTAAGTTTATCAAACAATGCCTAATTTGTCTTTCTGAAACTGACTTCAAGTCGACTTATTCTCACCCCGGGGAGTGGAATGGAGCCAAACCCACTTGGTTATGTGGATGACACAAATTAGAGACCTTCGTACCATTCTTTGATAGATGGATCGATTGTCTGCTCGGCTCCCTCATCTAATGAGAGATAGGGTTGTTCGCCTGGTGAATCACTGGTTAGAAACTTCGAGTTTCACTTATGATTCTCCGCGTCTTGATCTACGAAAATCGAATGGATCTTGTAACTGGGAGTCAATTATAAAAGTCTCTTAGTATAGTAAACGTCCACACAACGTGGCTTGCTATACTGACGGATTTTGGATTAATTGATGTAGACAGTTGTAAGGAATTGTGAAGAATTGTGAGGTTATCGTAAACGTCCACACAACGTGGCTTGCGGTGATGTAGCAATTCCAAACGATTCACTTTGGTGCTGAGTAATGGTTTACACTTAGATACGCCTTATAGTATGGTTACGCTAAAAGTGATGTATGACCAAAGAAAATCTAATTGCTAAATCATTTGGGTGGGTAAACGTCCACACAACGTGGCTTGCCTTACCTGATGGGATTTTAGATGTGATTAGTAATTTAATGATATTATTTGAGGGAGATAATATCGGATATTAAATTGATTGTTTGTTTAAATGTGCTTATAGGTTTAGAGAATAGCTATGAACCCACTTTCTGTGATACTTAAGGAATTCAACGCACTAGTTCCATACTGTGTTGGATGGAATAAAGAGTTAGACATTTCCCAGACTATTGCTGAGTACAAGTTAGTACTCAGTGAACTTTGTCCTCCTGAACCAACACGTGTCTCAACTATTGAGGAAATAGCTGATTTTGAGAAGTGGGACAGTGCTTTTGCATTAACCACCAATCATGATATCATGCTGAAACTCAAGCTTATGTTTAGAGACAACGAGAAGGTTAGAAAAGAGGCGATGAGGATACTCATAAAGGTCAGTCGCTTCGAGGAAACGCTTGAACACGTTTTCGAGATGCTGGACCTTTTGGATGAGTTGAGACAATCGCAAGCTCTTATGGCCAAAGCCAAAGGTTTCGAACCTAAGGGCATAGACCAAGGAATGGAGAAGCAGACAAAGAAGCCCTGTGGTCCTGCACTTGGACCACGGAATAGGGTGAGAAAGCCTTCGAGCAGTCATTCTCAAAGAAAGTTATCTGGGGACTGGAAGTCTTTATTTTCCCCTGGAGAAGGTATGAGATTCTCTCCTTAGTCTTTGAAACATAGTCAGCTGGTTTATCTACCAGAAACCTGGTTGGTAGATATGGATCCACTGACGGTATGTATGCATTTAAAATGCAGGGACACCAGGAAACCCAAAGACTTGGAAATGGAGGAATAGTCAAGGCAAAGCTATAGAGAAGGCAGCTGTTGCAGTGGAAGACATTTATCTGCTTTAGTAGTTAAATAGGATTTCATTTCAAGATTATTGCATTATGTACCCTTTATTTTAGAAAGAACTTTTGTTCTGGATTTCTATTATTTATGAATGGATATTTTATTTCTTTAATCATGGTGATGATTTTGATAAGAAATAATGGGTATTATCTATTCTGGTACATTAGATAGCAATATGTGAATGATGAATCCTTAGTCTACCACGATGCAACAAACCGTTCTATAACTTGTTTTACTATTTTGATATATTTCTTGTTAAATCATTATACTTGTGAATTCTTGTACTTAGTAGTATTTATTCAAATAAGATTCAAAAGGTCGAAATTGATTTGATCAATTATAGTTGAAGGAATGGACCTTCTGACCTAAGAATCAAGTTTGGAAGATAATACAACTAAAGTATACCTTTTTGGGTAAAGGATAGAATTCGGACAAGTTTTGAGAATGATCAATGATATATGCAGACATATGTGTAAGATGTGAGTAGTTCTTTTAAGAATACTCGAAGATGGATTAGAATGCTTGATGTGCCATAAAAGCAAAGTGTTTTAGTCACAAAGCAGTTATGGGGAACCTTCAAAGTATATACACTGGAAGCCTGCGACTTAGTCGCGGAGGCTACCACATAACACATGGCATAATCAAAGATTGAGGTTAAGTCTCAAATGACTACACCATACACTCACGTGTAGAGATGGTGAGTCAGTAAGAAATAGAATTCTAATAGTGAAAGAACAAGTTGTTCGGAACTACCTATGTTCTATGGATATTCCTGGAGACAACGGCATATTCAATATGGTTGTAGGATATCCTAGATGAACAAAGAATTGTGTGTTCTATAGTACTATGAACCAGAAGGACGTGTAACGCCCGGTTCTTAGAGGAAGACTATTAGAAGAACCACAAAGCCCGAACTGACGTAATACCTTGGAATGAGAAAAAGGACAAAGACTAGGAACCAGCCAAACCGAGTAGAAGTACACCACACACTGCACCTACTGTTATTACTATTATACACCGGGACGCCGTTACAGTGGGATTGTTGGAAATCGATATCCCGGAATTAATAAATTTAAATAAATAAATTATCTAATTAATTCCGACCGAAATCCTTCGAATATCCGGATTGTCAAAATTGCGGAACCGACAATCCAATCGAAAAACCTTTCGCCGGAAAATAACCACGAACCACCATGCGAACCGGGCCCGACCGAACACCACCGCCGCGGGATAAACCCGCGGCATGTCCAGCCGAGCCCCGCGAGGGGCTCGCGATCGAATACGATCTCCGGGGATGCACGCGCATCCCCGCGGGCTGCTCGTAGCAGCCCCCCGGCGGTGAGTCCGGCGACTCACCGCCACCGCCGTGGAGGAGGGGCGTCCGCCCAGCGGACAGCCGCGGCACCAGCCCGCGGCGCCCCAGCGATCGACCACCGTGGTCGATCGCACGCCCCGGCGTCCAGCCGGGGCTCCTCCTCTACGCGATCGGCGATCGTGCCCTAGGGCCGATCGCCACCCTCGGCGTCCAGCCGAGGGGTTTTCGTGTGATCCCGGCGGGGATCTCCCGACCTCCCGCGGTCCGGTGATCTTCGATCACCACCGCGAGGTCGATCCCCATCCCCGGGTTCATCCCTCGGATCTTGGTTCATGATATTTTTACGATAATTAACGATTAAATCATAAAGAGGGTTTTACGATTTACCTCGTTCTCGTTGTTCGGAAAAACGTAGAACTCAATTTGACGACCTTTGAGATCTTCCCACGTATTCCTTGCACTAGCTCGGACGTCGTGTGGGCGACGATCTACCGAACTCCATGGATCTCCTTCACGAACTCTCTAGACTAATCAAGTATGATTATCTTGTCTTGTCAAATTGTGAAGACCATGTAGTGCTTTTATAGGCTACGTAGGGGATCTTAAGGAGGTGGAATATTGGGCTTCCAATATTGAAGATTAAATTGAGCTCAATGCTCAAGTCCATTAATCCTTATCAATATTAATTAATTCTATTTTCCACTATATAAAATTAATTGCACTCCCAATATTAAACCATATTATATCAAATAATATTTCTCCGGTAGTATTATTTATTCCGTGTATTTAAGATATAAATATCCATGAATAAAATTAATTTATTGCTAATTAATTTATTCATCTCTTTTATCCGAGACTAGTACCATTCAACCTTAATTATTATGCGGAACGAATCCACCTGCAGGGTTTACATAATAATTCCTTATGAACTCATCTCGGGGATATTATCAACCCTTCCGGGATACACTTTCCCGTCAAGTATTCACGGCATGCCATATATAAAATATAGTGACCCAACTTAACCGGTAATTAACCCAATAATTAAATCGGTTAATTCCTTTGGTAAATCAAAGTCACTTATATTGAATATACACACCCGCAATAGTTTCGGGGATTAAGAATAAAATACACTGAGACTCGAATCGATTATCGCCGGCAATCCTAATCGATGAATCTCAACGATCCGCTCAATACACCAAGTGTACAAGTGTGATAAAATAATCAAGACAAATTATTTTCTCTCTCACACAACGACTATACCGATGGATTGGTCCGTGTCCATCTAGGTCGTGAGCAACTGTTCGATTAAATACGAGTAACCGATAGTATGATCTTCTGTGTGACGTCGCACACCATACTAACTACAACGTATATAATCCAGGACTATGATTTGCATATATTTAATTATAAATAATTAAACGCAAATAATTGTTTATTTAATTAAATAGATTAGTGGCAATGGATCGTGAGTTTCCGTCACTTAAATCTAGACATTAAGTACACAACTCCAACAATCTCCCACTTGTACTAAGGTCTAGTCATTTCCTCCAAACTCCCGACACCCATACTCATCACGTGCTTAAGTTGTACTTCCAAGAAGTACTATGTGAATGAGCACTCTAGGTTGCCGCTCTGAAGTTATCTTGGTGACTACAGCGTCGTCTACCTCGACGATGACTCGTATCAGGTGGTACTTGCACTATGTGTTATCTTACACTTATGGACTAGTGATTTCTTCCCATTTGCCATTGCACCGCTATTTACATAGCCTTTGGCAAATTAAGAATCACATCTAAGTCCCAGAGATTATCCCGGAGTTATACCAAAACTTCCGCTGCCTCTGAGGCCGCTATTTGGTTACCCATGGCAGAGTCCGAAAAGCATCGTGCTTATCACTCTTCCATGTTAAAACTCCTTCTCCTTTAATAGTGAAACACATAGCCTGATATCGACTTACACCGGTCCTCATTCGATTAGAAATCTAAGAGAATGTAATCCAAAGGAAAAACTCGTCTGCTTCGTAGTCTAGAACAGTACTTCGAAAGTACTTTTACGGCAGTCGAATATTCCTTTCCAGGATTACCTTGATATCCTCCCACTATGCTAACCGCATAGCTGATATCAGGTTCTTGTTTTCAACAATGCATTTATTAAGCTTTCCACACTCAAAGTGTAGGAAACTGCTTTCATTGCTTCTATCTCCTTTTGTGTTCCAAAACACAAATCCTTTGATAGATGCATTCCGTCTCTGAAAGGTAACGAACCTTTTCTCGGAATCTTGCATGTTAAAACGAACCATAATCATATATGTAAGATGTCCAGTAAAAGTACAATGTTCTTTCTAGAGATCCAAGATCTCAAGAACATGTCCAACTTCTTCCTTTATCTTTCATAATGATTCATCTAGACAACCACTATTTTATGTCTGACAACATCTTTACATTGTTACCAATGATAAAATGTTATCTACATAAAACCTCCGAGAAACACCACCTTGTTTTCCATCACGTTTCCAATACACACGATTCGTCTATGCTTTTGATGAATCCATAAAATGGACTATCTCATCAATTTGCAAGTACCACGAACTCAATGCTTTGTTTCAATCCATAAATGGATCAACTAAGCTTGTACTCTAAATGATCTCGCCTCTTAGCAATAATCCTTATTGCTTTCCAAGAAGGCACATTTAGATCTAGTACGGCCTTCATGTAGATCCAGGGATCGATTTCATGTATACTAGGTCCAGAGTCCGAAGATTCTCCTAGTCTTATGAATATCTCCGGTTGTCACACAACCTCCCACTACAACGGCATTCCGGTGTATAAACAGTGATAACAGTAGGTGCAGTTAGTGGTGTACCGCTACTCGGTTCGGCTGGTTCTAAGTCTTAATCTTTCTCTCTCATTTCAAAGTATTACGTCACCTTGGGCTTGTGGTTCATTATATAGTCTTTCTCTAAGAACCGGGCGTTAGAACTTATAACGTCCTTCTGGTTCACAGTACTATTGAACACACATCTTTTTTTCTTCTAGGATATTCTACAACCGCATTTGAATGCGCCGTTGTTTCCAGACATATCCATAGAACACAGGTAGTTCCGTATAACTCATCTTTTACTATCTCTATAAGAGTTCCATTTCTTATTTACGACACACCATTTCTTACACAAAAGTGTATGGTGTAGTCATTTGGGATCAAATCCCAATCTCTGATCAGTATGCCATGCATTCCTCAGACAGGTACTTGCCTCCGCGATCAAATCGCAGGCTACAAATGGATATACCTTGATGGTTCTCCACAATTGCTTAGTGTCCATTGACTTGTCAAAACACTTGCTTTTGTGGCACATCAGGTATTCTAATCCATTTTTCGAGTAATAAAAAAATGAAGTACTCGTACCATATTGTCTGAGTGGGCATCGGTCTGCATACATCAGAGTCATTCAATTCTTATACTTGTCCGGATCTTACATCTTATATCCATAAAGGATTGCTTAGTCATGTTATCTTCCAAATTAGATTCTTAGGTCGGAAGGTCCACTCCTTCAACTTAATTGACCAAATATCAATTTTCGACCTTTGAACTTCTTATTTGAATAAACATGACCTAGCATAAGAATCCACAAGTATAATTGATAAAGAAATCTCTTATTAGTAAAACGAGTTTCATACTACGGTTCGTTGCATCGTGGTGGACTCGGGATTAATCATTTATATATTGCTAGCTAATGTACCAAAATAGATAATATCATTATTTCTTCTTATAACCATCAAATGATTAAAAGAAATAAAATATCCATTTATTAGAAATCCAGAACAGAGTTCTTTCTAATTTGAAAGGTACATAAAAGCAATAACCCAAAATGAAATCCTATAAAATGTCCTCCACTGCAACTGCTGCCTCCTTTACAGCATTGCCCATGTAGACTACGATTTCTTCTTTTCTAAGTCGTCAGGTCTCCTGGAACCCTTGCATTTAAAATGCACATACCGTCAGTGGTTCCATATCTACACACCAGGTTCCGGTAGATAATACCACTGACTATGTTTTACGACTAAAGAAAATTTCGTACTTTCTTTGAGAGGATAATCAGACTTCCAGTACCCAGACTGTTTGTATCGAGAATACTTGCCTATTGGCTTTCTCGTCCCATCTCGTGGTTCATGTAACTTATGACCACTGGGTTTCTTTGCTTTCTTGTCCTTTCTCCCGATTCATGCCTTTAGGTTCGAAACCTTTTGCATTGGCTACAAGAGCTTGCGATTTCCGTCTCAACTCGTCTAAAAGGTCAATCATCTCAAAAACGTGTTTAAGCGTTTCCTCGAAGCGACTGGCCTTTATGAGTATCCTCATCGCTTCTTGTCTAGCCGCCTATGTCAATAGGCTCGGGAGGACAAAGCTTACTGAGTACTAACCAGTACTCTTCAACAGTCTGGACAATGTCTAGATCTCTATTCCAATCTTTACATTTAGGGACCAGTGAGTTTAAAATTCCTTACGTATCACAGAAAGTGGGTTCAAAGCCATATCCTAATCTATGAGCACATATACCAACAAACAATCGATTTAATCTCCGATATTATCTCCCTCAAATAATATCATTAAACCACTAATCACATCTAAAATCCCATCAGATATGGCAAGCCACGATAGTGTGGACGTTTACCTATCCAAATGATTTAGCAATTAGATTTCCTTCGGTCGTACATCATCATTAGCGTTACTTCGATGGGAAGAATACTAAGAAGCGTACCTAAGTGTAAACCATTACTCAGTATCTAAGAAGATTGTTTGGGATACGCACATTCACCGCAAGCCACGATAGTGTGGACGTTTACGTTAACATACGCTCCTTTACTCCCTTCTATAACTGTCTACATCAATCGTTCCAAAATCCCATTCAATGTAGCAAGCCACGATAGTGTGGACGTTTACTACACCAAAAGACTTTTACAATTGACTCCCAATTACTTGATTCATTTAATCTTGTAAATCAAGACGCGGAGAATCATAAGTGAAACTCGAAGTTTCTTACCAGTGATTCACCATGCGAACGACCCTATCTCTCATAAAATGAGGGAGCCGAGCAGACAATCGATCCACCTTCAAAAGATGGTACGACTGCCTCTAATTTGTGTCCTCGACATGACCAAGTGGCTTTGGCTCCATTCCACTCCCCGGGGTGAGAATGAGTCGACTTGAAGTCAGTTTTGGAAAGACAAATTAGGCATTGTTTGATAGACTTAATCAATGTTTCTCGTAAAAGGAATTACAAGAATTCTCCTCCAATGGCTTATCTATACGAACTTCAAAAGTCCATAAAAGTCACCAAGAGAACAGCAATGGAGACCATGGATATGTTTCCATACCCTCTCCCACTTAGCTTTTTACAATAAAGGGATACGCTATCTAATGCATAATTAAATACACATAAGCATGCATACATGAAATAAAGCACATAGAATATTATCACATAATCAAAATAATACTAGAATATTATTTTCCGACTATTATGGCTTTATCGCATCTCCGTACGCATCTTCTAGTCTTTAGTCTTCGTTCTTGAATGCTCCATGTGACGGGAATATTATTTCCAATATTTAAATCTATTTATTTTTAATAAATCCAAAAGTTACTTAATTCGAAAATTAAGTCAATCGAATAAATCAAAAATAAAATTAAATATTATTAATATTTTTATTTATTTATTTTCCTATCTAATTCTATTAAATCTATAGAATAATCTATCCAAGACCCACTTGGAATATTCTAGAAGACATCTATAATAGAATAAGGAAATAAAATAAATTTATTTTATTTTCCCTTTCTACTTCATTAAATCTCTAGAATAATCTATCCAAGACCCACTTGGAATATTCTAGATGATTTCCATAATGAAATAAGGAAATAAAATAATTTAGGACTCCTATTCCTTCCAAATTAATTCCTTTCCTAATCCATTAAAAATTCCATAAAGGAATAATTAAATAAGGAAAAATTAATTTAGGACTCCTAAACTTTCCAAAATTAATTAATTTCCATGTCCATGAAAATTCCCATAAAATAGGAATAATCAAATAGGAAATAAATTAATTTAATAATTAATTATTTTCCTTTCTAATTCCATTAAATCTCTAGAATCCTATTCCAAGTAGAACTTAGAATATTCTAGAAGACTTCCATAATAGAATAAGGAAATAAATTAATTCCAATTAATTCTTTTCCTATTTCCATGAGAATTCCCAAAAATAGGAATACTCAAAATAGGAAAACCGAATCAATTTAGGAAAGTTGGATCTTGGTAGGAATAGCATGGGTTGGGGATCCCCACGCCACCCCCACCATCGACCGCCACCACCACCACCACCGGCCAAGGCTCACGCGCCACCACCCTTGGTGGCCGGCGTGGCCGAGAGCCCTAGGGCAGCCCGGGCGATCGATCCTCATGGGATCGATCCTCGTGATCGATCCCCGGTCCTCCCTCTCTTCGTATCCTCCGTCACACTTTTCCGGCGGTCGTTTCGTCATCGATCCAACGTAAAATAAATTACAAATTTATTACTACGCTATCCGGTATCGATTCTACATGAAATCAACCTCATACAATTTCCGGAAAAATTAAGAACAAGCATTCACCACACAAGAACAAACATTGACATCACCGAGAGTTTAATAAACAAGAACATTATTATGACATTAATTAACAAAATTAAATCTAGCCATAATAATCGGAAACCCTGCAAGGTAGAACAATTTATCGAAAAATACCATGAACTAAAACCAACGCTCTGATACCAATTGTTGGAAATCGATATCCCGGAATTAATAAATTTAAATAAATAAATTATCTAATTAATTCCGACCGAAATCCTTCGAATATCCGGATTGTCAAAATTGCGGAACCGACAATCCAATCGAAAAACCTTTCGCCGGAAAATAACCACGAACCACCATGCGAACCGGGCCCGACCGAACACCACCGCCGCGGGATAAACCCGCGGCATGTCCAGCTGAGCCCCGCGAGGGGCTCGCGATCGAATACGATCGCCGGGGATGCACGCGCATCCCCGCGGGCTGATCGTAGCAGCCCCCCAGCGGTGAGTCCGGCGACTCACCGCCACCGCCGTGGAGGAGGGGCGTCCGCCCAGCGGACAGCCGCGGCACCAGCCCGCGGCGCCCCAGCGATCGACCACCGTGGTCGATCGCACGCCCCGGCGTCCAGCCGGGGCTCCTCCTCTACGCGATCGGCGATTGTTGGAAATCGACTACCCGGGAGGCATTCGTTCGATCGCTCGAACATCCGAACGCTCCCAGTCGACCTCCGAAGTCGCTACTTCGTTCGCACGACACCCCTTGACCCGATTCACGCCCAGCCATCGCCCCGAAGGACAAGCGCGCGAAACGGGACTGGACTGCATCAATTCGGCGACCGCCGAAAGCAGTCCAGCGGTCGCTGAAAGGAACTGCAAACGGCGACCGCCGTTTGCCCTTTGGCGACCGCCGTTTGTCCGCGAACAGCAACGCGACGTTGCTGTTCCGGGCTCGTTTCCGGGTCGTTTTTCCTCATCCGACTACCGTTCCGGAGATCCTAGACCCCCCAGTAGTCAAGGAACACGTACCACGACTCCCGGAACCCGATCGATCGTTCGATGTATTTTTAACGAATTTAGAGATCGATAATTGCGGAATTAGGGATCGATCTCATACCTTTGTCGCGTGATTCGGAGAAGTCGAATTGTTGAAACCTTAGACGTTTCTAGCGTATGCCTCTATCCCGATTCCAGCCGTTGAGTGGGCAACGATCTGCTGGATTCTCCTTTTCTGCTCTCTCTTCTCTAAACCAGCGCAAGAATAATTTTTTCTTTCTCAGAAATATAATTGCGCTAAGCAATTAATTTCATCAGAAAAATAACTGCGTTAACTCTTTTATTTAAACAGAGAAAAACATAATTGCGCTAAGCAATTTAATTTCTCTGCTGAAATAATAGTTGCGGAGTTTCTTAGGTTTAAGAGAGGCAAGGGGGGGGTTTATATATAGAGTTACACTAGGGACCTCTTAGGTAAATTAATTAGGGGCTAAATTGCAATTTAATTAAACCGGTGTCCTTAAAAGAAAATCTTTAATTAAATTCCACAATTTTAATTATTATTCACTCCACTAAAAAATAATAATTGAATTCCCGAAATTAATTTAATATTATATCAACAATAATATTTCCGCCGAAATTACATATACGACTTTCCCCGTGTTTAAGATATCGAATGTCCACGAATTAACTTTAATTACTAATAATTAAATTAATTCGTTTCTTATTATCCGAGACTAGTACCACTCATCCTTATTATCATGTGGAACGAATCCACCTGCAGGGTTTACATGATAAACTTTATGAGCTCATCTCGGGGACATCATCAACCCGATAAACGGGACACGGTTTCCTGTCTATAATCTATAGCATGCCGTGTGTACAATTCCGATTCCCAATTTACCGAGAATATTGACTAATCAATTAGTCTCACTCATTGGTAGATTAAAGAACCGAGAATTGGACACACGCACCTATAATTATATAGGGATTAGGAATTCGCATATCCGCAATATCTGAGGTCTAGTTCGATTACTTCGATTAGTATAAATCGAACGCCCTCCCGTGGTCCTGCTCAATACACCAAGTGTACGAGTGTAACATGATAGTCAAGACCGACTATCTACCAGTCACACTACGACGTACCGATGGATTGTCCCTGTCCATCTAAGTCGTGAGCTACTGTTCGATAGTATACGAGTAACCGACAGTATGATCTTCCGCGTGTCTCCTCACGCCATACTGTCTACAACGTATACATCAAGGACTATTGCATCAAATGCAATTATGCTTGAATCATATCTCGAATTAAGGTATAGATAAGGAGTTCTGTATATGCACTAAACTAGACATTTAGAATACAACTCCATCAATCTCCCACTTATACTAAAAGTCTAGTCGCCCTTTCCCAAACATCAGATTCCCATAACCTCATCACGCCTACCCAACGCTTTCGCTGGAAGTGCCTCTGTGAACGGGTTTTAACAGGCAATCCTTTCGATGCTATCTAGGTGGCAACTGCATCGTCTTATTAGACGATCTCTCGAATCAGGTGGTACTTGCTCTCTACGTGTTATCTCCCACTGTGGACTCGTGGCATTTCAAGTTTGCCAATACCGCTATTCAAAATAGATTTGGGTAAACTAGAAACCACATCTAAGTCCCTCAGGAAGTTCTGGAGCCACACTGACCTTTTAACTGCCTCAGAGGCCGTTATCCTTTCAGTTTCCATGGTATAATCCGTAATGCATCGCTGCTTTACATTCTTCGATGTGACTGCTCCACTTCACAGTGAGAACACATAGCCTGACTTCGACTTTCGACTGTCCCTGTTTGATTGGAAATTCAATTCTATGTAGTCCAAAGGAAACAACTTGACTGCTTTGTAACTCAGAACATAATTCCTGTTCCTCTACAGGAGACTAAACATGTTCTTTACATCAGTCAAGTGATCCTTCCAAGGATTACTATGATATCTCACCACCATGCCCACGGCATAGTAGATATCAGTCTCCTGCATCGCATTACATACATTAAGCTTCCCACCATTAAGGTGCAGGGAACTGCTTACTCTTCATCTATCTCCTTTATTGTGTCAGACACAAAACCTTAGATAGATGAATTCCACATCAAAAAGGTTAAGACCTTTCTTGGAATTCTGTATGCTGCAACGAGTAAGAATTGTATTTAAGTATGAGACTCGAGATAAGTTCTATGTTCTTTTCTGGCGATCATTTATTACTTTGATCCCAAGAACATTCCCGACTTCTCCTAAGTCTCTTACATTGAATTACTCGGACAACCATCCCTTTATGTCCGATAACATCTTTCATATTGTTGCCAATTCAGAAGGATGTCGTCTACATAAAGAATGAGAAAACACCACATCTTTTCTGTCACTTCTTTATTACACACAGGACCTAAACATGCCTTAAAAAAATCCATGAAATGAATTTTCTCATAGGTCCGCATGTGTCCAAGATCTTGAAGCTTCCTTCAATCCTAAGATTGATTAAGCTTGCTTACCGAATGCTCTTGGCTCTTTTCGATGAATCTCTCTGGCTGTCCCACACAGATGGCCCCGTCAAGACTTCGATTTAGGAAATCTGTCTTGACTTCCATCTTCCATGTGAAGACAAAAGAATCCTGATCGACTTTTGCCAAGACTGAGCATCTTGATCTTTCAGCGTCTCGTCATAGATCCAGGGTTCGGCTTCATGTTCTCCAGGTAACAAGTCCGAAGACTCACCTATAAACATGAACCTGTCGGGTTGTCTAACAACCCTCCCACTACGACGACGCTCCGGTGTGTCTTTAGTGACTAAAGATTACAGTAGTGAACTACTCAGTTAGGCTGGTTCTAAGTCTTGATTAGTCCCTCTAAGCACATTAAGTATTACCCTACTCTTGGGCTTGTGATCTTGCATATATATATATAGTCCATGTCTAAGAACCGAACGTTGATTCAATCAACGAACATCTGGTCCTTTGGACTATATTATATATCTCAATTCGTTTTCTTAGGGTATCTTATAAACAGCCGAATATCTGTACAAGTTTCCAAAAGAATCAAGTTCAGGATAAACGCTGCTGTTTCCAAGCCATATCCCAAAAACGAATTAGGTAACTCCGAATAACTTATTGTCTACTTTCCCATATCTGTAAGAGTCCTATTCCTTCTTTACAACACATTATTTTGCCGAGGCATAAATGGTGTAGTCTGTTGGGAGTTAATCCCATTTTCTGATAAATATGCCTTACTCCTCAAAGAGGTCTGCATATATCAGAGCGAATCAACTCTAGTACTTTCTTGGATCTTTTCCCTTTAACCGTAAAGGGTTGCTCGGTCATTAAAACTTCCAAGTATGATTCTAAGGTTGGAAGGTCCTTTCCTTCAACCTGGCTGAGTGGTCCATCAGCTTCATCCTTTGAATCGTACTTAAGTTAAAATGATTTAGCCTAAGATTCCATAAGTACATTTGATTCATCCTAGAAGGGTCTTTACTCTTATTGGGGTTCGACAATGTGTTATTAGTTCTGGTCTGTTGCATCGTGGAAGAACACATATTTAGTATTAAATTGTCTATCAATGTACCAGAATAGATAATATCCCCGTTTCCTACTCCGACAAGTCTGAAACTATCAGAAGAAACAGAATATCTATTCTAAGCCAATTTAGAAATCCGAAATGAAATTTCTTTCTAAATGCCGGTACATAAAGACAATTTATTAGAACTAAAATCCTACCATTAAAAAAACATTTAACATCTCCCACTGCAACGGCTGTTACCTTAACAGTATTGCCCATGTAGGTTATTACTTCTTCCTATCTAAGTCTCCGGGTTTCCTGGAACCCCTGCATTTAAGTGCAGACATGATTAGTGGTTTCCGTATCCACACACCAGGTACTGGTAGATAACACCACTAAGCATGTTTCGGTGACTAAGGAGAAGTTAACTTCTAGTTGCTTTGAGAGGACAATTAAAACTCCCAGTATCCAAACTGCTTACAACGGAAGCACTTGCCCCTTGGGTTTGCTTGTCCCATTCCGTGGTCCAGATATATTAGGCCCACTGGGTTTCCGTATTTGCTTCTTCTTCCTTTTGCCGCCCGAAGGCCTAGGAAGAGCCAATTTCTCAGCCACACGTGTTTTAAGAGCCCTTAAAGATTCCCTCAGCCGCTTGAAGTTCAATCAGGAGCTCCGTCAATGAATAAGACCCCTTATTCATATTTTAGTTTAGGCGGAACTGCTCAAAACTTCTCGGTAGAAACTGGAGCACAAAATCAACCTGGGTTACCCCATTGATAATTTCTCCCAGAACCTCTATCTCATTAAGATAGCCCATCATTCTAAGAACGTGATCCCTTACGGGCGTTCTTTCCGACATGATGGCCGTCATGAGTTGCCTCATTTCACTTTGTCCGGCTGTCCTGTCCTGATAACCAAAACTTCTTGAGGTTAAGCATCATATCATAGGTAATGGTCATAGCATGATACCGATGTCGCAGCACATTTGACTTGAAAAGTCATAATGTTGCTCCGCGTCATCTCATAGCCCTGATCCATTTCCAATGAGCTTCCTTTCCTCAGTAGTGGAAGCATCATTTGGTTCAGCAGGTCAATTGACTTGGAGTACATATTTGTACTCCTCTGCAGTTAGGACAATGTCCAAGTTTCTTTTCCAATCCATACAATCAGGTTCAGTGAGTTTGTTGACTTTTAATGGGAATAATACCATATAAACAAACAATGAGTTTAATTCGATATCATTTCCCTCAAGTGATATCATTAAACTACCAATCATTTCCAAAATCCCATCAGACATAGCAAGCCACGTTCTTGTGGACGTTTACCAGTCCAAATGATTTTATGATTGGATTTCACTTCGGTCGTACATCATCATAGCAGTGACTCCGATGGGGAGGATACTATAAAGCGTACCTAAGTGTGTACCATTTCTCAGTACTAAGTCCACCGCTCGGGAACCACATGTCCACCGCAAGCCACGTTCTTGTGGACGTTTACGTTGACATGCGGTCCTCCACGACTTTCTATAACTGTCGAGCCTCAATTAATCCCAAAGTTCCGTTTCCATTTAGCAAGCCACGTTCTTGTGGACGTTTACTAAAACAAACAACTTTATTAATTGAATCTCACTTATTTAAATGTCATAGAATCTTAATTAACCCAAAGTACCGTTTCCATTTAGCAAGCCACGTTCTTGTGGACGTTTACTAAAACAAACAACTTTGTTAATTGACTCTTACATTTATTAAATTTCACAATTTTATTAATCAAAGCTTGATATCTCGTAAGTGAAACTCGAAGTTTCTAACCAGCGATCAATCATGCAATTGAGCCCTATCTCTCACTAGGTGAGGGAGCCAACCAGACATTCGATCTAGTCATCGAATGACTCGAATGTCTCTAATCTGTGTCATCGACATAACCAAGCGCTTTGGCTCCATTCCACTCCCCGGGGTGAGAATGAGTCGAGTTGAAATTAGTCTTTGAATGACAGATTAGGCATTGCTTTTGAGAAATATAATTGTTCAATTTTATAAGTGGATTTTAAATTCGAATTTTGATCCAGTGATATCTGTGTGTCGACTTTATCCGATAGGGAGGATGACACTAAAGCCAACTCGTAAGTGACACACATCACTATCAAAACAGAGAATGGAGACCGCGGGATTGTTTCCAATCCCTCTCCCACTTAGTATTTTACGAAAGGGAAAACATGCATAAATAAATAAAGCATAACAAAAGCACGTAAACACACAAAAAGCATTTAACGTGGCCCCGATTATTATGGCCTTTAAATATCTTCCATGCACGTCTTCTCGGATCTTCTTCTCGTTGCTCGTCTCGGTCTCGGTCCACCACCGACTCGTCTAAGTGCCAAAAGACGAACCCCTCCCACTGGAGTATCATCCCGGGCAAAAGTGAGCGTTCCGTGATGTCCATCGATCCCCCGATCCGCTGCTTCCAACCCTAGGGCAGCGGGCGCTGCCCTATATTCAGCGCTCGCTGGAGGAGATGCAAACGGCGACCGCCGTTTGCCCTCCAGCGGGCGCCGTTTGTGCACAGCAGCCGCGGGTTCGACTTCTCGACCCTCGTTCGTCCGTCCTTCGATCTTCTCTCGATCCACCAAGTAGCAGTAACATTACAAAGGTAAAACATACTACTTCCGGCATCGATCCTATACAGGTTGATCGATCCTATACATCCGGATAAAACGAAAAACGTAATAAAACCTAAACGACTCAACCCGTCGTTTTAACTATTACAAACATGCAACGATTATAAAACAAAGATCTCGACAAGTCCGAGAGTTTAACAAACCACAAAACATACAGCACAATCACATGGCCATAATAATCGGGTTCGAACCTGCAACACAATTCTCGCAAAAATACAAAGAACGACAAAACCGGCTCTGATACCAATTGTTGGAAATCGACTACCCGGGAGGCATTCGTTCGATCGCTCGAACATCCGAACGCTCCCAGTCGACCTCCGAAGTCGCTACTTCGTTCGCACGACACCCCTTGACCCGATTCACGCCCAGCCATCGCCCCGAAGGACAACCGCGCGAAACGGGACTGGACTGCATCAATTCGGCGACCGCCGAAAGCAGTCCAGCGGTCGCTGAAAGGAACTGCAAACGGCGACCGCCGTTTGCCCTTTGGCGACCGCCGTTTGTCCGCGAACAGCAACGCGACGTTGCTGTTCCGGGCTCGTTTCCGGGTCGTTTTTCCTCATCCGACTACCGTTCCGGAGATCCTAGACCCCCCAGTAGTCGAGGAACACGTACCACGACTCCCGGAACCCGATCGATCGTTCGATGTATTTTTAACGAATTTAGAGATCGATAATTGCGGAATTAGGGATCGATCTCATACCTTTGTCGCGTGATTCGGAGAAGCCGAATTGTTGAAACCTTAGACGTTTCTAGCGTATGCCTCTAACCCGATTCCAGCCGTTGAGTGGGCAACGATCTGCTGGATTCTCCTTTTCTGCTCTCTCTTCTCTAAACCAGCGCAAGAATAATTTTTTCTTTCTCAGAAATATAATTGCGCTAAGCAATTAATTTCATCAGAAAAATAACTGCGTTAACTCTTTTATTTAAACAGAGAAAAACATAATTGCGCTAAGCAATTTAATTTCTCTGCTGAAATAATAGTTGCGGAGTTTCTTAGGTTTAAGAGAGGCAAGGGGGGGTTTATATATAGAGTTACACTAGGGACCTCTTAGGTAAATTAATTAGGGGCTAAATTGCAATTTAATTAAACCGGTGTCCTTAAAAGAAAACCTTTAATTAAATTCCACAATTTTAATTATTATTCACTCCACTAAAAAATAATAATTGAATTCCCGAAATTAATTTAATATTATATCAACAATAATATTTCCGCCGAAATTACATATACGACTTTCCCCGTGTTTAAGATATCGAATGTCCACGAATTAACTTTAATTACTAATAATTAAATTAATTCGTTTCTTATTATCCGAGACTAGTACCACTCATCCTTATTATCATGTGGAACGAATCCACCTGCAGGGTTTACATGATAAACTTTATGAGCTCATCTCGGGGACATCATCAACCCGATAAACGGGACACGGTTTCCTGTCTATAATCTATAGCATGCCGTGTGTACAATTCCGATTCCCAATTTACCGAGAATATTGACTAATCAATTAGTCTCACTCATTGGTAGATTAAAGAACCGAGAATTGGACACACGCACCTATAATTATATAGGGATTAGGAATTCGCATATCCGCAATATCTGAGGTCTAGTTCGATTACTTCGATTAGTATAAATCGAACGCCCTCCCGTGGTCCTGCTCAATACACCAAGTGTACGAGTGTAACATGATAGTCAAGACCGACTATCTACCAGTCACACTACGACGTACCGATGGATTGTCCCTGTCCATCTAAGTCGTGAGCTACTGTTCGATAGTATACGAGTAACCGACAGTATGATCTTCCGCGTGTCTCCTCACGCCATACTGTCTACAACGTATACATCAAGGACTATTGCATCAAATGCAATTATGCTTGAATCATATCTCGAATTAAGGTATAGATAAGGAGTTCTGTATATGCACTAAACTAGACATTTAGAATACAACTCCATCAGCGATCGTGCCCTAGGGCCGATCGCCACCCTCGGCGTCCAGCCGAGGGGTTTTCGTGTGATCCCGACGGGGATCTCCCGACCTCCCGCGGTCCGGTGATCTTCGATCACCACCGCGAGGTCGATCCCCATCCCCGGGTTCATCCCTCGGATCTTGGTTCATGATATTTTTACGATAATTAACGATTAAATCATAAAGAGGGTTTTACGATTTACCTCGTTCTCGTTTTTCGGAAAAACGTAGAACTCAATTTGACGACCTTTGAGATCTTCCCACGTATTCCTTGCACTAGCTCGGACGTCGTGTGGGCGACGATCTACCGAACTCCATGGATCTCCTTCACGAACTCTCTAGACTAATCAAGTATGATTATCTTGTCCTGTCAAATTGTGAAGACCATGTAGTGCTTTTATAGGCTACGTAGGGGATCTTAAGGAGGTGGAATATTGGGCTTCCAATATTGAAGATTAAATTGAGCCCAATGCTCAAGTCCATTAATCCTTATCAATATTAATTAATTCTATTTTCCACTATATAAAATTAATTGCACTCCCAATATTAAACCATATTATATCAAATAATATTTCTCCGGTAGTATTATTTATTCCGTGTATTTAAGATATAAATATCCATGAATAAAATTAATTTATTGCTAATTAATTTATTCATCTCTTTTATCTGAGACTAGTACCATTCAACCTTAATTATTATGCGGAACGAATCCACCTGCAGGGTTTACATAATAATTTCTTATGAACTCATCTCGGGGATATTATCAACCCTTCCGGGATACACTTTCCCTTCAAGTATTCACGGCATGCCATATATAAAATATAGTGACCCAACTTAACCGGTAATTAACCCAATAATTAAATCGGTTAATTCCTTTGGTAAATCAAAGTCACTTATATTGAATATACACACCCGCAATAGTTTCGGGGATTAAGAATAAAATACACTGAGACTCGAATCGATTATCGCCGGCAATCCTAATCGATGAATCTCAACGATCCGCTCAATACACCAAGTGTACAAGTGTGATAAAATAATCAAGACAGATTATTTTCTCTCTCACACAACGACTATACCGATGGATTGGTCCGTGTCCATCTAGGTCGTGAGCAACTGTTCGATTAAATACGAGTAACCGATAGTATGATCTTCTGTGTGACGTCGCACACCATACTAACTACAACGTATATAATCCAGGACTATGATTTGCATATATTTAATTATAAATAATTAAACGCAAATAATTGTTTATTTAATTAAATAGATTAGTGGCAATGGATCGTGAGTTTCCGTCACTTAAATCTAGACATTAAGTACACAACTCCAACAGGGAGGTTGTTGAACAACCAAAGATGTTCGTAAGACTAGAAGAGTTTCGGACTCTGGATCTAGTAAAGATGAAATCGATCCCTAGCTCTGCACGAGGGCGGTACTAGATCTAAATGTGCCTACTTAGAAAACAATAAGGATTATTGTTAAGAGGCAAGATCATTTAGAGTACAAGCTTAGTAAATCCATTTATGGATTGAAACAAAGCTATAAATCGTGGAACTTGCGAATTGATGGGATAGTCCATTTGATGGATTCATCAAAAGGCATAGACGATAGGTGTATTGGAGATGTAATAGAAACAAGGTGGTGTTTCTCGGAGATTTTATGTAGATGACAATTTCATCATTGGCAACAATGTAGAAAAAGTTGTCAGACATAAGATAATGGTTGTCTAAATGAATCGAGATATAAGATTGAGTAGAAGTTAGAGCATGTTCTTGAGATCTTTCGATCTGAAAATAAGAACATTGTACTTCTCCTAGATATCTTATACGATTATGGTTTGTTTTAAACATGCATACTTCTGAGAAAGGTTATTGCCTTTCAGAGACAGAATATACATCTATCTAAAGGGTATGTGTTCGATCACATGAAGGAGATAGATGAGGACAGAGCAGTTTCCTATACTTCAAGTATGGAAAGCTTTATAGATGCAATGTTGTAAAACAAGAACCTGATATCAACTATGCGGTTTGCGTAGTGGGAGGATATCAAAGTAATCTGGACAAGAGATTTTTCGGATGCTGTAATAGTACTTGCGAAGTACTGGATTATTAAGCAAGACGAAATCCTCCTTGATTACAAATTCTCAGATCTTAAATCAGAGGAGGACCAGTGCAAGTCGATATCAGACTATGTGTTCACTTTAAGAAAGAGGTGGAACCATGAAATGAAAGAGTGATAAGCAGGAGGCTTCTCAGACTCTCTCAAAACCGAATAAGCAGCCTCAGAGGCAGCGGAAGTTTTGGTTAGGTTCCGGGATAACCTCTTGGCTTGGATATGACTTTTAGTTTTCCAAAGGCTATTGGATAGCGGTGCATGGTAAACTGGAAGAAGTCATAAGCCAAAAGTGATGTTAACACATAGAGCAAGTACCACCTGATACGAGTCATCGTCAAGGGAGACGATGCAATAGTCACCAAGATAACTTCAGAGCGGCAACCTAGAGTGCTCATTCACATAGTACTTCTAAGGAAGTACAACTCTAAGCACGTGATGAGTATGGGAGTCGGGAGTTTGGAGGAAATGACTAGACCTTAGTACAAGTGGGAGATTGTTGGAGTTATGTACTTAATGTCTAGATTTAAGTAACGGTAAACTCCCGGTCATAGCATTTAATCTATTTAATTAATAAACAATTATTTGCATTTAATTATTATTAATTAATTATGCAAAATTATAGTCCTGGATTTTATACGTTGTAGTTAGTATGGTGTTGCATGGGCGCACAGAAGATCATACTATCGGTTACTCGTATTTAATCGAACAGTTGCTCACGACCTAGATGGACACGGACCAATCCATCGGTATAGTCGTTGTGTGAGAGAGAAAATAATTTATCTTAATTATTTTATCACACTTGTACACTTGGTGTATTGGGCGGATCGCTTGAGATTTATCGATTAGGATTGCCTTAGATAATCGATTCAAGTCTCAGAGTATTTTATTCTTAATCCCCGATACTATTGCGGGTGTATATATTTAATATTAGAGACTTTGATTTTCCAAAGGAATTAACCGATTTAATTATTGGGTTAATTACCGGTTAAGTTGGGTCGCTATATTTTATATATGACATGCCGTGAATACTTGACGGGAAAGTGTATCCCGGAAGGGTTGATAATATCCCCGAGATGAGTTCATAAGGAATTATTGTGTAAACCTCATGAGTGGATTCGTTCCGCACAATAATTAAGGTTGAATGGTACTAGTCTCGGATTCAAGAGATGAATAAATTAATTAGCAATAAATTAATTTTATTCATGGATATTTAAATCTTAAATACACGGAATAAATAATACTACCGGAGAAATATTATTTGATATAATATGGTTTAATATTGGGAGTGCAATTAATTTATATAGTGGAAAATAAATTAATTAATATTAATGGGAGATTAATAGATTTGGGCTTGGGCTCAATTTAATCATTAATATTGGAAGCCCAATATTCCACCTCCTTTAGATCCCCTACGTAGCCTATAAAAGCACTACATGGTCTTCACTTTCTCATAACATAATATAAGACAAGATTATCATACTTGATATTCTAGAGAGTTGAAGAGGATCCATAAGCTTGGAGGATCGTCGCCCACCCGACGTTCAAGCTAGTGCAAGGAATACGTGGGAAGATCGTAAGGTCATCAACTTAAATTCGTTTCTCCGCACAACGAATTAAAAGGTAAAATCATATACTCCCTTCTATGATTTTAAGTGAATTGATTGTGATACATACACGAACGCACGATCCGGGAAAACGACGAACCTCGGGGACGGGGATTCGAGATCCCCGGCGAGGATCGAAGGTGGCGGTCGAACCCTAGGGTTCGGACCGCCGCGTCGCGTGAAGCCCCGGCTGGACGCCGGGGGCGATCGAGCCCGTGTGCTCGATCGCGGATCGCTGCGGGGTGACCCGCAGCTGCCTCGTGCGCGCTACGGGAGTTCCCGTAGCAGAGGCGCACGGGGCTGACCCCATGCGAGCAGCGGGTTCGCTGACCCGCTGCGGGGCTGCTGCGAGCAGCCCGGGGATCGCTACGAGCGATCCCAGCGATCGCTACGAGAGCGATCGCGAGCCCCGTGCGGGGGCTCGGCTGGGCGCGCGGGTTCGCCCGTGCGGTGCTCGGTCGAGCCTCGGCTCGTACGGTGGTTCGCGGTTGGTTCTCCGGCGATCGAGGATTTCGGTCGGGTTATTATTTTCCGCAAATTTTAATGGCCCGGGATATCGAATTCCAGCAGATTGGTCCATGTCCATCTAGGTCGTGAGCAACTGTTCGATTAAATACGAGTAACCGATAGTATGATCTTCTGTGTGGGGCCCGACACACCATACTAACTACAACGTATAAAATCCAGGACTATGATTTGCATATTTTTTAATTAACAATAATTAAAAGCAAATGAATGTTTATTATTAATAGGTAAATGAAAGTGCACAAGGAGTTCAGAATACTCAAATCTAGACATTAATTATATTACTCCAACAATCTCCCACTTATACTAAGGTCTAGTCTTATCTTCCAAACTTCTGACTCCCAAACCCTCCAAGTGCTTGAAATATACTTCCTTAGGAAGTATCTTGGTGAAAGGGTCCGCTAGGTTGTCCTCCGAAGCTATCTTGGTGACTACTGCATCGCCCCTCTTGGCGATGTCTCGAATCAGGTGGTACTTGCGCTCGATGTGTTTCGTAGCACTATGGGACCGTGGTTCCTTACTGTTTGCCACTGCACCGCTATTATCACAATAAATTGTCATAGCCTTGGGCAAACTCGGAATCACATC
Source organism: Euphrasia confusa (assembly GCA_954870475.1). Lineage (NCBI taxonomy): Eukaryota > Viridiplantae > Streptophyta > Magnoliopsida > Lamiales > Orobanchaceae > Euphrasia > Euphrasia confusa. The sequence continues at coordinate 20,244,811 of OX940954.1, forward strand.
TAAGTCCTGGAGGAAATTAAGGAACCAAACTGACTCTTTCGCTGCCTCTGAGGCTGCAACATATTCAGCTTCCATGGTAGAGTCTGAAATGCACTTTTGCTTAACACTCTTCCATGATACGGCTCCACCTCCCAAAGTGTACACATAACCTGATGTCGACTTACGCCGGTCCTTATCAGCTTGGAAATCCGAATCCGTGTAACCCAAAGGAATCAGATTGTCTGCTCCGTAACTCAGAACATAATCCTTAGTATTTCGCAAATACTTGAAAATGCTCTTTACGGCAGTCCAATGAGCCTCTCCAGGATTACTCTGATATCTCGCTACTACGCCAACTGCATAGCAGATATCAGGCCTCGTGCATAACATTGCATACATCAAGCTTCCCACAGCCGAAGCGTAGGGAACCGCTTTCATTCTATCTTTCTCCTTCTGTGTCCGAGGACACATCTCCTTAGAAAGATAAGTTCCTTTACTGAAGGGTAGTTCACCCTTCTTGGAATTTTGCATGTTAAAACGAGCCAGAATCGTGTCTATGTAAGATTGCTGGGATAGGTACAATGTTCTATTCCGGCGATCCCTTATAACCTTGATCCCTAGAACATGTCCAACTTCTCCCAAATCTTTCATATCGAATTGTCTAGACAACCATCCCTTTATGTCTGATAGCATCTTCACACTGTTGCCAATGAGAAGAATGTCGTCTACATAAAGCACGAGAAACACCACTTTCTTCCCATCACGTTTCCAATACACACACGATTCGTCCATGCTTTGATTGAATCCAAAAGATTGGACTACTTCATCAAACCGCAGGTTCCACGATCTCGAGGCTTGTTTCAATCCATAAATGGATCGATTAAGCTTGCACACTAGATGATCTCGCCCCTTAGCAATGAATCCTTCTGGTTGTTTCATATAAATCGTCTCGTCAAGACTTCCATTTAGGAAAGCTGTCTTGACATCCATTTGCCACACCTCATAATCCATATGAGCTGCTATGGATAAGAGAATCCGGATCGACTTTATCTAGGCTACCGGCGAAAAGGTCTCCTCATAATCGATTCCTTCTTTCTGAGTATAGCCTTTCGCAACAAGCCGAGCTTTAAAGGTTTCAACCTTTCCGTCAGATCCTCTCTTTCTCTTGTAGACCCATTTACACCCAATTGGCTTCACGCCGCTTGGTGGTTCTACAAGATCCCAGACTTTATTAGAATCCATAGATTCAATTTCGGATTTCATCGCTTTCTTCCAAGAAGGCGCATCTATATCTTGTACCGCCTCATCATAGGTCCAGGGATCGATTTCATGAACTCCAGGTCCAGAGTCCGAAGACTCACCCAGTCCAATCCATCTATCTGGTTGTTTAACAACCCTCCCACTACGACGGCGTTCCGGTGTATCAACAGTGACAGTGTCAGGTGCAGATTCTAGTGGTGTATCTATACTCGGTTCGGCTGTATCTAAGTCTTCCTTGTTACCTCTCAACTCATCAAGCATTATGTCACTCTTGGGCTTGTGGTCCATGACATAGTCTTCCTGTAAGAACCGAGCGTTAGTACTTATAACGATCTTCTGGTCCGTAGGTCTATAGAACATGCCACCTTTAGTTCCTCTAGGATATCCTATAAACAACCGCACTTCAGTACGAGGTTCTAACTTATCGGCCCCTACCTTCAACACATGTGCAGGGCACCCCCAGATCCGAACGTGTCTTAAGCTAGGCTTGCGCCCGCACCAACGTTCCATGGGTGTTGAAGGAACCGTTTTGGATGGAACCAAGTTTAGAATGTGCGTAGTTGTCTCTAAGGCATATCCCCAGAACATAATAGGTAAGTCCGAGTAACTCATCATTGAATGCACCATCTCCATAAGAGTCCTATTCCTTCTTTCCGACACACCATTTTGCTGAGGAGTGTATGGTGATGTCATTTGGGAATCAATCCCATTCTCTGCTAAGTATGCCTTGAATTCTCCAGACAGGTACTCGCCTCCGCGATCAGATCGCAGGCATTTAATGGATTTACCTTGAAGGTTCTCCACAAAAGCCTTGAACTCCTTGAACTTGTCAAAGGATTCGCTCTTGCGGCGCATCAGGTATACAAATCCATATCTTGAGTAATCATCAGTGAAAGTGATGAAATACTCGTACCCTCCCCTTGCCTGAGTAGACATAGGTCCGCATACATCAGAGTGAATCAAATCCAATACTTGTTCAGCTCTTCGTCCTTTACCAGAAAAAGAACGCTTGGTCATTTTTCCCTCCAAACAGGATTCGCAGGTTGGAAGGTCCTCTCCTTCAACACCACTGATGAGACCATCAGCTTTCAACCTTTGAATTCTATTTGAGTTAATATGACCTAGCCTTAGATGCCACAAGTATAATTGATTCATCTTAGAAGGTTCCCTTCTCTTATTGGTGTTCGTGGATGTGTTATTACTCTCGGTTAGTTGCATCGTGTTAGACTCAGGATTTAGTACATACAAATCGTCCACCAATGTACCAGAACAGATAATCTCACTATTTCTTCTTATGATCACGGAGTGATCAAAAGAAACAGAATATCCATTCATAATAAGTTTAGAAACCGAAATTAAATTCTTTCTAAAGTTGGGTACATAAAGACAATTTTGTAAAACTAAAACCCTATCACTACTAAAGTGTAATTGAACGTCTCCCACTGCAACAGCCGCCACCTTCGCAGCATTGCCCATGTAGACCACGATTTCTCCCTCTCTAAGTCTCCGGGTTTCCTGGAACCCCTGCAATGAGTTGCAGACATGATCAGTGGCCCCCGTATCTACACACCAGGTACTGGTAGATATCACCACTGATAATGTTTCGGTGACTAAGGAAAATTTCGTACCTTTGATGAGAGGACAATCAGACTTCCAGTGCCCAGACTGCTTGCATCGAAAGCACTTGCCTCGCGGCTTGCTCTTCCTAATCCGTGGTTCACAACCACTGGGCTTCTTTGCTTGCACTTTCAACTTGGCCACTGGAGCTTGTGATTCTCTGATCATACTTATCAGTTCATTTCTTTTGAAATCGTTTTTAAGCGATTCCTCAAGAGGACTGAACTTAAAGAGTATGTCAATCACCTCTAGTCCGGCTTCCTTACTATGTCCTAACATCTCCTTGAGGTCATTTTCAATGTCCTCATCAGTTGGGACAATAGTGGATTCGGAAGGCTCAACAGTCTGAACATTGTCCAGATTTCTTTTCCAAACATTACTATATGGAACCAGTGAGTTTTCATCTTTAAGTATATCACAAAGTGGGGTCACAGTCATTCTTAACCTATAAGCACATAAAACAAACAAACAATTTAATATCCGATATTATCTCCCTTTAATAATATCATTAAATCACTAATCGCCTCTAAAATCCCATCAGGTAAAGCAAGCCACGATAGTGTGGACGTTTACCCACCCAAATGATTTAGCAATTAGATTTCCTTCGGTCGTACATCATCAATAGCGTTACCTCGATGGGAGGGATACTATGAAGCGTACCTAAGTGTTAACCACTGCTCAGTACTAAGAAGTTTGTTTGGGACTCACATATCACCGCAAGCCACGATAGTGTGGACGTTTACGTTAACACACGGATCCTTTACTCCCTTCTATAACTGTCTACATCAATCGATCCAAAATCTCATTCAGTGCAGCAAGCCACGATAGTGTGGACGTTTACTACACCAAAAGACTTTTACAATTGACTCCCAATTACTTGATCCATTTAATCTTGCAAATCAAGACGTGGAGAATCATAAGTGAAACTCGAAGTTTCTTACCAGTGATTCACCATGCGAACAACCCTATCTCTCATAAATGAGGGAGCCGAGCAGACAATCGATCCACCTTCAAAAGATGGTACGACTGCCTCTAATTTGTGTCCTCGACATGACCAAGTGGCTTTGGCTCCATTCCACTCCCCGGGGTGAGAATGAGTCGACTTGAAATCAGTTTTGGAAAGACAAATTAGGCATTGTTTGATGAACTTAATCAATGTATCTCGTAAGAGGAATTACAAGAACTCTCCTCCAATGACTTGTCTATATAAACTTCAAAAGTTTATAAAAGTCACCAAGAGAGCAGCAATGGAGACCATGGATATGTTTCCATACCCTCTCCCACTTAGCTTTTTACAACAAAGGGATACGCTATCTAGTGCATAAAGTAAACACATATAGAATGCATACATGTAATAAAGCACATAGTATTATCACATAGTCAAAATAATTACTAGAATATTATTTTCCGACTATTATGGCTTTACTCCATCTCCGTACGCATCTTCTAGTCTTCAGTCTTCGTTCTTGAATGCTCCATGTGACGAGAATATTAATTTCCAATATTTAAATCTATTTATTTTTAATAAATCCAAAAGATACTTAATTAATAATAATTAAGTCAATCGAATAAATCAAAAATAAAATTAAATATTATTAATATTTTTATTTATTTTATTTTCCTTTTCTACTTCATTAAATCTTTAGAATAATCTATCCAAGACCCACTTGGAATATTCTAGAAGACTTCTATAATGAAATAAGGAAATAAAATAATTTAGGACTCTTCTACTTTCCAAATTAATTAGATTCCTAATCCATGAATATTTTCATAAAATAGAAATAATCAATTAGGAATTCTAATTAATTCCAAATTGATTCTTTTCCTAATCCATGAGAGTTCCCAAAAATAGGAATACTCAAATAGGAAAAACCCGAATCAATTAGGAAAGTAAATCTACGGACCGGGATAGCACGGGGTGGGGATCCCCGCGCCACCCTTCGACCCACGCCTAGGAGGTGGCCGGCCACCATCGCCGGCGGCTCCTCCATGCATGGATCGATCGATCCTCATGGGATCGACCATGGGGATGGTCGATCCTTGCCCTTTTTACCCTCACGATCATCTCCTTCGTCACATGTCTTCTCCGGCGGTCGTTTCGGCATCGATCCAACGCAAAATAAATTACAAATTTAATTTTACACTATCCGGTATCGATTATATACATGAAATCGACCCTATACATTTTCCGGAAAAAATAAAACAATAATAATAAACCAAAATTCGGTCAACCCCCGAATTTTTACTATTACAAGAATTCACCACCAAAAACGAATCTCGACATGTCCGAGAGTTTAATCAAACCAACAATCATGACAAAATAAATTAAACGAATAATAATTTAAGCCATAATAGTCGGAAACCCTGCAAGGTAGAACAATTTTATCGAAAATACCGCGAACGTAAACCACGCTCTGATACCAATTGTTGGAATTCGATATCCCGGGCTATTAAAATTTGCGGAAACCATAGCCCGATCAAAAACCCATCGCCGGAGCACGACCGAACGCACGACATGGTCGAGCCATGCACGCGCGCCCAGCCGAGCCCCCGTCCGCGGGGCTCGCGCGATCGAAGGACCGATCGCACAAGGCGATCGATCGGGGCGGGGCTGCCCAGCAGCCCCCGCGGCGAGTCCGGCGACTCTCCGCCGCCTGGAGGGCCCCACCGGCGTGGTGGGGTGGAGTGCGGCACCAGCCCGCGCTCCAGCGATCGATCGCAAGGATCGATCGCTAGCCCTCGGCCCAGCCGAGGGTTCGCCCCTCTCGCCCCTTCCCGAAACCCTAGGGTCGATCGCCCGTGGTCCGGTGGCTTCGCCACCACCACGCAATCGTCCTCTACTCCGGGGTTCGACTTTCGGATCTTCGTTCTACGGTATTCTCGATAAACCAAAATCGAATAATATCAAAGGCGTTTAGATATTGTACCTTTCGATTCGTTGTTCGGAGAAACGAAATCAAGATGACCTTTGAATCTTCCCACGTATTCCTTGCACTCCGTTCGAACGTCGGGTGGGCGACGATCTATCGAACTCCTATGGATCTCCTTCAACTCTCTAGAACTATCAAGTATTGATATTCTTGTCTTATGATTTATGAAGGCCATGTAGTGCTTTTATAGGCTACGTAGGGGATCTAAAGGAGGTGGAATATTGGGCTTCCAATATTGAAGATTAAATTGAGCCCAAGCCCAAGTCTATTAATCCTTATCAATATTAATTAATTTATTTTCCACTATTGCACTCCCAATATTAAACCATATTATATCCAAATAATATTTCTCCGGTAGTATTATTTATTCCGTGTATTTAAGATTTAAATATCCATGAATAAAATTTATTTATTGCTTAATAAATTTATTCATCTCTTTTATCCGAGACTAGTACCACTCAACCTTATTTATTATGCGGGAACAAATCCACTCGCGAGGTTTACATAATAAATCCTTATGAGCTCATCTCGGGGATATTATCAACCCTTCCGGGATACACTGTCCCGCCAAGAATTCACGGCATGCCATATATAAAATATAGTGACCTAACTTAACCGGTAATTGACCTAATAATTAAACCGGTCAATTCCTTTGGAAAATCAATGTCACTTATATTAAATATACACACCCGCAATTGTATCGGGGATTAAGAATAAAATACACTGAGTCTTAAATCAATTATCGCCGAGCAAACCTAATTGATAAGTCTCATTCGATCCGCTCAATACACCAAGTGTACAAGTGTGATAAAATAATTAAGACATTATTTTCTCTCTCACACAACGACTATACCGATGAATTGGTCCATGTCCATCTAGGTCGTGAGCAACTGTTCGATTAAATACGAGTAACCGATAGTATGATCTTCTGTGTGGGGCCCGACACACCATACTAACTACAACGTATAAAATCCAGGACTATGATTTGCATATTTTTTAATTAACAATAATTAAAAGCAAATGAATGTTTATTATTAATAGGTAAATGAAAGTGCACAAGGAGTTCAGAATACTCAAATCTAGACATTAAGTATATTACTCCAACACTAACTGCCAACATTACTGCATCCAATGCAATACTGTGCTCAGCTTATGTAGTTTAATCAGCTATATTGCATTGCATGGAACTATTCCAACAAATATCACCTCTAACCAGACAAAGATATAACCAGATTAAAATCGGAAATTATCGTAGTCAGTTTTGAAGTTAGCATTCAAACAGCTTGTTAATATCAACTTTTTTATCTTCCAAAGACAATAAAATATTCTTTAGTCCATCTAAGGTACATAAGAATATTCTTGGCCGCAGTCTAATGCGCCTCACCTGGGTTTCCTTGAAACCGAATCGTCATGCTCAAAGCATACGATACGTCCAGTCGTGTACATATCATGACGTACATTATAGACCCTATTGCCGAAGCATAAGGAATGTTTTCCATCCTCTTTTGCTCATCAAGTCCCGTAGGGCCTTGCTGATGGAGTTATATTCTAAATGTCTAGTTTAGTGACAATATGGAACTCCTTATCTGTGTTTTATTATCTATTAATCAAACAGTCTGCATTTTGTCTATCATGTACTTTATGCTATAGTCCTAGATATATACGTTGTAGACAGTATGGCGTGAGGAGACACGCGGAAGATCATACTGTCGGTTCCTCGTATACTATCGAACGGTAGCTCACGACTTAGATGGACAGGGACAATCCATCGGTACGTTGTTGTGTGACTGAAAGATAGTCGGTCTTGACTATCATGTCACACTCGTACACTTGGTGTATTGAGCAGGACCACGGGAGGGCGTTCGATTTATACTAATCGAAGTAATCGAACTAGACCTCAGATATTAAGGATATACGAATTCCCAATCCCTATATAATTATAGGTGCGTGTATCCAATTCTCGGTTCTTTAATCTGCCAATGAGTGAGACTAATTGATTAGTCGATATTCTCGGTAAATTGGGAATCGGAATTGTACACACGACATGCTATAGATTATACACAGAAAACCGTGTCCCGCTTATTGGGTTGATGATGTCCCCGAGATGAGCTCATAAAGTTTATCATGTAAACCCTGCAGGTGGATTTGTTCCACATGATAATAAGTGCTGGGATTCGATGTCCCGGGCTATCAAAAAAAATTGCGGAACCGATAACCCGATCAAAAACCCTCGATCACCGAAGATTGGATCCCCGACTCATCCGCAGGAGTCCGACCTTTGGAGACTACGCGCCCGAAGACACGCAGCCCGCCCCCAGCCGATTTTCTCCCACGAGTCGGGTCCACAAACGCGAACCACCTCACGAGCCGGGGCCCGATCGAACGCCATCGAGACCCGAAGGCCCCGTGTGCCCAGCCGAACCCCCACGAGGGGTTCGCGATCGTCTACGGACGATCGCTGGGATCGCTACTAGCGATCCCTGGGGCTGCTCGTAGCAGCCCCGCAGCGAGTCCCGTGACTCGCTGCTCGCGAGGGCGTCGCCCTCGCACGCCTCGCTACGGGTGAACCCGTAGCGCATACGAGGCAGCTACGGGTCATCCCGTAGCACGCCCGCGATCGAGCTCACGGGCTCGATCGCCCCTCGGCTCCAGCCGAGGGCTTCGCGCGGCACGCGCCTCCGACGACGGCGGCTGAGGTCCGCCACGGCACCAGCCCGTGGCACCTCGGCGATCGACCGAAGTCGATCGCATGCCCCGGCGTCCAGCCGGGGCTCGCCCTTCGTCGCGCGTTGCGGCGGTCCGAACCCTAGGGTTCGACCGTCGCGTTCGATCCTCGCCGGGGATCTCGAATCCCCGTCCCCGAGGTTCGTCGTTTTCCCGGATCGCGCATTCATGTATATATCACAATTAATACGCACATATAATCAAAGAGGGGGATTCTCGATTATTACCTCGAATCGTTGTACGGAGAAACGAATTCGGTTGACGACCTTGCGATCTTCCTACGTATTCCTTGCACCTCGTCCGAACGTCGTGTGGGCGACGATCTATCGGATTCCTATGGATCTTCCTCACTCTCAAGACTTTATGATTGGCGTAGGACAATTAATTCTCTCTCTTTTTAAAAGTGAAGACCATGTAGTGCTTATATAGGCTACGTAGGGGATCATAAGGAGAATAAATATTGGGCTTCTAAATATTGAAGATTAAATTGGGTCCAACCCAAATCCATTAATCCTTATCAATATTAAATTTTATTTATTTTCCACTATATAAATAAAATTGCACTCCCAATATTATTCCATATTATATCAAATAATATTTCTCCGATTAGTATTATTTATTCCGTGTATTTAAGATTTAAATATCCATGAATAAATTTATTTATTGCTCAATAAATAATATTCATATCTTATATCCGAGACTAGTACCGCTCAACCTTTATTATTGTGCGGAACGAATCCACTCATGAGGTTTACACAATAATTCCTTATGAACTCATCTCGGGGATATTATCAACCCTTCCGGGATACACTTTCCCGTCAAGTATTCACGGCATGTCGTATATAAAATATAGTGACCCAACTTTACCGGTAATTAACCCAATAATTAAATCGGTTAATTCCTTTGGAAAATCAAAGTCTCTAATATTAAATATACACACCCGCAATAATATCGGGGATTAAGAATAAAATACTCCGAGATTTAAATTGATTATCCAAGGCAATCCTAATCAATAAATCTCAAGCTGATCCGCCCAATACACCAAGTGTACAAGTGTGATAAAATAATTAAGATAAATTATTTTCTCTCTCACACAACGACTATACCGATGGATTAGTTCGTGTCCATCTAGGTCGTGAGCAACTGTTCGATTAAATACGAGTAACCGATAGTATGATCTTCTGTGTGCCCATGCAGCACCATACTAACTACAACGTATAAAATCCAGAACTATGATTTGCAATAATTAAATTCAAATAATTGTTTATTAATTAAATAGATTAAATGCTATGATCGGGAGTTTACCGTTACTTAAATCTAGACATTAAGTACACAACTCCAACAATCTCCCACTTGTACTAAGGTCTAGTCATTTCCTCCAAACTCCCGGTTCCCATACTCATCACGTGCTTAAGGTGTACTTCCGAGTACTATGTGAGTGAGCACTCTAGGTTGCCGCTCTGAAGTTATCTTGGTGACTACTACGTCGTCTCCCTCGACGATGATTCGTATCAGGTGGTACTTGCTCTATGTGTTATCATCACTTTTCGAACTTATGACTTCTTCCAGTTCTCCACGCACCGCTATGTACATAGCCTTTGGTGAACCAAGAATCATATCCAAGTTCAGAGGTCATTCCGGAACCTAACCAAAACTTCCGCTGCCTCTGAGGCTGCTATTCGGTTTATGATAGAGTCCGAGAAGCATCATGCTTGTCACTCTTTCATCCTTAGGTTCCACCTCTTCAAAAAGTGAACACATAGCCTGATATCGACTTACACTGGTCCTTCTCTGATTTGAGATCTGAGAACATGTAATCAAAGAAGATTTCGTCTTGCTTAATGTCCAGTACTTTCGCAAGTACTATTAAAACATCCGAACATCTCTTGTCTAGATTACTTTGATATCCTCCCACTACGCTAACCGCATAGTTGATATCAGGTTCTGGTTTTTCAACATTGCATCTACAAAGCTCTCTACACAAGAAGTGTAGGTAACTGCTTTGTCTATATCTATCTCCTTCATGTGTTCGAAACACACGCCTTTAGATAGATATATTCTGTTCCCGAAAGGCAATAACCTTTCTCAGAATTGTGCATGTTTAAAACAAACCATAATCGTATAAGATATCTTAAGAGAAGTACAAATGTCCTTATCCAGAGATCGAAAGATTTCTAAGAACATGATCCAACTTCATCTCAATCTTATACCTTGATTCATTTAGACAACCTCTATTTTATGTCTGACAACATTTTCACATTGTTGCCAATGACAAAGTGTTATCTACACAAAATTCCGAGAAACACCACATTTGTTTCCATTACGTCTCTAACACACCTTCTCCGCATATTCCTATGCAGACCTAGGGATCGATTTCATGTATACTGGATCCAGAGTTCAAAACACCTCCAGTCTTATGAACATCTCTGGTTGCTTAACAACCTCCCACTGCAATGGCGTTCCGGTGTATAACAGTAATAACATTAGGTGCAGTTAGTGGTGTATCGCTACTCGGTCAGGCTGGTTCTCAGTCTGTCTTTTCCTCATTTTAAAGTACTTTGTCAGTTAGGGCATTTGTTGTTCATCTAATAGTCTTTCTCTAAGAACCGGGCGAAAACACCCTTCTGGTTCGTAGTACTATTGAACATACAATTACTTGTTCTTCTAGGATATTCTACAACCACATAGAATGTGCCGTTGTGTCCAGAAATATCCATAGAACATAGGTAGTTCCGAACAAACTTGTCCTTTTACTATTAAAATTCCATTTCTTATTCCTGACACACCATGTCTACACTTCAGTGTATGGTGTAGTCGTTTGAGATTTAATCTCAATCTTTGATCTATGCTATGTGTTATTTGGATAGGTGATAGCCTCCGCGAACAAGTCGCAGGCTTCTAATGGATATACTTTGAAGGTTCCCCATAATGGCTTTGTGTTGAAAACAATCCGCCTTTATGGCACAGCAAGTAGTCCAATCCATCTTCGAGTATTCTTGAAAGAACGACTCGCACCTTCTCTAATTACACATACCGCATTAATCATAAATCATTTCCTATACTTGTCTGAATTCCATCCTTTATCCAGAAAGGTTAACTTAGTCGTATCATCTTTCAAGATTGATTCTTAGGTCGGGAGATCCATTCCTCCAACTATAATTGATCAAATCAATTTCGACCTTTTGAATCCCTTTTGAATAGATACTACCAAGTTCAAGAATTCACAAGTATAATGATTGACAAGAGAAATACATATAATAAGTAAACAAGTTATACATAACGGTTTGTTGCATCGTGGTAGACTAAGGATTCATCATTCACATATTGCTATCTAATGTACCATAATAGATATCACCATTATTTCTTATCCAAACCATCAAATGATTAAAGAAATAAAATATCCATTAATAATAAAGAAAAACAGAACGAAGTTCTTTTTCAAAATAAAGGGGTACATAAGCAATAACTGAAATGAAAACTTAAAACAGATAAATGTCTTCCACTGCAACCGCTGCTACCCCAACAGCTTTGCCCATGTAGACTCGAACTCTTCTTCTCTAAGTCGCCGGGTTTTCTGGAACCCCTGCATTTAATGCACATACCGTCAGTGGTTCCATATCTACACACCAGAATTCTGGTAGATAATACCGCTGACTATGTTTTTTCGACTAAAGAAAAATCCGTACCTTTGAGAGGACATTCAGACTTCCAGTGTCCAGACTTGTTGCATCGGAAGCACTTGCCCTTTGGCTTACTAGCCCCCACTCGTGGTCCACTCCTCTTGGCACCACTGGGTTTCATGGCTTGCTTCCTTTTCTTGCCCCTACCTCCACCAGGCTTAAAGCCTTTGGACTTGGTAGTTACAAGCGCTTGAGACTTGCCCTTCTTGTAGATCTCATCTGCCGCCTTCAGTTCAGTCAGGAGTTGCGCAAGAGTATAAGATAGTTTACCCATATTATAGCTCATACGAAACTGCTCAAAACTAGGGGCCAGAGACTGGAGTATGATGTCGACTTGCGTCTCAGCATCAATAGAAGCTCCTAGGACCTCAAGTTCATTCAACAAACTCATCATCTTAAGAACGTGCTCCCCTACGGGCGTTCCTTCAGATTGAGTAGTCGACATGAGGACTCTCATGGCTTCTTGCCTTGCCGCACGATCTTGCTCCCCAAACATCTCCTTGAGGTTAAACATCATATCATAGGCAGTGTCCATCGACTCATGTTGGTTTTGGAGTACATTTGACATGGAAGCCAAAATATAACACCTAGCCATTTCATCAGCCTTTTTCCACTTCCGATATGTCAGTTTTTCCTCATCAGTTGAGGCAGCCGTGGGCTCAGCAGGGCACACTTCATGGAGTACAAACTTGTACTCTTCCGAAGTTAGGACAATGTCTAAATTTCTCTTCCAATCAATATAGTTGGTGCCAGTGAGCTTATGCTCCTTGAGTATCATAGAAAGTGGGTTCATAGTTATTCTCTAAACCTATAAGCACATTTAAACAAACAATTAATTTAATATCCGATATTATCTCCCTTAAATAATATCATTAAATTACTAATCACATCTAAAATCCCATCAGGTAAGGCAAGCCACGTGGTGTGGACGTTTACCCACCCAAATAATTTAGCAATTAGATTTTCTTTGGTCATACATCACTTATAGCGTAACCTCGTGGGGAGGAATACTACAAGGCGTATCTAAGTGTAAACCATTACTCAGCACCAAAGTGAATCGTTTGGAATTGCTACATTACCGCAAGCCACGTGGTGTGGACGTTTACGACAACTTCACAACTCTTCACAATTCCTTACAACTGTCTACATCAATTAATCCAAAATCCGTCAGTGTAGCAAGCCACGTGGTGTGGACGTTTACTTCACTAAGAGACTTTTATAATTGACTCCCAATTACCAGATCCATTCGATTTTCGTAAATCAAGACGCGGAGAATCATAAGTGAAACTCGAAGTTTCTAACCAGTGATTCACCATGCGAGCGACCCTATCTCTCATAAATGAGGGAGCCGAGCAGACAAACGACCCACCTATCAAAGAATGGCACGAAAGTCTCTAATTTGTGTCATCCACATGACCAAGTGGCTTTGGCTCCATTCCACTCCCCGGGGTGAGAATGAGTCGACTTGAAGTCAGTTTCAGAAAGACAAATTAGGCATTGTTTGATAAACTTGATCAATGTTTCTTGTAAGAGAAATTACAAGAATTCTCCTCCAATGACACATCTATACGAACTTCAAAAGTCCATAAGAGTCACCAAGAGAACAGTAATGGAGACCATGGGAATGTTTCCATCCCCTCTCCCACTTAGCTTTTTATGACAAAGGGATACGCTATCTAATGCATAATTAAACACATAAGCATGCATGAAAGCAATAAAGCACATAGCACATAGTCAAAAATAATGCTAGAGAAATTATTTTTTCCCGACTATCATGGCTTTATCTTCATAAGCATCTTCTAGTCTTTAGTCTTCGTTTCTTGAATGCTCCATGTGACGAGAATATCAATCTCTAATATTTAAATCTATTTATTTTAAATTAATCCAAAAGTTACTTAATTCGAAAATTAAGTCAATCGAATATATCAAAAATAAAATTAAATATCATTAATATTTTTATTTATTTATTTTCCTCTCTAGTTCTTATTAAATCTTTAGAATAATCTATCCAAGTAAAACTTGGAATATTCTAGAAGATATCTATAATAGAACAAGGAAATAAAATAAATTAGGACTTATTTCTTTCCAAATTTATTTTTATTCCTAATCCATGAATATTCCATGAGTAGGAATAATCAAATAGGAAAAATAAATTTAGTACTAAATTAATTAAATTTCTAATCTATGAATAATTCCATGAAGGAATTAAATCAATAGAAATAAAATTAATTTAAATTAATTCTTTTCCTAATCCATGAGAGTTTCCAAAAGGCAAAGCACTCAAATAGGAAAAATCCGAACTAATTAGGAAAGTGGATCTTGGTAGGAATAGCACGGGATTAGGAGACCCCACGCCATCCCACCATGATCAATCGGCCGGCCACTCGGGAGGAGCGCCGCCGCCGCCTAGCCACCCCGGCTAGGCCATGGGTCGATCACCATCATGGGATCGATCCCAAGCCCTATCCTCTTCGTCACATCTTCGTCTTCCGGCGATCGTCTCATCATCGAACCAACGTAAATAATTTACAAAAATTAAATTACAATTCCGGTATCGATTCTATACATGAAATCGACCCTATACATTTTCCGGAAAAATAAAGAACGTAATAATAAATCCTAAATTCGGTCAACCCCCGAATTTTTACTATTACAAACATTCAACCACACAAAACGAATCTCGACATGTCCGAGAGTTTAATAATCATGATAATTAATTAAAAAACAATTAATTAAATCCAACCATGATAGCCGGAAATCCTGCAAGGTAGAACAATAATCGAATATATACATGAACACGAAACCAAACGCTCTGATACCATTTGCTGGGATTCGATGTCCCGGGCTATCAAAAAAAATTGCGGAACCGATAACCCGATCAAAAACCCTCGATCACCGAAGATTGGATCCCCGACTCATCCGCAGGAGTCCGACCTTTGGAGACTACGCGCCCGAAGACACGCAGCCCGCCCCCAGCCGATTTTCTCCCACGAGTCGGGTCCACGAACGCGAACCACCTCACGAGCCGGGGCCTGACCGAACGCCATCGAGACCCGAAGGCCCCGTGTGCCCAGCCGAACCCCCACGAGGGGTTCGCGATCGTCTACGGACGATCGCTGGGATCGCTACTAGCGATCCCTGGGGCTGCTCGTAGCAGCCCCGCAGCGAGTCCCGTGACTCGCTGCTCGCGAGGGCGTCGCCCTCGCACGCCTCGCTACGGGTGAACCCGTAGCGCATACGAGGCAGCTACGGGTCATCCCGTAGCACGCCCGCGATCGAGCTCACGGGCTCGATCGCCCCTCGGCTCCAGCCGAGGGCTTCGCGCGGCACGCGCCTCCGACGACGGCGGCTGAGGTCCGCCACGGCACCAGCCCGTGGCACCTCGGCGATCGACCGAAGTCGATCGCATGCCCCGGCGTCCAGCCGGGGCTCGCCCTTCGTCGCGCGTTGCGGCGGTCCGAACCCTAGGGTTCGACCGTCGCGTTCGATCCTCGCCGGGGATCTCGAATCCCCGTCCCCGAGGTTCGTCGTTTTCCCGGATCGCGCATTCATGTATATATCACAATTAATACGCACATATAATCAAAGAGGGGGATTCTCGATTATTACCTCGAATCGTTGTACGGAGAAACGAATTCGGTTGACGACCTTGCGATCTTCCTACGTATTCCTTGCACCTCGTCCGAACGTCGTGTGGGCGACGATCTATCGGATTCCTATGGATCTTCCTCACTCTCAAGACTTTATGATTGGCGTAGGACAATTAATTCTCTCTCTTTTTAAAAGTGAAGACCATGTAGTGCTTATATAGGCTACGTAGGGGATCATAAGGAGAATAAATATTGGGCTTCTAAATATTGAAGATTAAATTGGGTCCAACCCAAATCCATTAATCCTTATCAATATTAAATTTTATTTATTTTCCACTATATAAATAAAATTGCACTCCCAATATTATTCCATATTATATCAAATAATATTTCTCCGATTAGTATTATTTATTCCGTGTATTTAAGATTTAAATATCCATGAATAAATTTATTTATTGCTCAATAAATAATATTCATATCTTATATCCGAGACTAGTACCGCTCAACCTTTATTATTGTGCGGAACGAATCCACTCATGAGGTTTACACAATAATTCCTTATGAACTCATCTCGGGGATATTATCAACCCTTCCGGGATACACTTTCCCGTCAAGTATTCACGGCATGTCGTATATAAAATATAGTGACCCAACTTTACCGGTAATTAACCCAATAATTAAATCGGTTAATTCCTTTGGAAAATCAAAGTCTCTAATATTAAATATACACACCCGCAATAATATCGGGGATTAAGAATAAAATACTCCGAGATTTAAATTGATTATCCAAGGCAATCCTAATCAATAAATCTCAAGCTGATCCGCCCAATACACCAAGTGTACAAGTGTGATAAAATAATTAAGATAAATTATTTTCTCTCTCACACAACGACTATACCGATGGATTAGTTCGTGTCCATCTAGGTCGTGAGCAACTGTTCGATTAAATACGAGTAACCGATAGTATGATCTTCTGTGTGCCCATGCAGCACCATACTAACTACAACGTATAAAATCCAGAACTATGATTTGCAATAATTAAATGCAAATAATTGTTTATTAATTAAATAGATTAAATGCTATGATCGGGAGTTTACCGTTACTTAAATCTAGACATTAAGTACACAACTCCAACAATAAGGATGAGTGGTACTAGTCTCGGATAATAAGAAACGAATTAATTTAATTATTAGTAATTAAAATTAATTCGTGGACATACGATATCTTAAACACGGGGAAAGTCGTATATGTAATTTCGGCAGAATTATTATTGTTGAAATAATATTAAATTAATTTCGGGAATTCAATTATTATTATTTAGTGGAATTAATAATAATTAAAAATGTAATTAATTAAGGATTTCTTTTTAAGGACTCTGAGTTTATTAGTATTGCATTTTAGCCTTGAATTAATTTACCTAAGAGGTCCCTAGTGTAACTCTATTTAAACCCCCCCCCCCCTTGCCCTCTCCTAAACCTAACATTCGCCGCAACAATTATTTCAGCAGAGAAAATAAATGCTTAACGCAATTATATTTTTATCTGTTTAAATAAAAGTGTTAGCGCAAATATATTATTCTCACACAGAGAATAATTATACACGGTGGTTTGAGAAGGAGAGAGCAGACAAGGACGAACCCAGCGGATCGTTGCCCACACAACGGCTGGAGTCGGGAAGAGTCATACACTAGCAATCTCTAAGGTCTCAACAATTCGACCGAGAAGGTATGAGATCGAAACCTTATTCCGCAATTCTTCGATCTCATTTTTCGTTAATCATACATCGAATGTAAGATCGGGTTCCGGGTGTCGTGGATCGTATTCTTCGATTACTGGGGGTTCTAGGACCTCCGGATCGGTAGTCGGAAGAGGAAAAACGGACCGGAAACGAGCCCGGAACAGCAAAGTCGCGCTGCTGTTCGCGGACGAACAGCGCTCGCTGGAGGGCAAACAGCGGTCGCTGTTTGCAGTCCTTCCAGCGACCGCTGGTCTACGGGCAGCGAGCGCTGTCCGAGGCAGATCAGCCCCCGTTTCGCGCGGTTGTCCTTCGGGGCGATGGCTGGGCGTAAATCGGGATACGGGCTGTTACGTGAACGGAGCAACGCACCTTGAGGTCGACTAGGAGTGTTCGGATGTTCGGTTGTTTATAGGATATCCTAGAGGAACGAAAGGTGGTTTATTTTATAGTCCTAAGGACCAGAAGATCGTTGTTAGCACCAACGCTCGGTTCTTGGAAGAGGATTACATAATGGACCACAAGCCCAAGAGTGAGATAATACTTAATGAACAGAGAAGGGACGATCAAGGCTTAGATCCAACCCAACCGGGTGATACGCCACCACAGTATGCACCTGTAGTTACTGAGGTTACACCAGAGCGTCGTCGTAGTGGGAGGGTTGTTCGACAACCCGATAGGTTCATGTTTATAGGTGAGTCTTCGGACTTGTTACCTGGAGAACATGAAGCCGATCCCTGGACCTACGACGAAGCGCTTAAAGATCAAGATGCTCAGTCTTGGCAAAAGGCGATGAAATATGAGATTGAATCAATGGATTCAAATCAGGTCTGGAATCTTGTAGCACCGCCCAAAGGTGTAAAAGTCATTGGTTGGAAGTGGGTGTACAAGAGAAAAAGAGGATCTGACGGGAAGGTGGAAACCTTCAAGGCTAGGCTTGTTGCGAAGGGATATACTCAGAAAGAAGGGATCGAATCTGAGGAAACCTTTTCGCCGGTAGCTATGCTAAAGTCGATCCGGATTCTTTTGTCTATAGCATCTTATATGGATTATGAGGTGTGGCAAATGGACGTCAAGACAGCATTCTTGAATGGGAATCTTGACGAGACCATTTACATGAGACAGCCAGAAGGTTTCATCAAGAAAGGCCAAGAGCATCTAGTGTGTAAGCTAAAACGATCCATTTATGGATTGAAGCAAGCTTCTAGATCTTGGAACATGCGGTTTGATGAGGTTATCCAGTCTTATGGATTCATTCAAAGCATGGACGAGTCGTGTGTATACCGGAGAAGTGACGGAAACAGTGTGGCGTTTCTCGTGCTTTATGTATACGACATCCTTCTAATTGGCAACAATGTGAAGATGTTGCCGGACATAAAGGGATGGTTGTCCAAGCAATCCGATATGAAAGACTTAGGACAAGTTGGGCATGTTCTTGGGATCAAGGTTATAAGGGATCGCCAGAAAAGAACATTAAGCTTGTCCCAAGCTTCATATATTGATACGATTCTGGCTCGTTTCAACATGCAAAATTCCAAGAGAGGTTTTCAACCTTTCTGCCATGGAATTCATCTATCTAAGGGTATGTGTCCCAAGACACAAAAGGAGATAGATTACATGAAGACAGTTCCTTATGCTTCGGCAGTAGGAAGTTTAATGTATGCTATGTTATGCACGAGACCTGATATCTGCTATGCCGTTGGCATGGTAGCTAGATATCAGAGTAACCCTGGACAGGGTCACTGGACTGCTGTAAAGAACATACTTAAGTACCTGCGAAGGACTAGGAATTATGTTCTGAGTTACAAAGCGTCCGAGTTGATTCCTATTGGTTACACAGACTCGGATTTCCAATCTGATAAGGATCAGCGAAAGTCTACATCAGGCTATGTGTTCACATTGGGAGGTGGAGCAGTCTCATGGAAGAGTGTTAAGCAGAAATGCATTTCGGACTCTACCATGGAAGCCGAATATGTAGCAGCCTCTGAGGCAGCTAAAGAATCGGTGTGGCTCCGGAACTTCCTTATGGACTTGGATGTGGTTCCTGATTTGCCTAGAGCTATCACAATTTATTGTGACAATAGCGGTGCAGTGGAAAATGCGAAAGAAACACGAGCCCACAATACGAGTAAACACATAGATCGCAAGTACCACCTGATTAGAGACATCGTCAAGAGAGTCGATGTGGTTGTCACCAAGATTGCATCAGCGGATAACCTGGCAGACCCCTTTACGAAGGCACTTCCAGTGGAAGCGTTCAAGAGACACGTGAAGGGGATGGGTATCGGATGTATGGGAGAGGGCAACTAGAATTTTAGTATAAGTGGGAGATTGATGGAGTTATATTCTAAATGTCTAGTTTAGTGACAATATGGAACTCCTTATTTGTGTTTTATTATCTATTAATCAAACAGTCTGCATTTTGTCTATCATGTACTTTATGCTATAGTCCTAGATATATACGTTGTAGACAGTATGGCGTGAGGAGTGTTGGGATAAGTCCTTCGATCCTACGTGTGCAATCGATAAAGTCATAAGGTCTTCTATGGATGTTAAATGATTATTCGATAATATTAATTGTTGGGAACAATATAATATTGATCGATAAAGTCATACCTACAGGGTCACACACGAGCTCGATATTTATATACATTGCTTGATAAATATATTGATTTAGAATCAATATTTACGTGGATTTAATTCCCATGCATGGGATGCATGGCTTGCATGGATGCATGTCACATAGTGTGACATGGCATGCCACACAAGCAAGTGGGACCACATACAATGCATAATGGCATGTGTATGTGGCATGACCTTTCACCTCCTTTGTAACCCCTTTGCATGTTAATGGTGCATTATGATGCCCATTATGTTGTAGGTGTTGGAAATCGACTACCCGGGATACGTTCGTTCGATCGCTTGAACATCCGAACGATCCCAGTCGACATCCGAAGTCGCTACTTCGTTCGCTTTCCCAGCCCGTGCCCCGATTCACGCCCAGCCATTGCCCCGAAGGACAACCGCGCGAACCAAGCGGGCTGCCAGAAAAACGCCAAAACGGCGGGCGCCGTTTGGAAACGGCGGTCGCCGTTTCTCCGCGAACAGCAACGCGACGTTGCTGTTCCGGGCTCGTTTCCGGGTCGTTTTTCCTCATCCGACTACCGATCCGGAGGTCCTAGAACCCCCAGTAGTCGAGGAATACAATCCACGATACCCGGAACCCGATCGTACATTCATGTATAATCAACTAGGAAATTGAGATCGAATAAAAGCGGAATTAAAGATCCGATCTCATACCTTAGCGGTCGAATTGTTGAGACCTTAGCGATTGCTAGCGTATGCCTCTTCCCGACTCCAACCGCTGTGTGGGCAACGATCCGTTGGGTCTCCCTTTTTCTGCTCTCTCTTGATCTACCAGCGTGATATTCTTTTTCTCAATCAGAGAAAAATATCAGCGCTAACTATTTTATTTTAGAGAGAAAAAATTATAATTGCGTTAACAATTCTTTTTCTCAGAAAAATAAAAAGGCTGCGGACTGTAGGTTTAAGAGAGGGCAAGGGGGGGGGGGGGGGGGGGTTTATAGAGTTATGCTAGGGACCTCTTAGGTAAATTAATTAGGGTCTAAATTGAAATATTAATTAACTTGGAATACGTAAACGCAATTCCTTAATTAATCGATTTCAATTTTAATTATTATTAACTCCACTATAAAATAATAATTGAACTCCCGAAATTAATTTAATATTATTTCAACAATAATATTTCCGCCGAAATTACATATACGACTTTCCCCGTGTTTAAGATATCGAACGTCCACGAATTTATTTAATTACTAATAATTAAATTAATTCGTTTCTTATTATCCGAGACTAGTACCACTCATCCTTATTATCATGTGGAACAAATCCACCTGCAGGGTTTACATGATAAACTTTATGAGCTCATCTCGGGGACGTTATCAACCCGATAAACGGGACACGGTTTCCTGTCTATAATCTATAGCATGCCGTGTGTACAATTCCGATTCCCAATTTACCGAGTATCTCGACTAATCAATTAGTCTCACTCATTGGCAAGTTAAAGAACCGAGAATTGGACACACGCACCTATAATTATATAGGGATTAGGAATTCGTATATCCGTAATCTCTGAGGTCTAGTTCGATTACGTCGATTAGTATAAATCGAACGCCCTCCCGTGGTCCTGCTCAATACACCAAGTGTACTAGTGTAACATAATAGTCAAGACCAACTATTACCCAGTCACACTACGACGTACCGATGGATTGTCCCTGTCCATCTAAGTCGTGAGCTTCTGTTCGATAGTATACGAGTAAACGACAGTATGATCTTCCGCGTGTCTCCTCACGCCATACTGTCTACAACGTATATATCTAGGACTATTGCATTCAAGTACAAGAAAGACAAAAATGCCGACAGTTTGATTAATAGATAATGAAAAACACAGATAAGGAGTTCCATATTGTCACTAAACTAGACATTTAGAATAAAACTCCATCAATCTCCCACTTATACTAAATCTCTAGTTGCCCTCTACCATACATCCGATACCCATCCCCTTCACGTGTCTCTTGAACGCTTCCGCTGGAAGTGCCTTCGTAAAGGGGTCAGCCAGGTTATCCGCTGATGCAATCTTGGTGACAACCGCATCGCCTCTCCTGACGATGTCTCTAATCAGGTGGTACTTGCGATCTATGTGTTTACTCGCATTGTGGGCTCGTGGTTCCTTTGCATTTGCCACTGCACCGCTATTGTCACAATAAATTGTGATAGCTCTAGGCATTTTAGGAACCACATCCAAGTCCATAAGGAAGTTCCGGAGCCACACCGATTCTTTAGCTGCCTCAGAGGCTGCTACATATTCGGCTTCCATGGTAGAGTCCGAAATGCATTTCTGCTTAACACTCTTCCATGAGACTGCTCCACCTCCCAATGTGAACACATAGCCTGATGTAGACTTTCGCTGATCCTTATCAGATTGGAAATCCGAGTCTGTGTAACCAATAGGAATCAACTCGGACGCTTTGAAACTCAGAACATAATTCCTAGTCCTTCGCAGGTACTTAAGTATGTTCTTTACAGCAGTCCAGTGACCCTGTCCAGGGTTACTCTGATATCTAGCTACCATGCCCACGGCATAGCAGATATCAGGTCTCGTGCACAACATGGCATACATTAGACTTCCTACTGCCGAAGCATAAGGAACCTTCTTCATGTAATCTATCTCCTTTTGTGTTTTGGGACACATGTCTTTAGATAGATGAATTCCATGGCAGAAAGGTTGAGCACCTCTCTTGGAATTCTGCATGTTGAAACGAGCCAGAATCGTATCAATATATGAAGCCTGGGACAAGCTTAATGTTCTTTTCCGGCGATCCCTTATAACCTTGATCCCAAGAACATGCCCAACTTGTCCTAAGTCTTTCATATCGAATTGCTTGGACAACCATCCCTTTATGTCCGACAACATCTTCACATTGTTGCCAATTAGAAGGATGTCGTCTACATAAAGCACGAGAAACGCCACACTGTTTCCGTCACATCTCCGGTATACACACGACTCGTCCATGCTTTGAATGAATCCATAAGACTGGATAACCTCATCAAACTGCATGTTCCAAGATCTAGAAGCTTGCTTCAATCCATAAATGGATCGGTTTAGCTTACACACTAGATGCTCTTGGCCTTTCTTAATGAAACCTTCTGGCTGTCTCATGTAAATGGTCTCGTCAAGATTCCCATTCAAGAATGCTGTCTTGACGTCCATTTGCCACACCTCATAATCCATATAAGATGCTATAGACAAAAGAATCCGGATCGACTTTAGCATAGCTACCGGCGAAAAAGTTTCCTCATAATCGATCCCTTCTTTCTGAGTATACCCTTTCGCAACAAGCCTAGCCTTGAAGGTTTCAACCTTCCCGTCAGACCCTCTTTTCCTCTTGTACACCCACTTGCAACCAATGGCTCTTACACCTTTGGGCGGTGCTACAAGATTCCAGACCTGATTTGAATCCATTGATTCAATCTCAAATTTCATCGCCTTTTGCCAAGACTGAGCATCTTGATCTTTAAGCGCCTCGTCATAGGTCCAGGGATCGGCTTCATGTTCTCCAGGTACAAGTCCGAAGACTCACCTATAAACATGAACCTATCGGGTTGTCGAACAACCCTCCCACTACGACGAGGCTCCGGTGTAACCTCAGTAACTACAGGTGCAGACTGTGGTGGCGTATCACCCGGTTGGGTTGGATCTAAGCCTTGATCGTCCCCTCTCAGTTCGTTTAGTATTATCTCACTCTTGGGCTTGTGATCCATTATATAATCCTCTTCCAAGAACCGAGCGTTGGTGCTAACAACGATCTTCTGGTCCTTAGGACTATAGAATAGACCACCTTTCGTTCCTCTAGGATATCCTATAAACAACCGAATATCTGAACGAGATTCCAACTTATCAGCCCCATGCTTCAGCACATGTGCTGGACAACCCCAGACCCGAATGTGTTTCAAATTTGGCTTTCGCCCGGTCCACAATTCCGAGGGCGTCTTAGGGACTGATTTAGAAGGAACTAGGTTCAGGATATACGCCGCTGTTTCCAAGGCATATCCCCAGAACGAAACTGGTAGTTCTGAATAACTCATCATAGATCTTACCATTTCCATAAGAGTCCTATTCCTTCTTTCTGCTACACCATTCTGCTGGGGCGTGTATGGTGCAGTCATCTGGGAGTCAATCCCATTCTCTAATAAGTACGCCTTAAACTCTCCCGAGAGGTACTCTCCTCCACGATCAGATCGTAGAGTCTTTATGGTTTTACCATGAAGGTTCTCCACAAGAGCTTTGTACTCCTTGAACTTGTCAAAACACTCACTCTTGCGGCGCATCAGGTATATAAAACCATACCTTGAGTAATCATCAGTGAAGGTTACGAAATATTCATAACCTCCTCTCGCTTGGACAGATAAAGGCCCGCACAAATCAGAGTGAATCAATTCCAGTACTTCCTTGGATCTATACCCCTTATTACTAAAGGGTCGCTTGGTCATTTTTCCTTCCAGGCATGATTCGCAGGTTGGAAAGTCCTCATCTTTCACACCACTGAGTATTCCATCAGTTATCAACCTTTGAATCCTACCCAAGTTAATATGACCTAGCCTAAGATGCCATAAGTACTTTTGATTCATCCTAGAAGTCTCCTTTCTCTTATTGGTACTAGATGTATTATTTGACTCTACTCGTTGCATCGTGGAATAATCAGGATTCAGTATATATAAGTTGCCTATCAATGTACCAGAACAGATATACTCACCATTCTTTTTGATAATAACAGAACTATCAAAAGAAACAGATGATTTATTCAAAACCAATTTAGAAACCGAAACAAGGTTCTTTCTAAAATTCGGTACATAAAGACAATTATTCAATACCAAAACTTTATTATTAAAAGACAAATGAATATCTCCCACTGCAACTGCCGCCACTTTCTTAGCGTTGCCCATGTAGATAGTGATCTCTCCCTCTCTAAGCCGCCGGGTTTCCTGGAACCCCTGCAAAGAATTGCAGACATGATCAGTGGCTCCCGTATCCACACACCAGGTACCGGTGGATAACACCGCTAAACATGTTTCAGTGACTAAGGAAAAGTTCGTACCTCCTTGTCTGAGAGGACAATTAGACTTCCAATGTCCAGACTGCTTGCAACGGAAACACTTGCCCTTGGGCTTGTTCACTCCATTCTGTGGTCCACCATTTCTGGGTCCACTGGGTTTCCGTCCTTGTTTCTTCTTCCTCTTAGTCCCCGGAGGGCCAGGAAGTTTCACAGCCACAAGTGCCTGAGATTTCTTAAAGATTCCCTCTGCCGCCTGGAGTTCAGTCAGGAGCTCCGCCAACGAATATAACCTCTTGTTCATGTTATAGTTCAGGCGGAACTGCTCAAAACTCCTAGGCAGAGACTGGAGCACTATATCGATCTAGGTTTCCCCATCGATAGCTCCTCCCATAATCTCTATCTCATTCAGATAGCCTATCATCCTAAGAACGTGATCCCTCACGGGCGTTCCTTCGGACATAGTGGCCGTCATGAGTTTTCTCATGGCATCTTGCCTGGCTGCCCTATCCTGACTACCAAACATCTCCTTGAGGTTAAGCATCATATCATAGGCAGTGGTCATGGCCTCATGCTGATGTTGCAGCACATTTGACATAGAAGCCAAAATGTAGCACCGCGCCATCTGATCAGCCTTGACCCACTTCCGATGAGCTTCCTTTTCCTCAGGAGTGGAGGTATCAATAGGTTCATCAGGACAAACCTCATGGAGTACATATTTGTACTCCTCAGCAGTTAGGACAATGTCCAAGTTTCGTTTCCAATCAACATAGTATGGACCAGTGAGTTTGTTTTCTTTTAGTATAATGGACAGTGGGTTGAGTGCCATATCTATAAAAGAGACAAATCAAACTGTCAAATTTAATTCGATATCAACTCCCTTAATTAATATCATTAAATTTACCAATCAATCCTAAAATCCCATCAGACTAGCATGCCACGTTCATGTGGACGTATACTAGTCCAAACGATTTTATAACTGGACTTTTACTTCGGTCGTACATCATTACAGCAGTGACTCCGATGGGGAGGATACTGTAAAGCGTACCTAAGTGTATACCATTTCTCAGTACTAAGTTAACCGCTCGGAAACTACACGCCCACCGCAAGCCACGTTAGTGTGGACGTTTACGTTGACATGCGGTCCCTTTACGATTTCCTATAACTGTCGAGCCTCAATTAACCCAAGGTTCCGTTTCCGTCTAGTAAGCCACGATAGTGTGGACGTTTACTAAACAAACAACTTTGTTAATTGAATTCCATTTAATAAATTTCACAATTTCGTTAATCAAAGCTTGATATCTCGTAAGTGAAACTCGAAGTTTCTAACCAGCGATCAATCATGCAATTAAGCCCTATCTCTCACAAAGTGAGGGAGCCAACCAGACAATCGATCTAGTCATCAAATGACTCGAATGTCTCTAATCTGTGTCATCGACATAACCAAGCGCTTTGGCTCCATTCCACTCCCCGGGGTGAGAATGAGTCGAGTTGAAATTAGTCTTTGAAAGACAGATTAGGCATTGCTTTGAAAAACTTAATTGTTCAATTTTAAAATTGGAATTTTATTCGAATTTCGATCAAAGTGATTTTCGTGTATCGACTTTATCCGATAGGGAGGATGACACTAAAGCCAACTCGTAAGTCAATACACATCACTCTCGAAACAGAGAATGGAGACCGTGGGATTGTTTCCAATCCCTCTCCCACTTAGTATTTTACGATTTAGGGATATACAAGCATGCATATGAATTTAAAGCACAATAAAGCACGTAAACACACAAAAAGCATTTAACGTGGCCCGATTATTATGGCCCTTAAAATCCTTCGATGCACGTCTTCTCGGATCTTCGTCTCGTTGCTCGTCTCGGTCTCGATCCATCACCGACTCGTCTAAGGACCAAGAGACGAACCCCTCCCACTGGAGTATCATCCCGGGCCCTCGACAAGCGATCCGTGATGTCCGTCGAACCCCCGCGGAGCTGCTGCCCGAAATCCAGCGAAACGGCGACCGCCGTTTGAGAAACGGCGATCGCCGTTTTGCCCTTCAGCAGCCGCGGGTTCGACTTCTCGACTCTCGTTCGTCCGGCCCTCGATCTCGTCTCGATCCACCAAGCAGCAGCAACATTACATAAGTAATACTAACTACTTCCGGCATCGATCCTATACATATCGATCGATCCTATACACCCGGATAAACGAAAAACGAAAAACTGAAATAGAAAACCTAAACGACTCAACCCGTCGTTTTAACTATTACAAGCAAGCAACGATAAAACCAAAAGATCTCGACAACCCCGAGAGTTTAACACACCACAACATACAGTACAATAAACATGACCATAATAATCGGGTGACCTGCAAAACAAACTCGCAAACAATACAAGAACGCATAACCGGCTCTGATACCAATTGTTGGAAATCGACTACCCGGGATACGTTCGTTCGATCGCTCGAACATCCGAACGATCCCAGTCGACATCCGAAGTCGCTACTTCGTTCGCTTTCCCAGCCCGTGCCCCGATTCACGCCCAGCCATTGCCCCGAAGGACAACCGCGCGAACCAAGCGGGCTGCCAGAAAAACGCCAAAACGGCGGGCGCCGTTTGGAAACGGCGGTCGCCGTTTCTCCGCGAACAGCAACGCGACGTTGCTGTTCCGGGCTCGTTTCCGGGTCGTTTTTCCTCATCCGACTACCGATCCGGAGGTCCTAGAACCCCCAGTAGTCGAGGAATACAATCCACGATACCCGGAACCCGATCGTACATTCATGTATAATCAACGAGGAAATTGAGATCGAATAAAAGCGGAATTAAAGATCCGATCTCATACCTTAGCGGTCGAATTGTTGAGACCTTAGCGATTGCTAGCGTATGCCTCTTCCCGACTCCAACCGCTGTGTGGGCAACGATCCGTTGGGTCTCCCTTTTTCTGCTCTCTCTTGATCTACCAGCGTGATATTCTTTTTCTCAATCAGAGAAAAATATCAGCGCTAACTATTTTATTTTAGAGAGAAAAAATTATAATTGCGTTAACAATTCTTTTTCTCAGAAAAATAAAAAGGATGCGGACTGTAGGTTTAAGAGAGGGCAAGGGGGGGTTTTTATAGAGTTATGCTAGGGACCTCTTAGGTAAATTAATTAGGGGCTAAATTGAAATATTAATTAACTTGGAATACGTAAACGCAATTCCTTAATTAATCGATTTCAATTTTAATTATTATTAACTCCACTATAAAATAATAATTGAACTCCCGAAATTAATTTAATATTATTTCAACAATAATATTTCCGCCGAAATTACATATACGACTTTCCCCGTGTTTAAGATATCGAACGTCCACGAATTTATTTAATTACTAATAATTAAATTAATTCGTTTCTTATTATCCGAGACTAGTACCACTCATCCTTATTATCATGTGGAACAAATCCACCTGCAGGGTTTACATGATAAACTTTATGAGCTCATCTCGGGGACGTTATCAACCCGATAAACAGGACACGGTTTCCTGTCTATAATCTATAGCATGCCGTGTGTACAATTCCGATTCCCAATTTACCGAGTATCTCGACTAATCAATTAGTCTCACTCATTGGCAAGTTAAAGAACCGAGAATTGGACACACGCACCTATAATTATATAGGGATTAGGAATTCGTATATCCGTAATCTCTGAGGTCTAGTTCGATTACGTCGATTAGTATAAATCGAACGCCCTCCCGTGGTCCTGCTCAATACACCAAGTGTACTAGTGTAACATAATAGTCAAGACCAACTATTACCCAGTCACACTACGACGTACCGATGGATTGTCCCTGTCCATCTAAGTCGTGAGCTTCTGTTCGATAGTATACGAGTAACCGACAGTATGATCTTCCGCGTGTCTCCTCACGCCATACTGTCTACAACGTATATATCTAGGACTATTGCATTCAAGTACAAGAAAGACAAAAAATGCCGACAGTTTGATTAATAGATAATGAAAAACACAGATAAGGAGTTCCATATTGTCACTAAACTAGACATTTAGAATAAAACTCCATCAGTAGGTTACAAAGGGGTGTAATGGGATGAATAATGATGCACTTATATAGATGAAAATCAGATTTTCAACACACAATTGCATCAGCCACGAAAATCCACTAAAATAGAGAGAAAAGAGGTGATCTTTGAGATCCATTCTCAAGCAAGCAAAGGTATTCATTATCCGGGTTCGTGTGCAACACGTAGAGGCCGGGCCATTTGTGCGGCTTCAACATCCGGAAGATCCAAAGGAGTGAAGAGTTCATTCACAAGGAGATCTTTGAGTTGCTGATCCATTAAGGTGGTTCAATCGACTCAACACCACCTTAACCGAAATCAACGATCACAAAAAGTAAGTAATCGTTAAACCTTATATATATATATATATTGGATGTGTATATATATATGTTTATATGTGTTCTTATACACATTAAGTGTGCACTAAGATCATGGCATAGTATATCTATCGCTTTACACGCTTCCGCACACACGGTATATCGATTGGATCGGTATACCGGTACCTTCAATTGGTATCTGAGCCTAGGGCTCGTGCACACTTTTGTGTTGGACACAAGAAGTTTAATCAACATAATTGGATTATTTGTTTAATTGTGATTATGTGATTAGATGTAAGGCCGGCCACCGTTAGTGGTCGGGTGAATGAAATTGTCATTTTTTACGTTTCGATTGGCCATAGTCTTTTGAGGGCTGCGTCCCTTGGAATCATTTGTAATAGATAGATTTTTCTATTATATTTGTATTGTACTACTTGTAAGCGATGGACTTGGTCCATGGTTCGATGGAGGATCTCGGGTCTCCGGCGAAAACGAGAAGAAACGAATCAAAACGAAGCGAAACGGGCGAAAAACCGGGTTGCTGGAGCAAAACGGCGGGCGCCGTTTGTGCTCCGGCGGGCGCCGAATGTATTCGGCGGGCGCCGTTTTGGAAACGGAGACCGCCGAAAGGCTGTTTTTAGGTCAGCCCCATTCTATACCCTTTTGGCGACCGCCGTTTTGGAAACGACGACTGCCAGTAGTGTTCGGCGACCGCCGTTTGTAAAACGGCGGGCGCCGTTCGTGGTTTTTGGGCTACGGACTAAGGTTGACCTAAATCGGCGAGCACGGAACTGATACAGCGGGCGAGGACCAGTCCAGAGGATGTTCAAGGCCTATTTTGTTGCTTTTAATCTTTTCGTTGGAGAGTTGTGAGGTTTTAGGGGCCTTTCGATTTCGTATTTATTTGTTATTCTAGTTATAGGTTGTTTTATGTTATAAATGTTCAACTTACATATAAACAAACCTATGCATGCAAGTTCCCAAAATAATGAGTATAATGTCTTGTCCAAAACATCACACCCATAAAGCCCTCGATCATAAGTTGGTAGGTCCGCCTCAGCGGGCTACTACTTGTTATCTTGGGATAAGTGGGAGTAAGGGTTAGACCCTTACACGTGAGTTTGGTTTTCTCATCGATAGTTCCACTGCAGGCGTGGCTATCGAGACATGAGATGAGAATGGGACTCTCATAGACCGAGAGTGACATTAGATGTCATTGACATGGGATGTCTACCTATCTTGGATTTCTTAAGTGCGGACTCAGTCGGCTTAAGGATTCACAAGATGAGGGTCTTGGGATCGTTTTGTTCAAGGGAACATAGATATTGTATATCGATTGAACAAAATGGAACAAATAAGTAGTTTTGATAGACAACCTTATTTGTTTACCGCTTTGTGGATGTTTACATACTTTAGTTATCTTTCTTTTGTACTTTATCATGTCAAATATCAACTCAATTCAAGTTTGGTTCAATTCTTGATTATAAAAAAATTGAACAACACAAATTTTCTTGATTGACAACGTAATTTGAGGATGGTCCTCAAATACGAATACAAAGAGAATGTGTTAGATTACCAATTCCTATGATATCATTGAACAAGTCAATAGCATGTTCGGGGAACATACTATGATTGAGCGGTTCGGTATGACCAGGGTCATCGCTTCAGCTAGGCTGGAAAAATGGAAATCTATGGAATCACATGTACAACAAATGATTGGATTATTTGTTTCAAGTGACCGCCTAGATTTTTCCTATGATGATTATTTGGCAACCGATTTCATACTTCAATCCCATGATGGTTATAATGCCTTTAGGCTAAATTTTCCATATGAATGGTTTGAAGAAATCGCTTCGTGAGCTCCACGGGATGCTCAAGGCTGCTGAGCCGGCGATAGAAAAGGACCCTAAGAGGGAAATTCTTATGATATGGGATAGGGTAGTCAAAAGAGCATGGGCAAGAAGGCTACCAGGGTTCCTAGGGAATCTCAATGCGT
Organism: Euphrasia confusa; assembly: GCA_954870475.1. Classification (NCBI taxonomy): domain Eukaryota; kingdom Viridiplantae; phylum Streptophyta; class Magnoliopsida; order Lamiales; family Orobanchaceae; genus Euphrasia; species Euphrasia confusa. Next base: position 20,276,311 of record OX940954.1, read on the forward strand.
CTACTGCAAAAGTGTTGGACACTACTTGCAAACATATAAAAGTTCATATTTTATTCAATTTCAAAACAAATGCCTAATTTGTCTTTCATTTGATGGATTATAAGGTTATGATTATTTACACCTCGGGGAGTGATTTAATCCAAAACACTTAAGTTCATCAATGACACAAATTAGAGACTTTCGAGCCATTGGATGGCGTGAATCGATTGTCTGGTTGCTCCCTCATATTTTATGAGAGATAGGGCTTCAATTGCATGATAATATCGCTGGTTATAAAACTTCGATTTTTCACTTACGATTTATCACGTTTTGACATTGAGATAATTTTGAATGGGAAATTTGAATGAAACTCAATTATTGGGAATAATTGAATTTGCCCAAAGTTCAATGAAGATGTGAAGAACGGGGTTGCTTCATCTTCAGATATTAATGTTATAGACATTAAACTTCACAAATTCTACTTCTTGGGTATTGGATGCCAAATGTGGTTCTCACATTTGCATGTGAAGGAACTACATAGAAGTATAAGTTTGGTGAATAGAGATGTCGATCTATGGCGATAAATGGAGCGAATGTCGCTGCATTAGCCGTATGATCATATGATATTGTTTTGCCTTAGGGCTTTGTTTTAGTATTATAACTATGTAATTTCGTACCTTCAATAAACAATGAATATTGGTTCAGTATTGGATACTGATGGATTCGTTTTTCACTATTAAATAGTTTGGTAACTATTTTAATTGTGAATTATTCTTTGTTTTGGCACGATTATTATATGGTTTATGTATACTTTAACTTGACAAAATCACATATATCATTAAGACCAAAGGCCAAATCGAATAAGTCTCAATGAGACATAACTGAAACATTGTTGATTAAATCAAATCAAAATCTAAACATGTAACGAAGCTTCTTTTAGAAGGAATTTTAGAATCATTTGACTTGGAGTCATTTGATACATGTGAATGATGTGTGATTGAAAAAATAACAATGTCATCTTTATTGGAGAAAGGAGAACATGTGAGTAATTAATTAGGGATGATCCATACTGATGTATGTGGAACCTATTAGTTCACAAGCACATGAAGGTTATGTTTCGGAAAAGAGAAAACTAACTCTATTAGATAGAGTTCGATCTATCGATGATGAGTCTAATTGAACTACTGAACTCTTTTGGGAACACACTATTCTTGACTTCAACCTATACACTGAATAGGACACTGTCAAAAGCTGTTGATAAAGACACCATACTAGGTATGGAAAGGGAGGGTCCCTAAATTTTTTTCATCAAGATTTGAGGTTCTATAGCTTCTATGAAGAGATTTATCTCCACAGGGCTTGAACTCAAATGGGATAAAAGTTTCCTTATGTTATGTCCATATGAAACTCGAGGGTACAAATTCTACGATCTATCTGTGAACAATATTTTGTTGCTCGAGATGGTGATTTTCTTGAAAAGAGATATCTTTCCTAGAAAGTCAGTGGGAGCTCGGTTATCTTGAACGAGGTTCAAGTGGAACAACCAATGATGAATACTCAAGACTGGGTTGAGAGTATTCCTATGGTTTTGGAAACCATACCAACCCTTGTAGGTCCAGAAGGCATATATCTCTTTTAGTCAGATACTTAGGTATTGTGATCAATGAGAGATATGAAGTCATGCTTTTGAAAAGCGATGAACCTTCGAACTATATCCAAGCTATGACGAGTGCAGCTACTAAAAATTGGCATGGTGCCATATAATCCGAGATGATTTCAATGTCTGGTAATCAAGTTTGGAACTTGATAGATTTGCATCAAGAGGCTAGACCTATTGAGTGCAAATAGTTCTTCAAGATCAATATAGACATGAATGGAAAACCTAGGGTTTTCAAAGCAATTTTGGTGGTAAAAGTTTTATATTCACGAGGTGGATTATGATCAATCTTTTTCACCAGTTGTTGTGATTTATTCATTCGGATTAACTTAGCCATTGTGACTCATCTTGATAATGAGTTATGGTAATATTGGATGTTAAAACTAACTTCTTGAATTGGATTCTAGAAGAGAATGTGTTTTAACACAACCAAAGAGTTTTATCGATCTTAATAAGGCTGAGAAATTATGCAAGCTTATAGTTCTATTTATGGAATAAAGAATGCATATCAGAGTAGCAATCTTCAGTTCAATGAATCCATACTGGGATTTGGATTTCAGAGGAACTCGGAAGAGTCTTGTTTTACAAGAAGATCAGTGGAAGTTACGTTGTATTAATTGTGTTGTATGTCGGTGACATACTCCTTATTGGAAACAATGTTTCTATGCTTAATTCTATTAAAGAATGGCTTGGGAATTGTTTTTCAATGAAGGATCTTGGAGAAGCACAGTACATATTGGGCATCAAGATCTGTCGGAACAGATCGAAAATGATGTTTGGACTTAGTCAAGTGACCTATATTGATAAGGTACTTGATAAGTTCAAAATGAAAGACGCCAAAAAGGGTCTCATTCCAATGAGTCATGGCACATCTCTTAGCAAGATGCAAGGCCCTACGGGACTTGATGAGCAAAAGAGGATGGAAAACATTCCTTATGCTTCGGCAATAGGGTCTATAATGTACGCCATGATATGTACACGACCGGACGTATCGTATGCTTTGAGCATGACGAGTCAGTTTCAAGGAAATCCAGGTGAGGCGCGTTAGACTGCGACCAAGAATATTCTTATGTACCTTAGATGGACAATAGAATATTTTGTTGTCTTTGGAAGACAAAAAGAGTTTATATTAACAAGCTGTTTGAATGCTAACTTCAAAACAGACTAAGATAATTTCCGATTTTAATCTGGTTATATCTTTTGTCTGGTTAGAGGTGATATTTGCTGGAATAGTTCCATGCAATGCAATATAGCTGATTAAACTACAGAAGCTGAGCACAGTATTGCATTGGATGCAGTAATGTTGGCAGTTAAGATTTGAAAGTTCTTGAATGAACTAGGTGGCGTAACTAGCTCCGCCCATCCGATAGTTCTCTATTTATAGTAGAGTTATCGCGCAAGCCTATGAGATAGGAAGCACCACAAGTCTAAAACTGGTGCTCAGGAAGGTCCACATTATTTGGGAGATAGTTTTGTGGAGACATCGAGATAATAAAGTTGCAACTTTTGGTAAGGTTGCAAACCCGCTTTCTAAACCTCTCCAGCAGTTTAAGCTTGGGACTTTCACGACTGCAATAGATATCAGAAATCTTAGAGATGGGTTGTGATTTCTATTACTGTATTAGATACTTTTGGAGATTTGGTAAACATTCACTCATATGTATAATACATAATTCTTCATATAAATATGGTTTAATTTATATGAATTGTCCAAATGATTAAGTTATATCAATTGGGTTATGAGGTCGACTTACCGCATAATGAAGTCCCAATGGTTGAACTGATATACTTGAATCATATAGCTGTTCCTGGTTCGTATAATCGAGTACGGACAAACCGATAATACAAAGAACTAGATTGTAATGTGTACTATAGCGCCGCTTCATGGGCTAGTGATGTGGGACATCAAGTACAATTACATAGATATTAGCTGGGAGCTAATGATCGAACAGACCCGACTGGAATAGTATTTAAGATTTCGAGTCATAATACTATTTCATTGACTGTCGAGCAATTTCCTCTGACCTGAGTAGTCCAGAGTGATTCCATTGTGAAATGGTGTACTTTGATACAAGTAAACGCCTTTCGTAAAAGGAGGTTATAAAACTTGTTATTGGGTATATCAGGAAGCAAGTGGGAGAGCTTGGATTGACAAGATGGGATTGTCCTCCATTTTATAATGGGATACATGTCTTAACGGCCACTTGGAGAGTCGAGACTGTGGAAAATACGTGGCCACGTCCAGATTGTATCATAGTGATAAATCTGGTTTTACAGTATGTCTCAAAGTCCAAGAAAGGTTTGAACCGATTGAGGATGACTCAAGTCTTACCTCAAGTTCAAACTTAGACATAAAGTGAAAACAGGAAGTTGGCAGCACACTGGCTCTGAAGGCCAAGTGGGAGATTGTTGGGATATGTCCTTCGATCCTACGTGTGCAATCGATAAAGTCATAAGGTCTTCTATGGATGTTAAATGATTATTCGATAATATTAATTGTTGGGAACAATATAATATTGATCGATAAAATCATACCTACAGGGTCACACACGAGCTCGATATTGATATACATTGCTTGATAAATATATTGATTTAGAATCAATATTTACGTGGATTTAATTCCCATGCATGGGATGCATGGCTTGCATGGATGCATGTCACATAGTGTGACATGGCATGCCACACAAGCAAGTGGGACCACATACAATGCATAATGGCATGTGTATGTGGCATGACCTTTCACCTCCTTTGTAACCCCTTTGCATGTTAATGGTGCATTATGATGCCCATTGTGTTGTAGGTTACAAAGGGGTGTAATGGGATGAATAATGATGCACTTATATAGATGAAAATCAGATTTTCAACACACAATTGCATCAGCCACGAAAATCCACTAAAATAGAGAGAAAAGAGGTGATCTTGGAGATCCATTCTCAAGCAAGCAAAGGTATTCATTATCCGGGTTCATTCACAAGGAGATCTTTGAGTTGCTGATCCATTAAGGTGGTTCAATCGACACAACACCACCTTAACCGAAATCAACGATCACAAAAAGTAAGTAATCGTTAAACCTTATATATATATATATTGGATGTGTATATATATATATATGTTTATATGTGTTCTTATACACATTAAGTGTGCACTAATATCATGGCATAGTAGATCTATCGCTTTACACGCTTCCGCACACACGGTATATCGATTGGATCGGTATATCGGTACCTTCAAGGAGACACGCGGAAGATCATATTGCCGGTTCCTCGTATACTATCGAACAGTAGCTCACGACTTAGATGGACAGGGACAATCCATCGGTACGTTGTTGTGTGACTGGAAGATAGTCGGTCTTGACTATCATGTCACACTCGTACACTTAGTGTATTGAGCAGGACCACGGGAGGGCGTTCGATTTATACTAATTGAAGTAATCGAACTAGACCTCAGATATTACGGATATACGAATTCTTAATCCCTATATAATTATAGGTGCGTGTATCCAATTATCGGTTCTTTAATCTGCCAATGAGTGAGACTAATTGATTAGTCGATATTCTCGGTAAATTGGGAATCAGAATTGTACACACGGCATGCTATAGATTATAGACAGGAAACCGTGTCCCATTTATTCGGTTGATGATGTCCTCGAGATGAGCTCATAAAGTTTATCATGTAAACCCTGCAGGTGGATTTGTTCCACATGATAATAAGGATGAGTGGTACTAGTCTCGGATACTAAGAAACGAATTAATTTAATTATTAGTAATTAAAATTAATTCGTGGACATACGATATCTTAAACACGGGAAAAGTCGTATATGTAATTTCGGCGGAATTATTATTGTTGAAATAATATTAAATTAATTTCGGGAATTCAATTATTATTATCTAGTGGAATTAATAATAATTAAAAATGTAATTAATTAAGGATTTCTTTTTAAGGACTCCGAGTTAATTAATATTGCATTTTATCCTTGAATTAATTTACCTAAGAGGTCTCTTGTGTAACTCTATTTAAACCCCCCTTGCCCTCTCCTAAACCTAACATTCGCCGCAACAATTATTTCAGCAGAGAAAATAAATGCTTAACGCAATTATATTTTTCTCTGTTTAAATAAAAGTGTTAGCGCAAATATATTATTCTCACACATAGAATAATTATACACGGTGGTTTGAGAAGGAGAGAGCAGACAAGGACGAACCCTGCGGATCGTTGCCCACACAACGGCTGGAGTCGAGAAGAGTCATACACTAGCAATCTCTAAGGTCTCAACAATTCGACCGAGAAGGTATGATATCGAAACATTATTCCGCAATTCTTCGATCTCATTTTTCGTTAATCATACATCGAATGTAAGATCTGCTGGAAATCGATATCCCGGGGTATCAAAAATTGCGGAACCTGTTGGAATTCGATATCCCGGGTTATTTAAATTTGCGGAAACCAATAACCCGAACGAACCCTTCGCCGGAGATCACGCGAACACCGACTCATCCGCCGGAGTCCGGCCTTTGGAGACCACGCACCCGAAGGCACGCGGCCCGCCCCCAGCCGAACCCCCGCGAGACGGGGTTCACGCGATCGATGATCGCGTGCGATCATCATGATCGATGGGGCTGCCCAGCAGCCCCCGCGGCGAGTCCGGCGACTCGCCGCCGCATGGGAGGTCGGCCACCTTCACGGTGGGGAGGGGCGGCACCAGCCCGCGCCCTCCGCGATCGATCCAAGCGATCGATCGCATCCCCTCGGCTCCAGCCGAGGGTTCGACTCCTCCGCGCGCCGCCAAACCCTAGCGGGCGATCCCGCGGTCCGGTGGCTTCGCCACCACCGCGTGATCGTTCGTCTAATCCGGGTTCGACTCTTGGATCTTGTTTTTCGATAATTGATTTCAATAAGAATTAAATAGCGGAAATATTTAATTCACCTTTAGATTCGTTATGCGGAGAAACGAGATCTTATGATGACCTTGAGATCTTCCCACGTATTCCTTGCACTAGCCCGGACGTCGTGTGGGCGACGATCTACCGAACTCCATGGATCTCCCTCTCTACTTTCTCTCTCTAGAATTGTGATCTTCAAGTTATGAGAATAGAGAAGACCATGTAGTGCTTTTATAGGCTACGTAGGGGATCTTAAGGAGGTGGAATATTGGGCTTCCAATATTGAAGATTAAATTGAGCCCAATGCTCAAGTCCATTAATCCTTATCAATATTAATTAATTCTATTTTCCACTATATAAAATTAATTGCACTCCCAATATTAAACCATATTATATCAAATAATATTTCTCCGGTAGTATTATTTATTCCGTGTATTTAAGATTTAAATATCCATGAATAAAATTAATTTATTGCTAATTAATTTATTCATCTCTTATATCCGAGACTAGTACCATTCAACCTTAATTATTATGCGGAATAAATCCACCTGCAGGGGTTACATAATAATTCCTTATGAACTCATCTCGGGGATATTATCAACCCTTACGGGATACACTTTCCCGTCAAGTATTCACGGCATGCCATATATAAAATATAGTGACCCAACTTAACCGGTAATTAACCCAGTAAATAAACCGGTTAATTCCTTTGGTAAATCAAAGTCACTTATATTAAATATACACACCCGCAATAGTATCGGGGATTAAGAATAAAATACTCAGAGACTTAAATCGATTATCGCCGGCAATCCTAATCGATAAATCTCAAACGATCCGCTCAATACACCAAGTGTACAAATGTGATAAAATAATTAAGATAAATTATTTTCTCTCTCACACAACGACTATACCGATGGATTGGTCCGTGTCCATCTAGGTCGTGAGCAACTGTTCGATTAAATACGAGTAACCGATAGTATGATCTTCTGTGCGCCCATGCAACACCATACTAACTACAACGTATAAAATCCAGGACTATGATTTGCATATATTTAATTATAAATAATTAAACGCAAATAATTGTTTATTTAATTAAATAGATTAGTGGCAATGGATCGTGAGTTTCCGTCACTTAAATCTAGACATTAAGTACACAACTCCAACAATCTCCCACTTGTACTAAGGTCTAGTCATTTCCTCCAAACTCCCGACTCCCATACTCATCACGTGCTAAAGTTGTACTTCCAAGAAGTACTATGTGAATGAGCACTCTAGGTTGCCGCTCTGAAGTTATCTTGGTGACTACAGCGTCGTCTCCCTCGACGATGACTCGTATCAGGTGGTACTTGCACTATGTGTTATCTTACACTTTATGGACTAGTGATTTCTTCCCATTTGCCATTGCACCGCTATTTACATAGCCTTTGGCAAATTAAGAATCACATCTAAGTCCCAGAGATTATCCCGGAGTTATACCAAAACTTCCGCTGCCTCTGAGGCCGCTATTTGGTTACCCATGGCAGAGTCCGAAAAGCATCGTGCTTATCACTCTTCCATGTTGAAACTCCTTCTCCTTCAATAGTGAAACACATAGCCTGATATCGACTTACACCGGTCCTCATTTGATTAGAAATCTAAGAGAATGTAATCCAAAGGAAATGCTCGTCTGCTTCGTAGTCTAGAACAGTACTTCGAAAGTACTTTTACAGCAGTCGAATATTCCTCTCCAGGATTACCTTGATATCCTCCCACTATGCTATCCGCATAGCCGATATCAGGTTCTCGTTTTTCAACATTGCATTTTATCAAGCTTTCCACACTCCAAGTGTAGGAAACTGCTTTCACTGCTTCTATCACCTTTATGTGTTCCAAAACACATACCCTTAGATAGATGCGTTCCGTGTCTGAAAGGTAACGAACCTTTCTCGGAATCATGCATGTTAAAACGAACCATAATCATATATATGTAAGATGTCCAAGAGAAGTACAATGTTCTTTTCTTGAGATCCTAGATCTTAAGAACATGTTCTAACTTCTTCTTCATCTCATATATCGATTTTTCTAGACAACCATCATTTTATGTCTGACAACATCTTTACATTGTTACCAATGATAAAATGTCATCTACATAAAACCTCCGAGAAACACCACCTTGTTTCCATCACGTTTCCCATACACTCGATTCGTCTATGCTTTGATGAATCCATAAAATGGACTATCTCATCAATTTGCAAGTACCACGAACTCAATGCTTTGTTCCAATCCATAAATGGATTAACCAAGCTTGTACTCTAAATGATCTTGCCTCTTAGCAATAATCCTTATTGCTCTCCAAGAAGGCACATTTAGATCTAGTACTGCCTTCATGTAGATCTAGGGATCGATTTCACGTATACTAGGTCCAGAGTCCGAAGACTCACTTAGTTTTATGAATATCTCCGGTTGTTAAACAACCTCCCACTACAACGGCATTCCGGTGTATAAACAGTAATAACAGTAGGTGCAGTTAGTGGTGTACCGCTACTCGGTTCGGATGGTTCTAAGTCTTAATCGTTTTCTCTCTTTTCAGAAGTATCATGTCATTTTGGGCTTGTGGTTCATCTAATAGTCTTCCTCTAAGAACCGGGCGTTAGAACTTATAACGTCCTTCTGGTTCATAGTACTATCGAACACACACCTTTTGTTCTTCTAGGATATTCTACAACCACATTTGAATGTGCCGTTGTTTCCAAGACATATCCATAGAACATAGGTAATTCCGTTTAACTCGCGCTTTTACTATTTCTATAAGAGTTCCATTTCTTATTTCCGACACACCAATCTTACAGAGGACTGTATGGTGTTGTCACTTGGGATTCAATCCCAAGCTCTGATCATAAATCAGAGTCAATCAATTCTAATTCTTGTCCGGATCTTATATCTTATATCCATAAAGGATTGCTTAGTCGTATTATCTTCCAAATTAGATTCTTAGGTCGGAAGGTCCACTCCTTCAACTTAATTGATCTTACAATCAATTTTCGACCTTTGAACTTCTCATTTGAATAAATATGACTTAGCATAAGAATCCACAAGTATAAATGATTAAATAAAGAAATCTCTTATTAGTAAAACGAGTTATATATAAAACGGTTCGTTGCATCGTGGTGGACTCAGGATTCATCATTTATATATTGCTAGCTAATGTACCAAAATAGATAATATTATTTCTTCTTATAACCATCAAATGATTAAAAGAAATAAAATATCCATTCATTAGAAATCCAGAACAAAGTTCTTTCTAATATGAAAAGTACATAAAAGCAATAACTCAAAATGAAATCTTATAAAGTGTCTTCCACTGCAACAGCTGCCTCCTTACAGCACTGCCCATCTAGACTACGATCTTTTCTTTTCTAAGTCGTCGGGTTTCCTGGAACCCTTGCATTTAGAATGCACATACCGCCAGTGGTTCCATATCTACACACCAGGTTCCGGTAGATAATACCACTGACTATGTTTTACGACTAAAGAAATTTCGTACCTTCTTTGAGAGGATAATTAGACTTCCAGTACCCAGACTGTTTTCATCGAGAACTCTTGCCTATTGGCTTTCTCGTCCCATCTCGTGGTTCAAGTAATCTTAGAACCACTGGGTTTCTTTGCTTTCTTTTCCTTTCCCCCGATTCATGCCTTTAGGTTCGAAACCTTTGGCATTGGCTAAAAGAGCTTGCGATTTCCGTTTCAACTCGTCTAAAAGGTCAATCATCTCAAAAACGTGTTTAAGCGTTTCCTTGAATCGACTGCCCTTTATGAGTATCCACATCGCTTCTTGTCTAGCCGCCTATTTCAATAGGCTCGGGAGGACAAAGCTCACTGAGTACAACCTTGCACTCTTTAACAGTTTGGGTAATGTCTAGATCTCTATTCCAATCATTACATTTAGGGACCAATGAGTTTAAAAAATCCTTACGTATCACATAAAGTGGGTTCAAAGCCATATCCTAATCTATGAGCACATATAACAACAAACAATTGATTTAATCTCCGATATTATCTCCCTCAAATAATATCATTAAACCACTAATCACATCTAAAATCCCATCAGGTAAGGCAAGCCACGTGGTGTGGACGTTTACCCACCCAAATGATTTAGCAATTAGATTTGCTTCGGTCATACATCACTTATAGCGGAACCTCGTGGGGAGGAATACTATAATGCGTATCTAAGTGTAAACCATTACTCAGTACCAAAATAAATTACTTGGAATTGCTACATCACCGCAAGCCACGTGGTGTGGACGTTTACGATAACTTCACAACTCTTCATAATTACTTACAACTGTCTACATCAATTAATCCAAAGTCCGTCAGTATAGCAAGCCACGTGGTGTGGACGTTTACTACACTAAGAGACTTTTATAATTGACTCCCAATTACTTGATCCATTTAATCTTGTAAATCAAGACGTGGAGAATCATAAGTGAAACTCGAAGTTTCTTACCAGTGATTCACCATGCGAACGACCCTATCTCTCATAAAATGAGGGAGCCGAGCAGACAATCGATCTAGTCATCAAATGACACGAAAGTCTCTAATTTGTGTCCTCGACATGACCAAGTGGCTTTGGCTCCATTCCACTCCCCGGGGTGAGAATGAGTCGACTTGAAATCAGTTTTGGAAAGACAAATTAGGCATTGTTTGATAAACTTAATCAATGTTTCTCGTAAGAGGAATTACAAGAATTCTCCTCCAATGGCTTATCTATATGAACTTCGAAAGTTCATAAAAGTCACCAAGAGAACAGCAATGGAGACCATGGATATGTTTCCATACCCTCTCCCACTTAGCTTTTTATAACAAAGGGATACGCTATCTAATGCATAATTAAATACACATAAGCATAATAATAAGCATACATTTCATGCAAGTACGTTCATAAATAATCAAATAATTACTCAAGCAAAAATTATTTCTCGACTATTCGTACCTTGATGAATTCCAGCATGCTTGCCTTGAGTCTTCATTCTACGTCTTGAATACTTTGCCGAGCGACGGAAAAATTCTTTGATTCTCATATTTAATTTTACTCCAATTAAATAAAATCAATTCCATTGATTTCCATATTTAATTCTATTTTAAATAAAATCCAAGATTTTCCAATCCAAAATAAATTTTGAATTAATCTAATGATTTTAAATAAAATACTTAAATTAAATAAAATCAATATTATTAAAATCCATTGATCTCCATATTTAATTCTATTCTAAATAAAATCCAAGATTTTCCAATCCAAAATAAATTTTGAATTAATCTAATGATTTTAAATAAAATACTTAAATTAAATAAAATCAATATTTTAATAATTTCTCAATCCTATTTAGATTAGATCTCAAGAATCCTAACCAAAATCGAATTTTGATTCTTCTTAAGACTTCTAATCCAAGTAGGTATAGGATATCTAGAGAAACTAGGATTTTCTTTCCTAATTTAACTCTCCGTCTAATTCCATTATTTAATTCCATAATAAAGAAATATAATCCAAATAGAATTTGAATTAATTCCAAAATTAAATTAAATTAAATTAGAAAGATTAAATTATTTCCGGAAAGATCGGATTTACCGGGACGAACCAAAAACGAGACCCGCTCGTATCAACTAGGTCCGTGCCCAATCGAACCCACACGAATTGGTTTCATGCATGAACACATGCACACCAACTACCAGCCATGCATTCACATGCAAGACCTCGCACGTGCATCCAAAAATCACATGGTGTCGGCCAAAGACAAAAAACATGTCGGCCGACACCCTTTGCAATTTACAGCAGCGCGCAATTTCGATCGTCTTCTCCGGCGGACTGTGCACGAGCCTGGTTGATTTCCGGCATGGCGTCTCCTTTGACGACACACGCCATCAACCTCGACACAGTCCATGCAAGCCACGCGTCCAGCCATGCCTGCCGCCGCGACCCGTGAAGACGAATCACGACTTCGATGGCTGCGCGATCGTAGCCGCGCCGCCGACTACCGCCGACTTCCGGTGAGCCATCACGCGATGGTAATCACCAAGTCGAGCAACCCAGCACCAACAGCTCCGAGCCTTGGCGCACCAGCAGCCCACGATCCGAAGCCGAAGCCACGAACCGAAGCCGATGCCGCGAACCTAACGCTGCCGCCGGCTGCCGGCGAACCACCACCACTGGTGGCACACGCCGACACGCCCAGCTGCGTTCAGCCCGCTTCCAACAGCCCGCATAGCCCGTGCTACCAGCCACCTCCCCGGCAGCCCGCACCGAGCCCACGAATGATCGATCCGGTTCGATTTCCGAAAACCCTCGATTTTTAATAATTAATTTTCCGACAAACACAATTCATACGAGAGATAAAACAAGTACGTAGAACAATATAGCACAATAATTTAACAATTTAAATTAATCTATGGCTATAAACAACGATAATCGATTATCGAAACAATTAACGAAAAACGGAACCTGTCTCTGATACCAATTGTTGGAATTCGATATCCCGGGTTATTTAAATTTGCGGAAACCAATAACCCGAACGAACCCTTCGCCGGAGATCACGCGAACACCGACTCATCCGCCGGAGTCCGGCCTTTGGAGACCACGCACCCGAAGGCACGCGGCCCGCCCCCAGCCGAACCCCCGCGAGACGGGGTTCACGCGATCGATGATCGCGTGCGATCATCATGATCGATGGGGCTGCCCAGCAGCCCCCGCGGCGAGTCCGGCGACTCGCCGCCGCATGGGAGGTCGGCCACCTTCACGGTGGGGAGGGGCGGCACCAGCCCGCGCCCTCCGCGATCGATCCAAGCGATCGATCGCATCCCCTCGGCTCCAGCCGAGGGTTCGACTCCTCCGCGCGCCGCCAAACCCTAGCGGGCGATCCCGCGGTCCGGTGGCTTCGCCACCACCGCGTGATCGTTCGTCTAATCCGGGTTCGACTCTTGGATCTTGTTTTTCGATAATTGATTTCAATAAGAATTAAATAGCGGAAATATTTAATTCACCTTTAGATTCGTTATGCGGAGAAACGAGATCTTATGATGACCTTGAGATCTTCCCACGTATTCCTTGCACTAGCCCGGACGTCGTGTGGGCGACGATCTACCGAACTCCATGGATCTCCCTCTCTACTTTCTCTCTCTAGAATTGTGATCTTCAAGTTATGAGAATAGAGAAGACCATGTAGTGCTTTTATAGGCTACGTAGGGGATCTTAAGGAGGTGGAATATTGGGCTTCCAATATTGAAGATTAAATTGAGCCCAATGCTCAAGTCCATTAATCCTTATCAATATTAATTAATTCTATTTTCCACTATATAAAATTAATTGCACTCCCAATATTAAACCATATTATATCAAATAATATTTCTCCGGTAGTATTATTTATTCCGTGTATTTAAGATTTAAATATCCATGAATAAAATTAATTTATTGTTAATTAATTTATTCATCTCTTATATCCGAGACTAGTACCATTCAACCTTAATTATTATGCGGAATAAATCCACCTGCAGGGGTTACATAATAATTCCTTATGAACTCATCTCGGGGATATTATCAACCCTTACGGGATACACTTTCCCGTCAAGTATTCACGGCATGCCATATATAAAATATAGTGACCCAACTTAACCGGTAATTAACCCAGTAAATAAACCGGTTAATTCCTTTGGTAAATCAAAGTCACTTATATTAAATATACACACCCGCAATAGTATCGGGGATTAAGAATAAAATACTCAGAGACTTAAATCGATTATCGCCGGCAATCCTAATCGATAAATCTCAAACGATCTGCTCAATACACCAAGTGTACAAATGTGATAAAATAATTAAGATAAATTATTTTCTCTCTCACACAACGACTATACCGATGGATTGGTCCGTGTCCATCTAGGTCGTGAGCAACTGTTCGATTAAATACGAGTAACCGATAGTATGATCTTCTGTGCGCCCATGCAACACCATACTAACTACAACGTATAAAATCCAGGACTATGATTTGCATATATTTAATTATAAATAATTAAACGCAAATAATTGTTTATTTAATTAAATAGATTAGTGGCAATGGATCGTGAGTTTCCGTCACTTAAATCTAGACATTAAGTACACAACTCCAACAGAACCGATAACCCCGACCGAAATCCCATCGCCGGAAACCGATCACGAGCACTACGGTATCCGGAGCTCAACCGGAGAATCGCCGCGGGATGAACCCGCAGCCGAAACCCTAGCCGAGCCCCACCGCGGGGCTCGCGATCGAAATCGATCGCGTGGGGCTGCTCCGGCAGCCCCAGGCGGTGAGTCCGGCGACTCACCGCCACCACCGACGGGAGGGGGGACCACCAGCCGCGGCGCGAAGCCGCGACGGTCCCCAGCGATCGACCCTAGGTCGATCGCTCGCCCCGGCGTCCAGCTGGGGCTCCCTTCGCGTAGCCGCTCCCGGCAGTCGAAGCCCTAGGGCTCGACCGCCTCTCCCTCGGCTCCCAGCCGAGGGTTCGTCTTGATCTTCGCCGGGGATCTCGAATCCCCGTCCCCGAAGTTCATACGTTTTTCCCGGATCGTGCGTTCATGTATGTATCACAATCAATTCACATAAAATCATAGAAGGGAGTATATGATTTTACCTTTTGATTCGTTGTGCGGAGAAACGAATTCAATTGATGACCTTACGATCTTCCCACGTATTCCTTGCACTAGCTTGAACGTCGGGTGGGCGACGATCCTCCAAGCTTATGGATCCTCTTCAACTCTCTAGAATATCAAGTATGATAATCTTGTCTTATGAAAAAGTGAAGACAATGTAGTGCTTTTATAGGCTACGTAGGGGATCTAAAGGAAGTGGAATATTGGGCTTCCAATATTAATGATTAAATTGAGCCCAAGCCCAAATCTATTAATCTCCCATTAATATTAATTAATTTATTTTCCACTATATAAATTAATTGCACTCCCAATATTAAACCATATTATATCAAATAATATTTCTCCGGTAGTATTATTTATTCCGTGTATTTAAGATTTAAATATCCATGAATAAAATTAATTTATTGCTAATTAATTTATTCATCTCTTGAATCCGAGACTAGTACCATTCAACCTTAATTATTGTGCGGAACGAATCCACTCATGAGGTTTATGTTGGAATTCGATATCCCGGGCTATTAAAATTTGCGGAAAATAATAACCCGATCAAAAACCTCGATTGCCGGAGAAATCACGAATCCACGCGAGCCGGGACTCGACCAAACGCACGACGCGCGCGAGGCGCGTGCGCGCCCAGCCGAGTCCCCACGAGGGACTCGCGATTGCTCCCAGCAATCGCTGGGCTGCCTCGTAGCAGCCCGCAGCGAGTCAGCGGACTCGCTGCTCGTGGAGGTGTGACTCGTCCCACGAGCCGCTGCGGGACGATGCGGGAACCCCCGCATCTCGCTGCTGGGCGCTGCGAGAAGCCTCGCAGCCCAGCCGCGATCGAGCTCCAAGCTCGATCGCCTCCTCACACCCAACCCTCGTGGTCGAGCCGTCGATCCGCCGGCGGTCCGGTGGTTCGACCACCACCGCCCGGTTCGACCTCTTCCACGGGTCTCGATCCCCGGATCTTCGTTCTACGGTATTCTCGATAAATCCAAAATCGAACAATTATCAAGGGCGTTTAGATATTGTACCTTTCGATTCGTTGTTCGGAGAAACGAATTCAAGACGACCTTTTGAATCTTCCCACGTATTCCTTGCACTAGCTTGAACGTCGGGTGGGCGACGATCCTCCAAGCTTATGGATCTTCTTCAACTCTCTAGAACTATCAAGTATTGATATTCTTGTCTTATGAAAAAGTGAAGACCATGTAGTGCTTTTATAGGCTACGTAGGGGATCTAAAGGAGGTGGAATATTGGGCTTCCAATATTAATGATTAAATTGAGCCCAAGCCCAAATCTATTAATCTCCCATTAATATTAATTTATTTATTTTCCACTATATAAATTAATTGCACTCCCAATATTAAACCATATTATATCCAAATAATATTTCTCCGGTAGTATTATTTATTCCGTGTATTTAAGATATAAATATCCATGAATAAAATTTATTTATTGCTTAATAAATTTATTCATCTCTTTTATCCGAGACTAGTACCACTCAACCTTATTTATTATGCGGAATTAAATCCACTCGCGAGGTTTACATAATAAATCCTTATGAGCTCATCTCGGGGATATTATCAACTCTTCCGGGATACACTGTCCGGTCAATCATTCACGGCATGCCATATATAAAATATAGTGACCCAACTTAACCGGTAATTAACCCAATAATTAAATCGGTTAATTCCTTTGGTAAATCAAAGTCACTTATATTGAATATACACACCCGCAACAATATCGGGGATTAAGAATAAAATACACTGAGTCTCAAATCAATTATCGCCGAGCAATCCTAATTGATGAGTCTCAATCGATCCGCTCAATACACCAAGTGTACAAGTGTGATAAAATAATTAAGATAAATTATTTTCTCTCTCACACAACGACTATACCGATGGATTGGTCCGTGTCCATCTAGGTCGTGAGCATCTGTTCGATTAAATACGAGTAACCGATAGTATGATCTTCTGTGTGCCCATGCAACACCATACTAACTACAACGTATAAAATCCAGGACTATAATTTGCATAAATTTAATTAACAATAATTAAAAGCAAATGAATGTTCGTTATTAATAGGTAAATGAAAGTGTACAAGGAGTTCAGAATACTCAAATCTAGACATTAAGTATACTACTCCAACAATCTCCCACTTATACTAAGGTCTAGTCTTATCCTCCAAACTTCTGACTCCCAAACCCTCCAAGTGCTTGAAATAAACTTCCTTAGGAAGTATCTTGGTGAAAGTGTCCGCTAGGTTGTCCTCCGAAGCTATCTTGGTGACTAGTGCATCGTCCCTCTGACGATGACTCGTATCAGGTGGTACTTGCCCTATGTGTTATCTTGCACTTATGGACTCGTGATCTCTTAAAGTTTGCCACTGCACCGCTATTTACATAGCCTTTGGTAAACTAAGAATCACATCTAAGTCCCAGAGGTAATACCGGAGCCATACCAAATCTTCCGCTGCCTCTGAGGGCGCTATTTGGTTACCCATGGGAGAGTCCGAAAAGCATCGTGCTTATCACTCTTCCATGTTAAAAACTCCTCCTCCTTTAACAGTGAAACACATAGCCTGATCACGACTTACACCGGTCCTTATCAGCTTGGAAATCCGAATCCGTATAACCCAAAGGAATCAGATTGTCTGCTCCGTAACTTAGAACATAATCCCTAGTATTTCGCAAATACTTGAAAATGCTCTTTACGGCAGTCCAATGAGCCTTTCCAGGGTTACTCTGATATCTCGCTACTACGCCAACTGCATAGCAGATATCAGGCCTCGTGCATAACATTGCATACATCAAGCTTCCCACAGCCGAAGCGTAGGGAACTGCTTTCATTTCATCTTTCTCCTTTTGTGTCCGAGGACACATCTCCTTAGAAAGATAAGTTCCTTTACTGAAGGGTAGTTCACCCTTCTTGGAATCTTGCATGTTAAAACGAGCCAGAATCGTGTCTATGTACGATTGCTGGGATAGGTACAATGTTCTATTCCGGCGATCCCTTATAACCTTGATCCCTAGAACATGCCCGACTTCTCCCAAATCTTTCATATCGAATTGTCTAGACAACCATCCCTTTATGTCTGATAACATTTTCACACTGTTGCCAATGAGAAGAATGTCGTCTACATAAAGCACGAGAAACACCACCTTCTTCCCATCACGTTTCCAATACACACACGATTCGTCCATGCTTTGACTAAATCCAAAAGATTGGACTACTTCGTCAAACCGCAGGTTCCACGATCTCGAGGCTTGTTTCAATCCATAAATGGATCGATTAAGCTTGCACACTAGATGATCTCGCCCCTTAGCAATGAATCCTTCTGGTTGTTTCATATAAATCGTATCGTCAAGACTTCCATTTAGGAACGCTGTCTTGACATCCATTTGCCACACCTCATAATCCATATGAGCTGCTATGGATAAGAGAATCCGGATCGACTTTATCTTGGCTACCGGCGAGAAGGTCTCCTCATAATCGATTCCCTCTTTCTGAGTATATCCTTTCGCAACAAGCTGAGCTTTAAAGGTTTCAACCTTTCCGTCAGATCCTCTCTTTCTCTTGTAGACCCATTTACACCCAATTGGCTTTACGCCGCTTGGTGGTTCTACAAGATCCCAGACTTTATTAGAATCCATAGATTCAATTTCGGATCTCATTGCTTTCTTCCAAGAAGGCGCATCTATATCTTGTACCGCCTCATCATAGGTCCAGGGATCGATTTCATGAACTCCAGGTCCAGAGTCCGAAGACTCACCTAGTCCAATCCATCGGTCTGGTTGTTTAACAACCCTCCCACTGAAGGTGCCGGTATACCGATCCGATCGATATACCGTGTGTGCGGAAGCGTGTAAAGCGATAGATTTACCATGCCATGATCTTAGTGCACACTTAATGTGTATAAGAACACATATAAACATATATATATACACATCCAATATATATATATATAAGGTTCAACGATTACTTACTTTTGGTGATCGTTGACTTTGGTTAATGTCGTTGAGGTGGTGTTGAGTCGATTGAACCACCTCAAATGGATCAGCCTCTTGAAGCTCTCCTTGTGAATGACCTCGTCACTCCTTTAGATCGTCCGGATGTGGAAGCCGCACAATTGGCCCGGCCTCTACGTGTTGCACACGAACCCGGATAATGAACACCTTGCTTGCTTGAGAATGAATCTCCAAGATCATCTCTTTTCTCTCTATTTGAGTGAAATTTCGTGGCTGATCCTATTGTATGATGAAAATCTGATTTTCATCCATATAAGTGCATCATTATGCATACCATTACACCCCTTTGTAACCTACAACATAATGGGCATCATAATGCACCATAATCATGCAAAGGGGTTACAAAGGAGGTGAAAGGTCATGCCACATACACATGCCACTATGCATTGTATGTGGTCCCACTTGCTTGTGTGGCATGCCATGTCACACTATGTGACATGCATCCATGCAAGCCATGCATCCCATGCATGTTAATTAATTCCACGTAAATATTGATTCTAAATCAATATATTTATCAAGCATTGTACATCATCTTTGAGTCCGTGTGTGACCCTGTAGGTATGATTTATTGATCAATATTATATTGTTCCCAACAATATAATATTATCAAATAATCATTTAACATCCATAGACGACCTTATGACTTCATCGATTGCACACGTAGGATCGAAGGACATATCCCAACAATCTCCCACTTGGCCTTCAGAGCCAGTGTGCTGCAAACTTCCTGTTGTCACTTTATGTCTAAGTTTGAACTTGAGGCAAGACTCGAGTCATCCTCAATCGGTTCAAACCTTTCTTGGACTTTGAGACAGACTGTAAAACCAGATTTATCACTATGATACGAATCTGGACGTGGCCACGTATTTTCCACAGTCTCGACTCTCCAAGTGGCCGGTAAGACATGTATCCCATTATAAAATGGAGGACAATCCCATCTTGTCAATCCAAGCTCTCCCACTTGCTTCCTGATATACCCAATAACAAGTTTTATAACCTCCTTTTACGAAAGGCGTTTACTTGTATCAAAGTACATCATTTCACAATGGAATCACTCTGGACTACTCAGGTCAGAGGAAATTGCTCGACAGTCAATGAAATAGTATTATGACTCGAAATCTTAAATACTATTCCAGTCGGGTCTGTTCGATCATTAGCTCCCAGCTAATATCTATGTAATTGTACTTGATGTCCCACATCACTAGCCCATGAAGCGGCGCTATAGTACACATTACAATCTAGTTCTTTGTATTATCGGTTTGTCCGTACTCGATTATACGAACCAGGAACAGCTATATGATTCAAGTATATCAGTTCAACCATTGGGACTTCATTATGCGGTAAGTCGACCTCATAACCCAATTGATATAACTTAATCATTTGGACAATTCATATAAATTAAACCATATTTATATGAAGAATTATGTATTATACATATGAGTGAATGCTTACCAAATCTCCAAAAGTATCTAATACAGTAATAGAAATCACAACCCATCTCTAAGATGTCTGATATCTATTGCAGTCGTGAAAGTCTCAAGCTTAAACTGCTGGAGAGGTTTAGAAAGCGGGTTTGCAACCTTATCAAAAGTTGCAACTTTATTATCTCGATGTCTCCACAAAATTATCTCCCAGATAATGTGGAACTTCCTGAGCACCAGTTTTAGACTTGTGGTGCTTCCTAGCTCATTGGCTTGCGCGATAACTCTACTATAAATAGAGAACTATCGGATGGGCTGAGCTAGTTATGCCACCTAGTTCATTCAAGAACTTTCAAATCCTAACTGTCAACATTACTGCATCCAATGCAATACTGTGCTCAGCTTTTGTAGTTTAATCAGCTATATTGCATTGCATGGAACTATTCCAGCAAATATCACCTCTAACCAGACAAAAGATATAACCAGATTAAAATCGGAAATTATCTTAGTCTGTTTTGAAGTTAGCATTCAATCAGGTTGTTAATATCAACTCTTTTTGTCTTCCAAAGACAACAAAATATTATTTAGTCCATCTAAGGTACATAAGAATATTCTTGGTCGCAGTCTAACGCGCCTCACCTGGATTTCCTTGAAACTGACTCGTCATGCTCAAAGCATACGATACGTCCGGTCGTGTACATATCATGGCGTACATTATAGACCCCATTGCCGAAGCATAAGGAATGTTTTCCATCCTCTTTTGCTCATCAAGTCCCTGTAGGGCCTTGAATCTTGCTAAGAGATGTGCCATGAGTAATTGGAATGAGACCCTTTTTGGCGTCTTTCATTCTGAACTTATCAAGTACCTTATCAATATAGGTCACTTGACTAAGCCCAAACATCATTTTCGATCTGTTCCGACAGATCTTGATGCCCAATATGTACTGTGCTTCTCCAAGATCCTTCATTGAAAAATAATTCCCAATCCATTCTTTAATAGAATTAAGCATAGAAACAGTGTTTCCAATAAGGAGTATGTCACCGACATACAACACAATTAATACAACGTAACTCCCACTGATCTTCTTGTAAAAAAAGACTCTTCCGAGTTCCTCTGAAATCCAAATCCCGATATGGATTCATTGAACTGAAGATTGCTACTCCGATATGCATTCTTTATTCCATAAATAGAACTATAAGCTTGCATAATTTCTCAGCCTTATTAAGATTGATAAAACTCTTTGGCTGTGTTAAAACACAGCCTCTTCTAGAATCCAATTCAAGAAGTTAGTTTTAACATCTAATATTACCATAACTCATTATCAAGATGAGTAGTAATGGCTAAGATAATCTGAATGATTTAATCAAAGCAATTGGTGAAAGTTTTTCCATAATCCACCTCGTGAATAAAACTTTTACCATCAACCTTGCTTTGAAAACCCTAGGTTTTCCATATGTCTGTTTAGATCTTAAAGATCTATTAGCATTCATTGGGTCTAACCCTGTGATGCAAATATATCAAGTTCCAAACTTGATTATCAGATATTGATATCATCTCAGATTTCATGGCACCATGCCAATTTTCAGTAGCTGGACTCGTCATAGCTTGGAATTAGGTCGAAGGTTCACCGCTTTCCAAAAGCATGAATTCATATCTCTCATTGGTCACAATATCTAAGTATTTGAATAATAGAGATAGATTTATGCCTTTCGGACCTACGAGGGCTGGTACGGCTTCCAAAACCATAAGAATACTCTCAACCCAGTCTTGAGTATTCATCGTTAGTTGTTTCACTTGAACCTCGTTCAAGACAACCGAGCTCCCACTGAATTTCTAGGAAAGATAACTCTTTTCAAGAAAATCACTATCTCGAGCAACAAAATATTGTTCTCAGATAGATCGTAGAAGTTGTACCCTCGAGTTTCTTATGGATACCATAAAGAAACTTTTATCCCATTTGAGTTCAAGCTCTATAGAGATAAATCTCGTCAGAGAAGCTTTTAGAACCTCAAATTTTGATGAAAACAATTTAGGGACCCTCCCTTTCCATACCTAGTATGGTGTCTTATCAACAGCTTTTGACAGCTTCCTATTCAGTGTATAAGTTGAAGTCTAGAATTGTGTGTTCCCAAAAGAGACCAGTAGTTCATTTAGACCTCTCGTCGAATGGTCGAACTATATCTAATATAGTTTGTTTTCTCTTTTCAGAAACATAACCTTCATGTGCTTGTGAACTAATAGGTTCCACATACATCAGTATGTATCATCCCTAATTACTCACATGTTCTCCTTTCTCCAAGAAAGATGACATTGTTATCTTTTCAATCACACATCATTCACATGTATCAAATGACTCCAAGTCAAATGATTCTAAAATTCCTTCTAAAAGAAGTTTCGTTACATGTTTAGATTTTGATTTGATCTAATCAACAATGTTTCAGTTATGTCTCATCGATACATATTCGATTTGGCCTTTGGTCTTAATGATATATATGATTTGTCAAGTTTAAAGTATACATAAACAATATAATAATCGTACCAAAACAAAGAATAATTCACAATTAAAATAGTTACCAAACTATTTAATAGTGAAAAACTAATCCATCAGTATCTAATACTGAACCAATATTCATTGTTTATTGAAGGTACGAAATTACATAGTTATAATACTCAAACAAGGCCCTAAGGCAAAACAACATCATATGATCATACGGCTAATGCAGCGACCTTCGCTCCATTTCTTGCCCGTAGATCGACATCTCTATTCACCAAACTTATACTTCTATGTAGTTCCTCCACATAAAAATGTGAGAACCACATTTGGCATCCAATACCCAAGAAGTATAATTTGTGAAGTTTAATGTCTATATCATTAATACTTGAAGATGAAGCAACCCCGTTCTTCACATCTTCTTTGAACTTTGGGCAAATTCAATTATTCCCAATAATTGAGTCTCATTCAAATTTCCCATTCAAAATTATCTCAATGTCAAAACGTGATAAATCGTAAGTGAAAAATCGAATTTTTCTAACCAGCGATATTATCATGCAACTGAAGCCCTATCTCTCATAAAATATGAGGGAGCCAACCAGACAATCGATTCACGCCATCCAATGGCTCGAAAGTCTCTAATTTGTGTCATTGATGAACTTAAGTGTTTTGGATTAAATCACTCCCCGAGGTGTAAATAATCATAACCTTAGAATCCATCATATGAAAGACAAATTAGGCATTTGTTTTGAAATTGAATAAAATATGAACTTTTATATGTTTGCAAGTAGTGTCCAACACTTTTGCAAAGACGCATTGAGATTCCCTAGGAACCCTAGTAGCCTTCTTGCCCATGCTCTTTTGAATACCCTATCCCATATCATAAGAATTTCCCTCTTAGGGTCCTTCTCTATCGCCGGCTCAGCAGCCTTGAGCATCCCGTGGAGCTCACGAAGCGATTTCTTCAAACCATTCATATGGAAAATTTAGCCTAAAGGCATTATAACCATCATGAGATTGGAGTATGAAATCGGTTGCCAAATAATCATCATAGGAAAAATCTAGGCAGTCACTTGAAACAAATAATCCAATCATTTGTTGCACATGTGATTCCATAGATTTCCATTTTTCCAGCCTAACTGAAGCGATGACCCTGGTCATACCGAACCGCTCAATCTTAGCATATTCCCCGAACATGCTATTGAGTTGTTCAATGATATCTTAGGATGTGATTATCTAACACATTTTCCTTGTCTTCGTATTTGAGGACCATCCTCAAATTACGTTGTCAATCAAGAAAATTTATGTTGTTCAATTTTTTACAATCAAGAATTGAACCAAACTTGAATTGAGTTGATATTTGACATGATAAACTACAAAAGAAAGATAACTAAAGTATGTAAACATCCACAAAGCGGTAAACAAATAAGGTTGTCTAACAATTGTACTTATTTATTTCATTTTGTTCAATTGATATCCAATATCATTGTCCCTTAGAACAAAACGATTCCGAGATCCTCATCTTGCAAATCATTAAGTCGACTGAGTCCGCACTTAAGTATTTCAAGATAGGTAGACATACCCATGTGAATGATATCTAATATCACTCTCGGTCGATGAGAGTCACATTCTCATCTCATGTCTCGATAGCCACGCCTGCAGTGGATCTATCGATGAGAAAACCAAAGTCACGTGTAAAGGTCTAACCCTTACTCCCACTTATCCCAAGATAACAAGTAGTACCCCGCTGAGGCGGACCTACCAACTTATGATCGAGGACTTCATGAGTGTGATGTTTTTGGACAAGACATTATACTCATTATTTTGGGAACTTGCATGCATAGGTGCTTATATGTAAGTTGAACATTTATAACATAAAACATCCTATAACTAGCAAAGCAAATAAATACGTAATCGAAAGGCCCCTAGAACCTCACAACTCTCAAATGAAAAGAATAAAAGCAACAAAATAGGCCTTGAACATCTTCTGGACTGGTCCTCGCCCTCCGTTTTAGTTCCGTGCCCTCCGATTTTGGTCAAATCTATTTCGTACCCATAAAACCACGAACAGCGCCCGCCGTTTCACAACCAGCGGTCGCTGAACACCACCGGCGGTCGCCGTTTCCAAAACGGCGCCCGCCGAAAGGTCCGGGAACAATCTGCCAAGAAAAATGGCTTTCGGCGGTCGCCGTTTCCAAAACGGCGCCCGCTGGAGCTACAACGGCGCCCGCCGTTTGGCTCCAGCAGCCCGGTTTTGTCCGTTTTGCTTCGTTTTGCTTCGTTTCTTCTCGTTTTCGCCAGAGAGCCGAGATCCTCCATCGAACCATGGACTAAGTCCATCGCTTACAAGTAGTACAATACAAATATAATAGAAAAACCTATCTATTACAATTGATTCCAAGGGACGCAGCCCTCAAAAGACTATGGCCAATCGAAACGTAAAAAACGACGAATTCATTCACCCGACCACTAACGGTGGCCGGCCTTACATCTAATCACATAATCACAATTAAACAATTAATCCAATTATGTTGATTAAACTTCTTGTGTCCAACACAAAAGTGTGCACGAGCCCTAGGCTCTGATACCAATTGAAGGTGCCGGTATACCGATCTGATCGATATACCGTGTGTGCGGAAGCGTGTAAAGCGATAGATTTACCATGCCATGATCTTAGTGCACACTTAATGTGTATAAGAACACATATAAACATATATATATACACATCCAATATATATATATAAGGTTCAACGATTACTTACTTTTGGTGATCGTTGACTTTGGTTAATGTCGTTGAGGTGGTGTTGAGTCGATTGAACCACCTCAAATGGATCAGCCTCTTGAAGCTCTCCTTGTGAATGACCTCGTCACTCCTTTAGATCGTCCGGATGTGGAAGCCGCACAATTGGCCCGGCCTCTACGTGTTGCACACGAACCCGGATAATGAACACCTTGCTTGCTTGAGAATGAATCTCCAAGATCATCTCTTTTCTCTCTATTTGAGTGAAATTTCGTGGCTGATCCTATTGTATGATGAAAATCTGATTTTCATCCATATAAGTGCATCATTATGCATACCATTACACCCCTTTGTAACCTACAACATAATGGGCATCATAATGCACCATAATCATGCAAAGGGGTTACAAAGGAGGTGAAAGGTCATGCCACATACACATGCCACTATGCATTGTATGTGGTCCCACTTGCTTGTGTGGCATGCCATGTCACACTATGTGACATGCATCCATGCAAGCCATGCATCCCATGCATGTTAATTAATTCCACGTAAATATTGATTCTAAATCAATATATTTATCAAGCATTGTACATCATCTTTGAGTCCGTGTGTGACCCTGTAGGTATGATTTATTGATCAATATTATATTGTTCCCAACAATATAATATTATCAAATAATCATTTAACATCCATAGACGACCTTATGACTTCATCGATTGCACACGTAGGATCGAAGGACATATCCCAACACCCACTACGACGGCGTTCCGGTGTATTAACAGTGACAGTAGGTGCAGGTTCTAGTGGTGTATCTATACTCGGTTCGGCTGTATCTAAGTCTTCTTTGTTACCTCTCAACTCATCAAGTATTATGTCACTTTTGGGCTTGTGGTCCATGACATAGTCTTCCTCTAAGAACCGAGCGTTAGTACTTATAACGATCTTCTGGTCCGTAGGACTATAGAACATGCCACCTTTAGTTCCTTTCGGGTATCCTATAAACAGCCGTAATTCTGATCTAGGTTCTAACTTATCGGCACCTTGTCGCAACACATGTGCTGGACAACCCCAGATCCGAATGTGTCTCAAGTTAGGCTTGCGCCCACTCCACAATTCCATGGGTGTGGTTGGTACCGTTTTGGTTGGAACCCTATTCAAGATATACGCCGCTGTTTCCAAGGCATGTCCCCAGAACATAATAGGTAAGTCCGAGTAACTCATCATTGATCGCACCATTTCCATAAGAGTCCTATTCCTTCTTTCTGATACACCATTCTGCTGGGGAGTGTATGGTGAAGTCAGTTGGGATTCAATCCCATTCTCTGCTAAGTATGCCTTGAACTCTCCAGACAGGTACTCGCCTCCGCGATCAGATAGCAGGCATTTTATGGATTTACCATATCCATATCTTGAGTAATCATCAGTGAAAGTGATGAAGTACTCGTACCCTCCCCTTGCCTGAGTAGACATAGGTCCGCATACATCAGAGTGAATCAAATCCAACACTTGTTCAGCTCTTCGTCCTTTACCAGAAAAAGGACGCTTAGTCATTTTTCCCTCTAAACAGGATTCGCAGGTTGGAAGGTCCTCTCCTTCAACATCGCTGATTAGACCATCAGCTTTCAACCTTTGAAGCCTATTTGAGTTTATATGACCTAGCCTTAGATGCCACAAGTATAATTGATTCATCCTAGAAGGTTCCTTCCTCTTATTGGTGTTCGTAGATGTGTTATTACTCTCGGTCAGTTGCATCGTGTTAGACTCAGGATTTAGCACATACAAATCGTCCACCAATGTACCAGAACAGATAATCTCACTGTTTCTTCTTATGATCACGGAGTGGTCAAAAGAAACAGAATATCCATTCATAATAAGTTTAGAAACCGAAATTAAATTCTTTCTAAAGTTGGGTACATAAAGACAATTATGTAAAACTAAAATCCTATCACTACTGAAGCGTAAGTGAACGTCTCCCACTGCAACAGCCGCCACCCTTGCGGCATTGCCCATGTAGACCACGATCTCTCCCTCTCTAAGTCTCCGGGTTTCCTGGAACCCCTGCATTGAATTGCAGACATGATCAGTGGCCCCCGTATCTACACACCAGGTGCTGGTAGATAACACCACTGATAATGTTTCGGTGACTAAGGAAAATTTCGTACCTTTGATGAGAGGACAATCAGACTTCCAGTGCCCAGACTGCTTGCATCGATAGCACTTGCCTTGCGGCTTGCTCTTCCCATTCCGTGGTTTGGAACCACTGGGCTTCTTTGCTTTCACTTCCATATTAGCCACAAGAGCTTGTGATTTTCTGACCATACTTATAAGTTCAGCTTTTTTCAAATCGTTTTTAAGCGATTCTCTAAGAGGACTGAATTTATAGAGTATGTCAATCACTTCTTGTCCGGCTTCCACACTATGTCTCAACATCATTCTGAGGTCATTCCAAATGTCCTCATGAGTTGGGTCATTAGTGGATTCAGAAGGCTCAACAGTCTGGACAGTGTCCAGATTTCTTTTCCAATCAGTACTATATGGAACCAGTGAGTTTTCATCTTTAAGTATATCACAAAGTGGGGTCACAGTCATTCCTAACCTATAAGCACATAAAACAAACAAACAATTTAATATCCGATATTATCTCCCTTAAATAATATCATTAAATCACTAATCACATCTAAAATCCCATCAGGTAAGGCAAGCCACGTGGTGTGGACGTTTACCCACCCAAATGATTTAGCAATTAGATTTTCTTTGGTCATACATCACTCATAGCGGAACCTCGTGGGGAGGAATACTATAAGGCGTATCTAAGTGTAAACCATTACTCAGTACCAAAGTAAATTGCTTGGAATCGCTACATTATCGCAAGCCACGTGGTGTGGACGTTTACGATAACTTCACAACTCTTTACAATTTCTTACAACTGTCTACATCAATTAATCCAAAATCCGTCGGCATAGCAAGCCACGTGGTGTGGACGTTTACTACACCAAGAGATTTTTATAATTGACCCCCAATTACTTGATCCATTCAATCTTGTAAATCAAGACGCGGAGAATCATAAGTGAAACTCGAAGTTTCTAACCAGTGATTCACCATGCGAACAACCCTATCTCTCATAAATGAGGGAGCCGAGCAGACAATCGATCCATCTATCAAAGAATGGTACGACTGCCTCTAATTTGTGTCCTCGACATGACCAAGTGGCTCTGGCTCCATTCCACTCCCCGGGGTGAGAATGAGTCGACTTGAAGTCAGTTTTGGAAAGACAAATTAGGCATTGTTTGATGAACTTAATCAATGTTTCTCGTAAGAGGAATTACAAGAACTCTCCTCCAATAACTTATCTATATAAACTTCAAAAGTTTATAAAAGTTACCAAGAGAGCAGCAATGGAGACCATGGGTATGTTTCCATACCCTCTCCCACTTAGCTTTTTACAATAAAGGGATACGCTATCTAGTGCATAAAAGTAAACACATATAGCATGCATACATGTAATAAAGCACATAGTATTATCACATAGTCAAAATAATTACTAGAATATTATTTTCCGACTATTATGGCTTTACTTCATCTCCGTACGCATCTTCTAGTCTTTAGTCTTCGTTCTTGAATGCTTCATGTGACGAGAATATTAATTTCCAATATTTAAATCTATTTATTTTTAATTAATCCAAAAGATAATTAATAATAATTAAGTCAATCGAATAAATCAAAAATAAAATTAAATATTATTAATATTTTTATTTATTTTATTTTCCCTTTCTACTTCATTAAATCTCTAGAATAATCTATCCAAGACCCACTTGGAATATTCTAGATGATTTCCATAACGAAATAAGGAAATAAAATAACTTAGGACTCTTCTACTTTCCATGATTAATTAATCTCCATTTCTATGAAAATTCCCATAAAATAGGAATAATCAATTAGGAAATAAATCAATCCTAAATTAACTTTTATTCCTTTCTAATTCTATTAAATCTATAGGATCCTATTCCAAGTAGAACTCGGAATACTCTAGAAGACTTCCATAATAGAATAAGGAAATAAAATTAATTTCAATTAATTCTTTTCCTAATCCATGAGAGTTCCCAAAAAATAGGAATTCTCAAATAGGAAAAACCCGAACTAATTAGGAAAGTGGATCTACCGGTAGGAGTAGCATGGGTTGGGGATCCCCACGCCACCCCCACCTCGTCCGACCGCCGCCTAGGGCACGCCACCGCCGCCCGGCCCACGCGCCACCACCACTGGTGGCCGGCGTGGCCGAGGCTCCCGCGGACAGCCCACCTTCGGCCGTGGGTCGATCGATCTCCTCGGGATCGATCATGGGGATTGATCGATCCCCGGTCCTTCACCCTCACGTCGTCTCCTTCGTCACGCGTCTTCTCCGGCGGTCGTTTCGGCATCGATCCAACGCAAAATAAATTACAAAATAAATTTTACACTATCCGGTATCGATTCTATACATGAAATCGACCCTATACATTTTCCGGAAAAAGGTAGAACGTAATGATAAATCCTAAATTCGGTCAACCCCCGAATTTTTACTATTACAAGCATTCACCACCAAAAACGAATCTCGACATGTCCGAGAGTTTAATCAATCCAACATACATGACAAAATAAATTAAACGAATAATAAATTAAGCCATAATAGTCGGAACCCTGCAAGGTAGAACAATTTTATCGAAAATACCGCGAACGTAAACCACGCTCTGATACCAATTGTTGGAATTCGATATCCCGGGCTATTAAAATTTGCGGAAAATAATAACCCGATCAAAAACCTTGATTGCCGGAGAAATCACGAATCCACGCGAGTCGGGACTCGACCAAACGCACGACGCGCGCGAGGCGCGTGCGCGCCCAGCCGAGTCCCCACGAGGGACTCGCGATTGCTCCCAGCAATCGCTGGGCTGCCTCGTAGCAGCCCGCAGCGAGTCAGCGGACTCGCTGCTCGTGGAGGTGCGGCTCGTCCCACGAGCCGCTGCGGGACGATGCGGGAACCCCCGCATCCCGCTGCTGGGCGCTGCGAGAAGCCTCGCAGCCCAGCCGCGATCGAGCTCCAAGCTCGATCGCCTCCTCACACCCGACCCTCGTGGTCGAGCCGTCGATCCGCCGGCGGTCCGGTGGTTCGACCACCACCGCCCGGTTCGACCTCTTCCACGGGTCTCGATCCCCGGATCTTCGTTCTACGGTATTCTCGATAAATCCAAAATCGAACAATTATCAAGGGCGTTTAGATATTGTACCTTTCGATTCGTTGTTCGGAGAAACGAATTCAAGACGACCTTTTGAATCTTCCCACGTATTCCTTGCACTAGCTTGAACGTCGGGTGGGCGACGATCCTCCAAGCTTATGGATCTTCTTCAACTCTCTAGAACTATCAAGTATTGATATTCTTGTCTTATGAAAAAGTGAAGACCATGTAGTGCTTTTATAGGCTACGTAGGGGATCTAAAGGAGGTGGAATATTGGGCTTCCAATATTAATGATTAAATTGAGCCCAAGCCCAAATCTATTAATCTCCCATTAATATTAATTAATTTATTTTCCACTATATAAATTAATTGCACTCCCAATATTAAACCATATTATATCCAAATAATATTTCTCCGGTAGTATTATTTATTCCGTGTATTTAAGATATAAATATCCATGAATAAAATTTATTTATTGCTTAATAAATTTATTCATCTCTTTTATCCGAGACTAGTACCACTCAACCTTATTTATTATGCGGAATTAAATCCACTCGCGAGGTTTACATAATAAATCCTTATGAGCTCATCTCGGGGATATTATCAACCCTTCCGGGATACACTGTCCGGTCAATCATTCACGGCATGCCATATATAAAATATAGTGACCCAACTTAACCGTTAATTAACCCAATAATTAAATCGGTTAATTCCTTTGGTAAATCAAAGTCACTTATATTGAATATACACACCCGCAACAATATCGGGGATTAAGAATAAAATACACTGAGTCTCAAATCAATTATCGCCGAGCAATCCTAATTGATGAGTCTCAATCGATCCGCTCAATACACCAAGTGTACAAGTGTGATAAAATAATTAAGATAAATTATTTTCTCTCTCACACAACGACTATACCGATGGATTGGTCCGTGTCCATCTAGGTCGTGAGCATCTGTTCGATTAAATACGAGTAACCGATAGTATGATCTTCTGTGTGCCCATGCAACACCATACTAACTACAACGTATAAAATCCAGGACTATAATTTGCATAAATTTAATTAACAATAATTAAAAGCAAATGAATGTTCGTTATTAATAGGTAAATGAAAGTGTACAAGGAGTTCAGAATACTCAAATCTAGACATTAAGTATACTACTCCAACAGTTTACACAATAATTCCTTATGAACTCATCTCGGGGATATTATCAACCCTTCCGGGATACACTTTCCCGTCAAGTATTCACGGCATGCCATATATAAAATATAGTGACCCAACTTAACCGGTAATTAACCCAATAATTAAATCGGTTAATTCCTTTGGAAAATCAAAGTCACATATATTAAATATACACACCCGTAATAGTATCGGGGATTAAGAATAAAATACTCTGAGACTTGAATCGATTATCTACGGCAATCCTAATCGATAAATCTCAAGCGATCCGCTCAATACACTAAGTGTACAAGTGTGATAAAATAATTAAGACAAATTATTTTCTCTCTCACACAACGACTATACCGATGGATTGGTCCGTGTCCATCTAGGTCGTGAGCAACTGTTTGATTAAATACGAGTAACCGATAGTATGATCTTCTGTGTGGGCCCGCACACCATACTAACTACAACGTATAGAATCCAGGACTATATTTTGCATATATTTAATTATCAATAATTAAATGCAAATAATTGTTTATTAATTTAATAGATTAAATGCTATGACCGGGAGTTTACCGTTACTTAAATCTAGACATTAAGTACACAACTCCAACAATCTCCCACTTGTACTAAGGTCTAGTCATTTCCTCCAAACTCCCGACTCCCATACTCATCACGTGCTTAGAGTTGTACTTCCAAGAAGTACTGTGTGAATGAGCACTCTAGGTTGCCGCTCTGATTTGAGATCTGAGAATTTGTAATCAAGGAAGATTTCGTCTTGCCTAATAATCCAGTACTTCACAAGTACTATTACAGCATCCGAAAATTTCTTGTCTAGATTACTTTGACATCCTCCCACTACGCAAACCGCATAGTTGACATCATGTTCTTGTTTTACAACATTGCATCTATAAAGCTTTTCCACACAAGAAGTATAGGAAACTGCTTTGTCCTCATCTATCTCCTTCATGTGTTCGAAACACATACCCTTTAGATAGATGTATATTATGTCTCTGAAAGGCAATAACCTTTCTCAGAAGTATGCATGTTCAAAACAAACCATACTCGTATAAGGTATCTAGGAGAAGTACAATGCTCTTATCCTTTGATCGAAAGATCTCAAGAACATGCTCTAACTTCTACTCAATCTTATATCTCGATTCATTTAGACAACCATTATCTTATGTCTGACAACATCTTTACATTGTTGCCAATGATAAAATGTCATCTAAATAAAATCTCCGAGAAACACCACCTTGTTTCTATTACGTCTCCAATACACCTTTCGTCTATGCCCTTTGATGAATCCATCAAATGGATTGTCCCATCAATTCGCAAGTTCCACGATTTATAGCTTTGTTTCAATCCATAAATGGATTTACTAAGCTAGTACTCTAAATGATCTTGCCTCTTAACAATAATCCTTATTGTTTTCTAAGCAGGCACATTTAGATCTAGTACTGCCCTTATGCAGAGCTAGGGGTCGATTTCATCTTTACTAGATGCAGAGTTCAAAACACTTCTAGTCTTATGAACATCTCCGGTTGTCTTAACAACCTCCCACTGCAATGGCGTCCCGGTGTATAACAGTAAGTGCAGTGTGTGGTGTACCTCTACTCGGTTTGGCTGGTTCCTAGTCCTTGTCCTTTTTCTCATTCCAAGGTATTACGTCAGTTCGGGCTTTGTGGTTCTTCTAATAGTCTTTCTCTAAGAACCGGGCGTTGCACGTCCTTCTGGTTCATAGTACTATAGAAAACACAATACTTTGTTCATCTAGGATATCCTACAACCATATTGAATATGCCGTTGTCTCCAGGAATATCCATAGAACATAGGTAGTTCCGAACAACTTGTTCTTTCACTATTAGAATTCTATTTCTTATTAACTCACCATCTCTACACATAAGTGTATGGTGTAGTCATTTGAGACTTAATCTCAATTTTTTTTTATTATGCTATGTGTTATTCAGATAGGTGATAGCCTCCGCGATTTAAGTCGCAGGCTTCCAAAGGATATACTTAGAAGGTTCCCCATAATTGCTTTGTGACTAAAACACTTTGCTTTTATGGCACATCAAGTATTCTAATCCATTTTTCGAGTATTCTTAAAAGAACTACTTACACCTTTCTAATTACACATATGTCTGCATATATCATTGATCATTCTCAATACTTGTCCGAATTCTATCCTTTACCAAAAGGTATGCTTAGTTGTATTATCTTCCAAACTTGATTCTCAGGTCGGAAGGTCCATTCCTTCAACTATAATTGATCAAATCAATTTCGACCTTTTGAATCTTATTTGAATAAATACTACTAAGTGTAAGAATTCATAAGTATAATGATTTAACAAGAAATATATCTATCTAGTGAAACAAGTTATAGAACGGTTTGTTGCATCGTGGTAGACTCAGGATCTATCATTCATATATTGCTATCTAATGTACCAGAATAGATAATGCCCATTATTTCTTATCAAAATCATCACCATGATTAAAGAAATAAAATATCCATTCATAAATAATATAAATCTAGAACAAAAGTTCTTTCTAAAATAAAGGGTACATAATGCAATAAACTTGAAATGAAATCCTATTTAACTACTAAAGCAGATAAATGTCTTCCACTGCAACAGCTGCCTCCTCTACAGCTTTTTGCCCGTGTAGACTCGAACTCTTCTTCTCTAAGTCGCAGGGTTTTCTGGAACCCCTGCATTTAAAATGCACATACCGTCAGTGGTTCCATATCTACACACCAGATTTCTGGTAGATAATACCGCTGACTATGTTTTTACGACTAAAGAAAAATTCGTACCTTTGAGAGGACATTCAGACTTCCAGTGTCCATACTTATTGCATCGGAAGCACTTGCCTCTTGGCTTTGCAGCCCCCACTCGTGGTCCACTCATTTTGGCACCACTGGGTTTCCAGGCTTGCTTCCTTTTCTTGCCCCTACCTCCAACAGGCTTCGAGCCCTTGGACTTGGTAGCTACAAGCGCTTGAGACTTGTCCTTCTTGTAGATCCCCTCTGCCGCCTTTAGTTCAGTCAGGAGTTGCGCAAGAGTATAAGATAGTTTACCCATATTATAGCTCATACGAAACTGCTCAAAACTAGGGGTCAGAGACTGGAGTATGATGTCGACTTGCGTCTCAGCATCAATAGAAGCTCCTAGGACCTCAAGTTCATTCAACAAACTCATCATCTTAAGAACGTGTTCCCCAACGGGCGTTCCTTCAGATTGAGTAGTCGACATGAGGACTCTCATGGCTTCTTGCCTAGCCGCACGATCTTGCTCCCCAAACATCTCCTTGAGGTTAAACATCATATCATAGGCAGTGTCCATCGGCTCATGTTGGGTTTGGAGTACATTTGACATGGAAGCCAAAATATAACACCTAGCCATTTCATCATCCTTTTTCCACTTCCGATATGCCAGTTTTTCCTCATCAGTTGAGGCAGTCGTGGGCTCGGCAGGGCACACTTCATGGAGTACAAACTTGTACTCCTCAGAAGTCAGGACAATGTTTAAATTTCTCTTCCAATCAATGTAATTGGGACCAGTGAGTTTATGTTCCTTGAGTATCACAGAAAGTGGGTTCATAGCTATTCTCTAAACCTATAAGCACATATAAACAAACAATCAATTTAATATCCGATATTATCTCCCTCAAATAATATCATTAATTACTAATTACATCTAAAATCCCATCAGGTAAGGCAAGCCACGTTCGTGTGGACGTTTACCCACCCAAATGATTTAGCAATTAGATTTGCTTCGGTCGTACATCATTATAGCGTTACTTCGTTGGGAAGAATACTATAAAGCGTACCTAAGTGTAAACCATTACTCAGTACTAAGGTGAATCATTTGGAATTGCTACGTCACCGCAAGCCACGTTAGTGTGGACGTTTACGATAACTCACAATCCTTCACAATTCCCTATAACTGTCTACATCAACTATTTCCAAAAATCCCATTCAGCATAGCAAGCCACGTTCGTGTGGACGTTTACTACACCAAAAGACTTTTATAGTTGACTCCCAATTACTTGAAGCATTCGATTTTTGTAAATCAAGACACGGAGAATCATAAGTGAAACTCGAAGTTTCTAACCAGTGATTCACCATGCGAACAACCCTATCTCTCATTAGATGAGGGAGCCGAGCAGACAAACGATCCATCTTCAAAAGAATGGTACGAATGTCTCTAATTTGTGTCATCCACATGACCAAGTGGCTTTGGCTCCATTCCACTCCCCGGGGTGAGAATGAGTCGACTTGAAGTCAGTTTCAGAAAGACAAATTAGGCATTGTTTGATAAACTTAATCAATGTTTCTTGTAAAAGGAATTACAAGAATTCTCCTCCAATGACATATCTATATGAACTTCGAAAGCTCATAAATGTCACCAAGAGAACAGTAATGGAGACCATGGGAATGTTTCCATCCCCGCTCCCACTTAGCTTTTTATAACAAAGGGATACGCTATCTAATGCATAATTAAACACATAAGCATGCATACAAGTAATAAAGCACATATCACATAGTCAAAATAATGCTAGAAAATTATTTTCAGACTATCATGGCTTTATTCCATCTCCGTATGCGTCTTCAGTCTTCGTTCTTGAATGCTCCATGTGACGAGAATATTAATCCCAATATTTAAATCTATTTATTTTTAATAAATCCAAAAGATACTTAATTCGAAATTAAGTCAATCGAATAAATCAAAAATAAAATTAAATATTATTAATATTTTTTTTTTATTTTCCCATCTAATTCTATTAAATCTCTAGAATAATCTTTCCAAGTAAAACTTGGAATATTCTAGAAGACTTCTATAATAGAATAAGGAAATAAAATAAATTAGGACTCTTCTACTTTCCAAAATTAATTAATTTCCATGTCCATGAAAATTCCCATAAAATAGGAATAATCAAATAGGAAATAAATCAATTTATTAATTAATTATTTTCCTATCTAATTCTATTAAATCTCTAGATTCCTATTCCAAGTAGGACTTGAAATATTCTAGAAGACTTCCATAATAGAATAAGGAAATAAATTAATTCCAATTAATTCTTTTCCTATCTCCATGAGAGTTCCCAAACTTAGGAATACTCAAAATAGGAAAACATGAATCAATTAGGAAAGTGAATCTAGGTAGGAGTAGTACGGGTTGGGGATCCCCACACCACCACCACCATCATCGACCGACCACCGGGAGGGAGCACCCGCCGCCGCCACTCCAGCCGGCCAGCCGCCACCGTCGCCGGCGACAGCCCACTGCCGAAGGGGCGCGACGCCCCCTTCCCCTTTGGTCGATCATGGGGTCGATCATGGGGTGATCGACCCTTCGGTCCTTTCTCCCTCTCATCATCTCCTTCGTCACATGAGTTCTCCGGCGGTCGTCTCGGCATCGATCCAACGTAAATAAATTACAAGAAATAAATTTACAATTCCGGTATCGATTCTATACATGAAATCGACCCTATACACTTTCCGGAAAACATAGAACAATAATAATAAATCTAAATTCGGTCAACCCCCGAATTTTTACTATTACAAGCATTCATCCACACAAAACGAATCTCGACATGTCCGAGAGTTTAATAATCATGGTAACATTAAATAACAATTAATTAAACAATTAATCAATTAATTAACCATGATAGTCGGAATCCCTGCAAGGTAGAACGATAATTGAACACATACATGAACACGAAACCAAACGCTCTGATACCAATTGCTGGAAATCGATATCCCGGGGTATCAAAAATTGCGGAACCGATAACCCTGACCGAAATCCCATCGCCGGAAACCGATCACGAGCACTACGGTATCCGGAGCTCAACCGGAGAATCGCCGCGGGATGAACCCGCGGCCGAAACCCTAGCCGAGCCCCACCGCGGGGCTCGCGATCGAAATCGATCGCGTGGGGCTGCTCCGGCAGCCCCGGGCGGTGAGTCCGGCGACTCACCGCCACCACCGACGGGAGGGGGGACCACCAGCCGCGGCGCGAAGCCGCGACGGTCCCCAGCGATCGAACCTAGGTCGATCGCTCGCCCCGGCGTCCAGCCGGGGCTCCCTTCGCGTAGCCGCTCCCGGCGGTCGAAGCCCTAGGGCTCGACCGCCTCTCCCTCGGCTCCCAGCCGAGGGTTCGTCTTGATCTTCGTCGGGGATCTCGAATCCCCGTCCCCGAAGTTCATACGTTTTTCCCGGATCGTGCGTTCATGTATGTATCACAATCAATTCACATAAAATCATAGAAGGGAGTATATGATTTTACCTTTTGATTCGTTGTGCGGAGAAACGAATTCAATTGATGACCTTACGATCTTCCCACGTATTCCTTGCACTAGCTTGAACGTCGGGTGGGCGACGATCCTCCAAGCTTATGGATCCTCTTCAACTCTCTAGAATATCAAGTATGATAATCTTGTCTTATGAAAAAGTGAAGACCATGTAGTGCTTTTATAGGCTACGTAGGGGATCTAAAGGAGGTGGAATATTGGGCTTCCAATATTAATGATTAAATTGAGCCCAAGCCCAAATCTATTAATCTCCCATTAATATTAATTAATTTATTTTCCACTATATAAATTAATTGCACTCCCAATATTAAACCATATTATATCAAATAATATTTCTCCGGTAGTATTATTTATTCCGTGTATTTAAGATTTAAATATCCATGAATAAAATTAATTTATTGCTAATTAATTTATTCATCTCTTGAATCCGAGACTAGTACCATTCAACCTTAATTATTGTGCGGAACGAATCCACTCATGAGGTTTACACAATAATTCCTTATGAACTCATCTCGGGGATATTATCAACCCTTCCGGGATACACTTTCCCGTCAAGTATTCACGGCATGCCATATATAAAATATAGTGACCCAACTTAACCGGTAATTAACCCAATAATTAAATCGGTTAATTCCTTTGGATAATCAAAGTCACATATATTAAATATACACACCCGTAATAGTATCGGGGATTAAGAATAAAATACTCTGAGACTTGAATCGATTATCTACGGCAATCCTAATCGATAAATCTCAAGCGATCCGCTCAATACACTAAGTGTACAAGTGTGATAAAATAATTAAGAAAAATTATTTTCTCTCTCACACAACGACTATACCGATGGATTGGTCCGTGTCCATCTAGGTCGTGAGCAACTGTTTGATTAAATACGAGTAACCGATAGTATGATCTTCTGTGTAGGCCCGCACACCATACTAACTACAACGTATAGAATCCAGGACTATATTTTGCATATATTTAATTATCTATAATTAAATGCAAATAATTGTTTATTAATTTAATAGATTAAATGCTATGACCGGGAGTTTACCGTTACTTAAATCTAGACATTAAGTACACAACTCCAACAAGATCGGGTTCCGGGTGTCGTGGATCGTATTCCTCAATTACTGGGGGTTCTAGGACCTCCGGATCGGTAGTCGGAAGAGGAAAAATGGACCGGAAACGAGCCCGGAACAGCAAAGTCGCGCTGCTGTTCGCGGACGAACAGCGCCCGCTGGAGGGCAAACAGCGGTCGCTGTTTGCAGTGCTTCCAGCGACCGCTGGTCTACGGGCAGCGAGCGCTGCCCGAGGCAGATCATCCCCCGTTTCGCGCGGTTGTCCTTCGGGGCGATGGCTGGGCGTGAATCGGGATACGGGCTGTTACGTGAACGGAGCAACGCACCTTGAGGTCGACTGGGAGTGTTCGGATGTTCGAGCGATCGAACGAACGCATCCCGGGTAGTCGATTTCAAACACTTGCATCTTGCTAAGTGATGTGCCGTGACTCATTGGAATGAGACCCCTTTTGGCGTCTTTCATTTTGAACTTATCAACCACCTTATCAATATAGGTCACTTGACTAAGTTCAAACATCCTTTTCGATCTGTTCCGACAGATCTTGATGCCCAATATGTACTGTGCTTCTCCAAGATCCTTCATTGAAAAATAATTTCCAAGCCATTCTTTAACAGAATTAAGCATAGAACCATTGTTTTCAATAAGGAGTATGTCTTCGACCTACAACACAATAAATACAACGTAACTCCCACTGATCTTCTTGTAAAACAAGACTCTTTCGAGTTCCTCTGAAATCCAAATCCCAGTATGGATTCATTGAACTGAAGATTCCAACTCCGAGATTCTTGCTTTAATCCATAAATGGATCTATTAAGCTTGCATACTTTCTCAGCCTGATTAGGATCGATAAAACCCTCTGGTTGTGTCATAAACACATTCTCTTCCAGAATCCCATTCAAGAAGGTGGTTTTATCATCCATCTGTCATATCTCATAATCATAATGAGCTACTATGGCTAAGAGAATCCGAATGGATTTAATCATAGCAACTGGTGAAAAGGTTTCATCATAATCCACTCCGTGAATTTGATTAAATCCTTTTGCCACCAACCTTGATTTGAAAACACTAGGTTTTTCATCCATGTCTGTTTTTATCTTATAAATCCATTTGCATCCAATGGGCCTAACCCCTTTAGGCAAATCGACCAAGTTCCAAACTTGATTTTCAGACAGATTCCATTTCGGATTTCATGGCACCCTGCCATTTCTCGGAATTTGGACTCGTCATAGCTTGGGTATGATGGAGTTGTATACTTAATGTCTAGATTTAAGTAACATCTGAACTCCGTCTTAAAGCATTTATCCTATTTAATATTAAACAATCATTTGCATTTAATGCAAAACCATAGTCCTAGATTATACATGTTGTAGTTAGTATGGTGTGCGTCGTCACACGGAAGATCATACTATCGGTTACTCGTATATAATCGAACAGTTGCTCACGACCTAGATGGACAAGGACCAATCCATCGGTATAGTCGTTGTATGAGTGAGAAAATAATTGGTCTTGATTATTTTATCATACTTGTACACTTGGTGTATTGAGCGGATCTGCTTGAGATTTATCGATTAGGATTGCCTGCGATAATCGATTTAAATCTCTGAGTATTCTATTCTTAATCCCTGATATTATTGCGGGTGTGTGCATATAATATTAGTGACTTTGATTTTCCAAAGAAATTGACTGATTAGAATAACCGGTCAATTACCGGTAAAGTTGGGTCACTGTATTTTGTGTATGACGTGCTGTGAATTCTTGACGGGAAAGCATGTCCTCGAAAGGGTTGATAATGTCCCCGAGATGAGCTCATAAGGATTATCATGTAAACCTTGCAAGTGGATTTGATCCGCATGATAATAAAGTTGAGTGGTACTATTCTCGGAATTATAAGAGATGAATAAATAATATTAGCAATAAATATAATTTATTCATGGACATTTATATCTTAAACATGCGAAATAAATAATACTACCGGAGAATATTATTTTGATATAATATGGTATAATATTGGGAGTGCAATTATATTTATATAGTGGAGTTAATCATATAATTAATATTAATGGATTAATAGATTTGGGCTTGGGCTCAATTTAATCATTAATATTGGAAGCTCAATATTCCACCTCCTTAAGGTCCCCTACGTAGCCTATAAATGCACTCCTATGGTCTTCTCTTCTTTCATGATTCTCATAACTTGAAGATCACAATTCTAGAGAGAGAAAGTAAAGAGAGAAGGTGATCCATGGAAGCTTGATAGATCGTCGCCCACACGACGTTCAAGCTAGTGCAAGGAATACGTGGGAAGACTTCAAGGTCATCAAAAGTTTTTCGTTTCACCGAACAACGAGAACGAGGTATAAATCGTAAAACCCTTTTATGATTTTAATCGTTTTATTTATCGTGAAAATACCGTAGAACCAAGATCCGAGGTACGAACCCCAGAACGAGGGACGAACGCGTGGTGGCGGTCTAGGACCGCCGGACCACTGACGATCGCCCCGTTGGGGATCGCACGAAGCGAAGGACCCCGGCTGGACGCTGGGGGGTGCGATCGAGCTCACGCTCGATCGCCGGGGTGGCGGGCTGGTGCCGCCGCGGCTCGCTGGGCGAGCCGCCCCCTCCTCCGTCGGCGGTGAGTCGCCGGACTCACCGCGGGGCTGCTTGGAGCAGCCCATCGATCGCACAAGGCGATCGATCTCTTCGATCGCACCCCGCGATCAAGATCGATCGCGAGCCCCACGTCGAGGCTCGGCTGGGCGCGCGTGGGCTTGCCCACGGATGCGCGTTCGGTTGAGCTCCGGGCTACGTGGCGTGCTCGTGTGATTTCCGGCGATGGGATTTCGATTGGGTTGTCGGTGTTGGAATTCGATATCCCGGGCTATTGAAATTTGCGGAAAATAATAACCCGATCAAAAACCTCGATTGGCGGAGAAATCACGAGTCCACGCGAGCCGGGGCTCGACCGAACGCACGACGCGCACGAAGACGCGTGCGCGCCCAGCCGCACCCCCGCGGGAACCCGCGATCGCTCCCAGCGATCGCACGGGATGCCTCACGGCATCCCCGCAGCGGATCCGTTGATCCGCTGCTCGCACGGCTGGGGCTCGTCCCCAGCGACCCGCTGCGGGTAACCCCGCAGCTCGCTACGAGTCGCTGCGGGTAACCCCGCAGCTCCCAGCGATCGGCCCCGTAGGGGTCCGATCGATCCTCGGCTCCCAGCCGAGGACTTCCGTGCTCGATCCCCACGTGGGATCCACGAGCCGCCGGCGGTCCGGTGGTTCGACCACCACCGCCCGGCTCGACCCTCGTTCCGGGATTC
Organism: Euphrasia confusa; assembly: GCA_954870475.1. Taxonomy (NCBI): domain Eukaryota; kingdom Viridiplantae; phylum Streptophyta; class Magnoliopsida; order Lamiales; family Orobanchaceae; genus Euphrasia; species Euphrasia confusa. The sequence continues at coordinate 20,319,241 of OX940954.1, forward strand.
GATCCTCGGATCTTCGTTCTACGGTATTCTCGATAAACCAAATCGAATAAAATCAAGGGCGTTTAGATTTTTACCTTTCGATTCGTTGTTCGGAGAAACGAAATCAAGATGACCTTTGAATCTTCCCACGTATTCCTTGCACTAGCTTGAACGTCGGGTGGGCGACGATCCTCCAAGCTCTATGGGATCTACTTCTCTCTCTACTTTCTCTCTCTAGAAGAATTATGATCTTCAACTTATGTGAGAATAGAGAAGACTATGTAGTGCTTTTATAGGCTACGTAGGGGATCTAAAGGAGGTGGAATATTGGGCTTCCAATATTAATGATTAAATTGAGCCCAAGCCCAAATCTATTAATCTCCCATTAATATTAATTAATTTATTTTCCACTATATAAATTAATTGCACTCCCAATATTAAACCATATTATATCCAAATAATATTTCTCCGGTAGTATTATTTATTCCGTGTATTTAAGATTTAAATATCCATGAATAAAATTTATTTATTGCTTAATAAATTTATTCATCTCTTATATCCGAGAATAGTACCACTCAACCTTATTTATTATGCGGGAACAAATCCACTCGCGAGGTTTACATAATAAATCCTTATGAGCTCATCTCGGGGATATTATCAACCCTTCCGGGATAAACTGTCCCTTCAAGAATTCACGGCATGCCATATATAAAATATAGTGACCCAACTTAACCGGTAATTAACCCAATAATTAAATCGGTTAATTCCTTTGGAAAATCAAAGTCACATATATCAAATATACACACCCGCAATTGTATCGGGGATTAAGAATAAAATACACTGAGTCTCAAATCAATTATCGCCGAGCAAACCTAATTGATGAGTCTCATTTGATCCGCTCAATACACCAGGTGTACAAGTGTGATAAAATAATTAAGACAAATTATTTTCTCCCTCACACAACGACTATACCGATGGATTGGTCCGTGTCCATCTAGGTCGTGAGCAACTGTTCGATTAAATACGAGTAACCGATAGTATGATCTTCTGTGTGACGTCGCACACCATACTAACTACAACGTATATAATCCAGGACTATAATTTGCATACATTTAATTAACAATAATTAAAAGCAAATGAATGTTCATTATTAATAGGTAAATGAAAGTGTACAAGGAGTTCAGAATACTCAAATCTAGACATTAAGTATACTACTCCAGCAATCTCCCACTTATACTAAGGTCTAGTCTTATCCTCCAAACTTCTGACTCCCAAACCCTCCAAGTGCTTGAAATATACTTCCTTAGGAAGTATCTTGGTGAAAGGGTCCGCTAGGTTGTCCTCCGAAGCTATCTTGGTGACTACTGCATCGCCCCTCTTGATGATGTCTCGAATCAGGTGGTACTTGCGCTCTATGTGTTTCGTAGCACTATGGGACCGTGGTTCCTTACTGTTTGCCACTGCACCGCTATTATCACAATAAATTGTCATAGCCTTGGGCAAAGTCGGAATCACATCTAAGTCCTGGAAGAAATTAAGGAACCAAACTGACTCTTTCGCTGCCTCTGACGCTGCAACATATTCAGCTTCCATGGTAGAGTCCGAAATGCACTTTTGCTTAACACTCTTCCATGATATGGCTCCACCTCCCAAAGTGTACACATAGCCTGATGTCGACTTACGCCGGTCCTTATCAGCTTGGAAATTCGAATCTGTGTATCCCAAAGGAATCAGATTGTCTGCCCCGTAACTCAGAACATAATCCTTAGTATTTCGCAAATACTTGAAAATGCTCTTTACGGCAGTCCAATGAGCCTTTCCAGGGTTACTCTGATATCTCGCTACTACGCCAACTACATAGCAGATATCAGGCCTCGTGCATAACATTGCATACATTAAGCTTCCCACAGCCGAAGCGTAGGGAACCGCTTTCATTTCATCTTTCTCCTTCTTGTTGGAGTAGTATACTTAATGTCTAGATTTGAGTATTCTGAACTCCTTGTACACTTTCATTTACCTATTAATAACAAACATTCATTTGCTTTTAATTATTGTTAATTAAATATATGGAAATTATAGTCCTGGATTATATACGTTGTAGTTAGTATGGTGTGCGACGTCACACAGAAGATCATACTATCGATTACTCGTATTTAATCGAACAGTTGCTCACGACCTAGATGGACAGGGACCAATCCATCGGTATAGTCGTTGTGTGAGAGAGAAAATAATTTGTCTTAATTATTTTATCACACTTGTACACTTGGTGTATTGAGCGGATCGAATGAGACTCATCAATTAGGTTTGCTCGGCGATAATTGATTTGAGACTCAGTGTATTTTATTCTTAATCCCCGATACAATTGCGGGTGTGTATATTTAATATATGTGACTTTGATTTTCCAAAGGAATTAACCGATTTAATTATTGGGTTAATTACCGGTTAAGTTGGGTCACTATATTTTATATATGGCATGCCGTGAATTCTTGAAGGGACAGTGTATCCCGGAAGGGTTGATAATATCCCCGAGATGAGCTCATAAGGATTTATTATGTAAACCTCGCGAGTGGATTTGTTCCGCATAATAAATAAGGTTGAGTGGTACTAGTCTCGGATAAAAGAGATGAATAAATTTATTAAGCAATAAATAAATTTTATTCATGGATATTTAAATCTTAAATACACGGAATAAATAATACTACCGGAGAAATATTATGAGGATATAATATGGTTTAATATTGGGAGTGCAATTAATTTATATAGTGGAAAATAAATTAATTAATATTAATGGGAGATTAATAGATTTGGGCTTGGGCTCAATTTAATCATTAATATTGGAAGCCCAATATTCCACCTCCTTTAGATCCCCTACGTAGCCTATAAAAGCACTACATGGTCTTCTCTATTCTCATAAGTTGAAGATCATAATTCTTCTAGAGAGAGAAAGTAGAGAGAGAAGTAGATCCATAGAGCTTGGAGGATCGTCGCCCACCCGACGTTCAAGCTAGTGCAAGGAATACGTGGGAAGATTCAAAGGTCATCTTGATTTCGTTTCTCCGAACAACGAATTGAAAGGTACAATATCTAAACACCCTTGATATTATTCGGTTTTGGTTTATCGAGAATACCGTAGAACGAAGATCCAAAAGGATCGAACCCAGATTAGACGAACGACCACGCGGTGGTGGCGAAGCCACCGGACCGCGTAGGGATCGCCCGCCTAGGGTTCGGCGTGGGCATGGGAGGATCCCCGGCTGGACGCCGGGGCGCGATCGATCAAACGATCGATCGCGGGCAGCTGCTGGGCACAACGGCCAGCTGGACGCGGGCCACCACCAGGCGGCGGCGAGTCGCCGGACTCGCCGCGGGGGCTGCTGGGCAGCCCCTCCCCAATCGATCGCTCCATGCGATCGATCCCCTCGATCGCGCGAACCCCGCGTGCGGGGGTTCGGGCTGGGCGCGCACGCGACTTCGGTCGTGTTGTGCGTTCGGCTCGTACTCCGGCTCGTACGTGGTGTTCGTGTGATCTCCGGCGATGGGTTTTTGATCGGGCTATGATTTCCGCAAATTTTAATAGCCCGGGACATCGAATTCCAACAATTGGTATCAGAGCGTGGTTTACGTTCGCGGTATTTTCGATAAAATTTTTCTACCTTGCAGGGTTCCGACTATTATGGCTTGATGATTATTCGTTTAATTATTTTGTCATGTGATTGTTGGATTGTTTAAACTCTCGGACATGTCGAGATTCGTTTTTGGTGGTGAATGCTTGTAATAGTAAAAATTCGGGGGTTGACCGAATTTAGGTTTATTATTATTGTTTTATTTTTCCGGAAAATGTATAGGGTCGATTTCATGTATAGAATCGATACCGGATAGTGTAAAATTAAATTTGTAATTTATTTTACGTTGGATCGATGCCGAAACGACCACCGGAGAAGACGCGTGACGAAGGAGATGATCGTGAGGGTGAAGGGCTCAGATCGACCGCCCCATGGTCGATCCCACGAGGACGATCGACCCACGCCCAAAAGGGGCTGCCCGCGGGAGCTCCGGCCACGCCGGCCACCATGGGAGGTGGCGCGTGGGCTGGACGGCGGCGGCTTGAAGGCGGCGGTCGAGGGGTGGCGCGGGGATCCCCACCCCGTGCTATCCCGGTCCGGTAATTTGCTTTCCTAATTGGTTCGGGTTTTTCCTATTTGAGTGTTCCTATTTTTGGGAACTCTCATGGATTAGGAAGAGAATCAATTTGGGATTAATTAGGATTCCTAAATTGATTATTTCTATTTTATGGAAATACTCATGGATTAGGAATCTAATTAATTAAGAAAGTAGAAGAGTCCTAAATTATTTTATTTCCTTATTTTATTATGGAAATCATCTAGAATATTCCAAGTGGGTCTTGGATAGATTATTCTAGAGATTTAATGAAGTAGAAAGGGAAAATAAAATAAATAAAAATATTAATAATATTTAATTTTATTTTTAATTTATTCGATTGACTTAATTATTATTAATTAAGTATCTTTTGGATTTATTAAAAATAAATAGATTTAAATATTGGAAATTAATATTCTCGTCACATGGAGCATTCAAGAACGAAGACTGAAGACTAGAAGATGCGTACGGAGATGGAGTAAAGCCATAATAGTCGGAAAATAATATTCTAGTATTATTTTGACTCTGTGACAATACTATGTGCTTTATTACATGTATGCATGCTATATGTGTTTATTTTATGCACTAGATAGCGTATCCCTTTATTGTAAAAAGCTAAGTGGGAGAGGGTATGGAAACATAGCCATGGTCTCCATTGCTGCTCTCTTAGTGACTTTTATAAACTTTTGAAGTTTATATAGATAAGTTATTGGAGGAGAGTTCTTGTAATTCCTCTTACGAGAAACATTGATTAAGTTTATCAAACAATGCCTAATTTGTCTTTCCAAAGCTGATTTCAAGTCGACTCATTCTCACCCCGGGGAGTGGAATGGAGCCAGAGCCACTTGGTCATGTCGAGGACACAAATTAGAGGCAGTCGTACCATTCTTTGATAGATGGATCGATTGTCTGCTCGGCTCCCTCATTTATGAGAGATAGGGTTGTTCGCATGGTGAATCACTGGTTAGAAACTTCGAGTTTCACTTATGATTCTCCACGTCTTGATTTACAAGATTGAATGGATCAAGTAATTGGGAGTCAATTGTAAAAGTCTTTTGGTGTAGTAAACGGCCACACTATCGTGGCTTGCTGCACTGAATGGGACTTTGGAACAATTGATGTAGACAGTTATAGAAGGGAGTGAAAGATCCGTGTGTCAACGTAAACGTCCACACTATCGTGGCTTGCGGCGATATACGGGTCCCAAACAAACTTCTTAGTACTGAGCGGTGGTTAACACTTAGGTACGCTTCATAGTATCCCTCCCATCGAGGTAACGCTATTGATGATGTACGACCAAAGGAAATCTAATTGCTAAATCATTTGGGTGAGTAAACGTCCACACTATCGTGGCTTGCTTTACCTGATGGGATTTTAGAGGCGATTAGTGATTTAATGATATTATTAAAGGGAGATAATATCGGATATTAAATTGTTTGTTTGGTTTATGTGCTTATAGGTTAAGAATGACTGTGACCCCACTTTGTGATATACTTAAAGATGAAAACTCGCTGGTTCCATATAGTAATGTTTGGAAAAGAAATCTGGACATTGTCCAGACTGTTGAGACTTCCGAATCCACTATCCCAACTCATGAGGACATTTGGAATGACCTCAGAATGATGTTGAGACATAGTGTGGAAGCCGGACAAGAAGTGATTGACATACTCTATAAATTCAGTCCTCTTAAGGAATCGCTTAAAAACGATTTCAAAAGAGCGGAACTTATAAGTATGGTCAGAAAATCACAAGCTCTTGTGGCCAAGTTGGAAGTGCATGCAAAGAAGCCCAGTGGTTGTGAACCACGGATTGGGAAAAGCAAGCCGCAAGGCAAGTGCTTTCGATGCAAGCAGTCTGGGCACTGGAAGTCTGATTGTCCTCTCATCAAAGGTACGAAATTTTCCTTAGTCACCGAAACATTATCAGTGGTGTTATCTACCAGCACCTGGTGTGTAGATACGGGGGCCACTGATCATGTCTGCAATTCATTGCAGGGGTTCCAGGAAACCCGGATACTTAGAGAGGGAGAAATCGTGGTCTACATGGGCAATGCCGCGAAGGTGGCGGCTGTTGCAGTGGGAGACGTTCACTTACGCTTTAGTAGTGATAGGGTTTTAGTTTTACAAAATTGTCTTTATGTACCCAACTTTAGAAAGAATTTAATTTCGGTTTCTAAACTTATTATGAATGGATATTCTGTTTCTTTTGACCACTCTGTGATCATAAGAAGAAACAGTGAGATTATCTGTTCTGGTACATTGGTGGACGATTTGTATGTACTAAATCCTGAGTCTAACACGATGCAACTAACCGAGAGTAATAACGCATCTGCGAACACCAATAAGAGAAAGGAACCTTCTAGGATGAATCAATTATACTTTTTGCACTTAAGGCTAGGTCATATTAACTCAAATAGAATTCAAAGGTTGAAAGCTGATGGTCTCATCAGTGGTGTTGAAGGAGAGGACCTTCCAACCTGCGAATCCTGTTTAGAGGGAAAAATGACCAAGCGTTCTTTTTCTGGTAAAGGACGAAAGGCTGAACAAGTATTGGATTTGATTCACTCTGATGTATGCGGACCTATGTCTACTCAGGCAAAGGGAGGGTACGAGTATTTCATCACTTTCACTGATGATTACTCAAGGTATGGATTTGTATACCTGATGCGCCGCAAGAGCGAATCCTTTGACAAGTTCAAGGAGTTCAAGGCTCTTGTGGAGAACCTTCAAGGTAAATCCATTAAATGCCTGCGATCTGATCGCGGAGGCGAGTACCTGTCTGGAGAATTCAAGGCATACTTGGCAGAGAATGGGATTGATTCCCAAATGACATCACCATATACTCCCCAGCAAAATGGTCTGTCAGAAAGAAGGAATAGGACTCTTATGGAAATGGTGCGATCAATGATGAGTTACTCGGACTTACCTATCATGTTCTGGGGATATGCCTTAGAAACAGCGGCGCACATTCTGAACTTGGTTCCATCTAAAACGGTTCCTTCAACACCCATGGAACGATGGAGCGGGCGCAAGCCTAGCTTGAGACACGTTCGGATCTGGGGGTGCCCTGCACATGTGTTGAAGGTGGGTGCCGATAAATTAGAACCTCGTACTGAAGTGCGGTTGTTTATAGGATATCCTAGAGGAACTAAGGGTGGCATGTTCTATAGTCCTACGGACCAGAAGATCGTTATAAGTACTAACGCTCGGTTCTTAGAGGAAGACTATGTCATGGACCACAAGCCCAAAAGTGACGTAATACTTGATGAGTTGAGAGGTAACAAGGAAGACTTAGATACAGCCGAACCGAGTATAGATACACCACTAGAATCTGCACCTGACACTGTCACTGTTAATACACCTGAACGCCGTCGTAGAGGGAGGGTTGTTAAGCAACCAGACCGATGGATTGGACTGGGTGAGTCTTCGGACTCTGGACCTGGAGTTCATGAAATCGATCCCAGGACCTATGATGAGGCGGTACAAGATATAGATGCGCCTTCTTGGAAGAAAGCGATGAAATCCGAAATTGAATCTATGGATTCTAATAAAGTCTGGGATCTTGTAGAACCACCAAGCGGCGTGAAGCCAATTGGGTGTAAATGGGTCTACAAGAGAAAGAGAGGATCTGACGGAAAGGTAGAAACCTTTAAAGCTCGGCTTGTTGCGAAAGGCTATACTCAGAAAGAAGGAATCGATTATGAGGAGACCTTTTCTCCGGTAGCCAAGATAAAGTCGATCCGGATTCTCTTATCCATAGCAGCTCATATGGATTATGAGGTGTGGCAAATGGATGTCAAGACAGCTTTCCTAAATGGAATTCTTGACGAGACGATTTATATGAAACAACCAGAAGGATTCATTGCTAAGGGGCGAGATCATCTAGTGTGCAAGCTTAATCGATCCATTTATGTATTGAAACAAGCCTCGAGATCGTGGAACCTGCGGTTTGACGAAGTAGTCCAATCTTTTGGATTTAGTCAAAGCATGGACGAATCGTGTGTGTATTGGAAACGTGATGGGAAGAAGGTGGTGTTTCTCGTGCTTTATGTAGATGACATTCTTCTCATTGGCAACAGTGTAAAGATGTTATCAGATATAAAGGGAATGTTGTCTAGACAAATCGATATGAAAGATTTGGGAGAAGTCGGGCATGTTCTAGGGATCAAGGTTATAAGGGATCGCCGGAATAGAACATTGTACCTATCCCAGCAATTTTACATAGACACGATTCTGGCTCGTTTTAACATGCAAGATTCCAAGAAGGGTGAACTACCCTTCAGTAAAGGAATTTATCTTTCTAAGGAGATGTGTCCTCAGACACAGAAGGAGAAAGATGAAATGAAAGCGGTTCCCTACGCTTCGGCTGTGGGAAGCTTAATGTATGCAATGTTATGCACGAGGCCTGATATCTGCTATGCAGTTGGCGTAGTAGCGAGATATCAGAGTAACCCTGGAAAGGCTCATTGGACTGCCGTAAAGAGCATTTTCAAGTATTTGCGAAATACTAAGGATTATGTTCTAAGTTACGGGGCAGACAATCTGATTCCTTTGGGTTACACAGATTCGGATTTCCAAGCTGATAAGGACCGGCGTAAGTCGACATCAGGCTATGTGTACACTTTGGGAGGTGGAGCCATATCATGGAAGAGTGTTAAGCAAAAGTGCATTTCGGAATCTACCATGGAAGCTGAATATGTTGCAGCCTCAGAGGCAGCGAAAGAGTCAGTTTGGTTCCTTAATTTCCTCCAGGACTTAGATGTGATTCCGAGTTTGCCCAAGGCTATGACAATTTATTGTGATAATAGCGGTGCAGTGGCAAACAGTAAGGAACCACGGTCCCATAGTGCTACGAAACACATAGAGCGCAAGTACCACCTGATTCGAGACATCGTCAAGAGGGGCGATGCAGTAGTCACCAAGATAGCTTCGGAGGACAACCTAGCGGACCCTTTCACCAAGATACTTCCTAAGGAAGTATATTTCAAGCACTTAGAGGGTTTGGGAGTCAGAAGTTTGGAGGATAATACTAGACCTTAGTATAAGTGGGAGATTGTTGGAGTAGTATACTTAATGTCTAGATTTGAGTATTCTGAACTCCTTGTACACTTTCATTTACCTATTAATAACGAACATTCATTTGCTTTTAATTATTGTTAATTAAATATATGCAAATTATAGTCCTGGATTATATACGTTGTAGTTAGTATGGTGTGCGACGTCACACAGAAGATCATACTATCGGTTACTCGTATTTAATCGAACAGTTGCTCACGACCTAGATGGACAGGGACCAATCAATAATGTGTCAAGAATGTGTCTAGACACTGTTGATAAACTACCCTTCAATTGGCAACAGTGTAAAGATGTTATCAGACATAAAGGGATGGTTGTCTAGACAATTCGATATGAAAGATTTGGGAGAAGTCGGGCATGTTCTAGGGATCAAGGTTATAAGGGATCGCCGGAATAGAACATTGTACCTATCCCAACAATCTTACATAGACACGATTCTGGCTCGTTTTAACATGCAAGATTCCAAGAAGGGTGAACTACCCTTCAGTAAAGGAACTTATCTTTCTAAGGAGATGTGTCCTCAGACACAGATAAAATACACTGAGTCTCAAATCAATTAATTGATGAGTCTCATTTGATCTGCTCAATACACCAAGTGTACAAGTGTAATAAAATAATTAAGACAAATTATTTTCTCCCTCACACAACGACTATACCGATGGATTGGTCCGTGTCCATCTAGGTCGTGAGCAACTGTTCGATTAAATACGAGTAACCGATAGTATGATCTTCTGTGTGACGTCGCACACCATACTAACTACAACGTATATAATCCAGGACTATAATTTGCATACATTTAATTAACAATAATTAAAAGCAAATGAATGTTCATTATTAATAGGTAAATGAAAGTGTACAAGGAGTTCAGAATACTCAAATCTAGACATTAAGTATACTACTCCAGCAGTCGGTTCCGCAATTTTGACAATCTGGATATTCGATCTCCAAAGGATTTCGGCCGGAATTAATTAGATAATTTATTTAATTAAATTTATTAATTCTGGGACACCGATTTCCAACAATTGGTATCAGAGCGTTGGTTTTAGTTCACGGTATTTTTCGATAAATTGTTCTACCTTGCAGTGTTTCCGATTATTGTGGCTAGATTTAATTTTTATTAATTAATGTCATGATATTATTCTCTTGATTATTAAACTCTCGGTGATGTCGAGATTCGTTCTTGTGTGGTGAATGCTTGTTCTTATTTTTCCGGAAATTGTATGAGGTCGATTTCATGTAGAGAATCGATACCGGATAGCGTAGTAATAAATTTGTAATTTATTTTACGTTGGATCGAGGACGAAACGACCGCCGGAGAAGACGTGTGACGGAGGAGACGAAAGAGAGGGTTAGGACTCGGTTCGGCCATCCCCATGGCCAAACCATGGGGTTCGAAGGCCATGGGAGACCCTCGATCGCGGCTGGCCAGAAACCGGCGACTCCACCGGTGGTGGTGGATCGCCGGCGATGCTTAGCCGGGCGGTTGGTGGTTCTCGGTCGATGCTATGGGGATGGACACGAGGATCCCCAATCCGTGTTCATTCCGGTAAAGATCCTATTCCTAATTTAATTCGGTTTTCCTAATATAATTATTCCTATTCTATGGGAATTTTTATGGATTAGAAAAAGAATTATTTTTCCTAAGTTAATTCGGTTTTCCTATTTGAGTATTCCTATTTTTGGGAATTCTCATGGAATAGGAAAAGAATTAATTTGCAATTAATTTATTTTCCTTATTTAATTATTCCTTTATGGAATTTTTAATGGAATAGGAAAATAGTTAATTTGGAAAGTTTAGGAGTCCTAAATTAATTTTTCCTTATTTAATTATTCCTTTATGGAATTTTTAATGGATTAGGAAAGGAATTAATTTGGAAGGACTAGGAGTCCTAAATTATTTTATTTCCTTATTTCAATATGGAAATCTTCTAGAATATTCCAAGTGGGTCTTGGATAGGATTCTAGAGATTTAATGGAATTAGAAAAGGAAAATAAAAATAATAAAAATATTAATAATATTTAATTTTATTTTTGATTTATTCGATTGACTTAATTTTCGAATTAAGTAACTTTTGGATTTATTAAAAATAAATGGATTTAAATATTGGAATTAATATTCCCGTCACATGGAGCATTCAAGAACGAAGACTAAAGACTAGAAGACGCATACGGGGATGCGATAAAGCCATAATAGTCGGAAAATAATATTCTAGTATTATTTTGATTATGTGATAATACTATGTGCTTTATTTCATGTATGCATGCTTATGTGTATTTATTTATGCATTAGATAGTGTATCCCTTTGTTATAAAAAGCTAAGTGGGAGAGGGAATGGAAACATTGTCATGGTCTCCATTGCTGTTCTCTTGGTGACTTTTATAAACTTTTGAAGTTTATATAGACAAGTTATTGGAGGAGAGTTCTTTTAATTCCTCTTACGAGAAACATTGATTAAGTCTATCAAACAATGCCTAATTTGTCTTTCCAAAACTGATTTCAAGTCGACTCATTCTCACCCCGGGGAGTGGAATGGAGCCAAAGCCACTTGGTCATGTCGAGGACACAAATTAGAGACTTTCGTACCATTCTTTTGAAGGTGGAACGATTGTCTGCTCGGCTCCCTCATTTATGAGAGATAGGGTCGTTCGCATGGTGAATCACTGGTAAGAAACTTCGAGTTTCACTTATGATTCTCCGCGTCTTGATTTACAAGATTAAATGAATCAAGTAATTGGGAGTCAATTATAAAAATCTCTTGGTGTAGTAAACGTCCACACAACGTGGCTTGCTATATCGACGGATTTTGGATTAATTGATGTAGACAGTTATAGGGAGTTGTGAAGGATTGTGAGTTATCGTAAACGTCCACACAACGTGGCTTGCGGTGATGTTGCGGTTCCAAACGACTCACCTTAGTACTGAGTAATGGTTTACACTTAGGTACGCTTTATAGTATCCTTCCCAACGAAGTTACGCTATAATTGATGTACGACCGAAGCAAATCTAATTGCTAAATCATTTGGGTAGGTAAACGTCCACACAACGTGGCTTGCCATATCTGATGGGATTTTAGATGCGGTTAGTGATTTAATGATATTATTTGAGGGAGATAATGTCGGAGATTAAATCGATTGTTTGTATTATGTGCTTATAGGTTAAATGACTTTGCCCTGCTATGTGATATACGATAAGGCTTTTTTATACTCAACGACCCTTAGAATGTTGATTGGAATCGAAATCTGGACAATGTCCTAACTGCTAAGAGTACAAGTATGTACTTCGTGTTCTTTGTCCTCCCGTGTCAAGAAATGGTTTTGAACCTATGAACGGGTAGATGGAAAAGAAGAAGCAAGATACGGAAACCCAGTGATCCTAGTTTCGGACCACGAGATGGGATAAGTATGCCGCAAGGCAAGTACTTCCGTTGCTAGCAGTCTGGGCACTGGAAGTCTGATTGTCCTCTCATAAAAACGAGTAGTGAACTTTTCCTTCGTCATTTATACATTTTCAGTGGTGATATCTACCAGCACCTGGTGTGTAGATACGGAGGCCATTGATAATGTTTTTATGCAAGGGTTCCAGGAAACCCGGAGACTTAGAAAGGAAAAGATCACCATCTACATGGGCAATGCTGCGAAGGTGGCGGCTGTTGCAGTGGGAGAGATTCATTTACTTTAAAGTAATGAAAGGATTTTATACATTGTCTTTATGTGCTTGGATTTAGAAAGAATTTGATTTCAGTTTCTAAAGAAATGGATATTCTAATTCTTCTGATCATTCGATGATTAAAAGAAGAATAGATGATAATATCTGTTTTGGCACATTGGTTGACAATTTGTATATGTTAAATCCTGAGTCTACCACGATGCAACGAACCGAAACTAGTAACACATTATCTAACACCAATAAGAGAAAGGAACCTTCTAGGATGAATCAATTATATTTGTGGCATCTTAAGCTAGGTCATATTAATCCAAATGGGATTCAATGGTTGAACAACTGATGGTTTAATCAGTGGTGATGAAGGAGAGGACCTTCCTACCTATGAATCGATTTTGGATGGTAAATGACCAAGTAACCTTTTAAGGTTAAAAGCTATAGATCCGGACAAGTATTGGATTTGATTCAATCTGAAGTATGCGGACCTATATCTTCTCAGACAAGAGGAGGGTACGAGTACTTCATCTTTCGATGATTACTCGAGACATGGATTTAGATACCTGATGCGCCGCGAGAGCAAGTACTTTGACTAGTTCCAGGAGTACAAAGCTGTTGTGGAGGCATATACCTGTCTGGAGAATTCAAGGCATACTGATCAGAGAATGGGATTAACTCCCAACTAACTGTACCATTTACTCCTCTAAGGAATGGTGTGTCAGAAAGAAGGAAAAGGACTCTTATAGGAATGGTGAAAACGATAATGAGTTATTCGGACTTACCTTTATGTTCTATGGATATGCCTTGGAAACATCGGCGCACATCCTAAACTTGGTTCTTAGAACCTCGTACGGAAATGCGGTTGTTTATAGGATATCCTAGAAGAACAAAAGTTGTGTGTTCTATAGTCCTAAGGACCAGAAGGTCGTTATAGTTCTAACGCTCGGTTCTTAGAGGAAGACTATGTGATGAACCACAAGCCCAAAATGATGTGATACTTGATGGAATGAGAGAATAATCGAGACTTAGAACCAGCCGAACCGAGTAGTGCACCACTTGAACCTGCACCCTGTTATCACTGTTAATACACCGGAACGCCGTCATAGTGGGAGGGTTGTGAAACAACCGAAAAGATTCGTGGTACTGGGTGAGTCTTCGGACTCGGCACCTGGATTACATGAAATCGATCCCTAGATCTATGATGAGGCAGTACAAGATCTAAATGCGCCTTCTTGGGTAAGGCGATGAAATCCGAAATGGAATCTAAGGATTCTAATAATGTCTGGGATCTTGTAGAACCACCGAAAGGCGTGAAGCCAATCGGGTGTGAATGGGTCTACAAGACAAAGAGAGGATATGACGGGAAGGTCGAAGCCTTCAAAGCAAAGCTTGTTGTGAAATGATGACATTTCGCCGGTAGCAATGCTAAAGTCAATCCAGATACTCTTAGCATCTCATATGGATATGAGGTGTGGCAAAATGGTTGTCGAGACAGATTTCCTATATGGAAGTCTTGACGGAACCATTTATGAAATAACCAGATGGATTCATTGCTAAGGGGCGAGAGCATTTAGTGTGCAAGCTCAGTCGATCCATTTATGGATTGAAGCAAGCTACAAGATCGTGGAACATGCGATTTGATAATCCGTTGTGGATTTATTCAAAGCATGGACGAATCGTGTGTGTATTGGAAACGTGATGAAAACAAAGTGGTTTCTCGTACTTTATGTAGACGATATTTTCTAATTGGCAACAATGTGAAAATGTTATCGGGCATAAAGGGATGTTTGTTCTAGACAATTCGATATGAAGGACTTAGGAAAGGTTGGACATGTTCTTGTGATCAAAGTTGTGATGGATCACAAGAGAAGAACATTGTACCTATCCCAAGCTTCATACATAGACACAATTCTGACTCGTGTAACATACAAGATTCCCAAGAAAGGTTTTCACCCTTTTAGACATGGAATCTATCTATCTAAGGATGTGTGTCAAACACAAAAAGGAGATAGAAGAAATGAAAGCAGTTCCCTACGCCTCGGCTATGGAAGCTTAATGTATGTTATGTACGATCCCTGATATCTGCTATGCCGGGAGCATAGTGGCGAGATATTAGAGTAACCCTGGAAAGGAACTTTGGACTGCTGTGATCAGTCGAGCAATTTCTTGTGGGTTACACAGATTCGGATTTCTAATCGCAGAGGGAAAGTTGAAAGTCGAAGTCAGGCTATGTGTTCACACTAAGAAATGGAGATCTCGTATGGAAGAGTGTAATGCAGAACATTACGGACTCTACCACGGAAACCGAATAGGTAGCGGCCTTTGAGGCAGCTAAAGGATCGGTGTGACTCCGGAGATTCCTCCAGGACTTAGATGTGGTACCTTGTTTGCCTAATGCTATTGTGACAATAGCGGTGCAGTGACAAACAAAGGAACCACGAGTCCATAGTGTGAAGATAACACATAGAGCATGTACCACCTGATTCGAGGTATCGTCAGCAAGACGATATAGTCGTTACCTAGATAGCATCGGGGGACACCCTAGAGTACTCGTTCACTAAGGCCCTGCGAGCGAAAGCGTTCAGTAGGCACGTGGATGGTATGGGCGTCAGATGTTTGGGAGAGAGCGACTAGACCTTAGTATAAGTGGGAGATTGATGGAGTTGTATACTTAATGTCTAGATTTAACTAACATCTGAACTCCGTCTTAAAGCATTTATCCTATTTAATAATAAACAATCATTTGCATTTAATGCAAAACCATAGTCCTAGATTATACACGTTGTAGTTAGTATGGTGTGTGTCGTCACACGGAAGATCATACTATCGGTTACTCGTATATAATCGAACAGTTGCTCATGACCTAGATGGACAAGGACCAATCCATCGGTATAGTCGTTGTATGAGTGAGAAAATAATTGGTCTTGATTATTTTATCATACTTGTACACTTGGTATATTGAGCGGATCTGCTTGAGATTTATCGATTAGGATTGCCTGCGATAATCGATTTAAATCTCTGAGTATTCTATTCTTAATCCCTGATATTATTGCGGGTGTGTGCATATAATATTAGTGACTTTGATTTTCCAAAGGAATTGACTTATTAGAATAACCGGTCAATTACCGGTAAAGTTGGGTCACTGTATTTTATGTATGACATGCTGTGAATTCTTGACGGGAAAGCATGTCCTCGAAAGGGTTGATAATGTCCCCGAGATGAGCTCATAAGGATTATCATGTAAACCTTGCAAGTGGATTTGATCCGCATGATAATAAAGTTGAGTGGTACTATTCTCGGAATTATAAGAGATGAATAAATAATATTAGCAATAAATATAATTTATTCATGGACATTTATATCTTAAACATGCGGAATAAATAATACTACCGGAGAATATTATTTTTATATAATATGGTATAATATTGGGAGTGCAATTATATTTATATAGTGGAGTTAATCATATAATTAATATTAATGGATTAATAGATTTGGGCTTGGGCTCAATTTAATCATTAATATTGGAAGCTCAATATTCCACCTCCTTAAGGTCTCCTATGTAGCCTATAAAAGCACTCCTATGGTCTTCTCTTCTTTCATGATTCTCATAACTTGAAGATCACAATTCTAGAGAGAGAAAGTAGAGAGAGAAGGTGATCCATGGAAGCTTGATAGATCGTCGCCCACACGACGTTCAAGCTAGTGCAAGGAATACGTGGGAAGACTTCAAGGTCATCAAAAGTTCTTCGTTTTACCGAACAACGAGAACGAGGTATAAATCGTAAAACCCTTTTATGATTTTAATCGTTTTATTTATCGTGAAAATACCGTAGAACCAAGATCCGAGGTACGAACCCCGGAACGAGGGACGAACGCGTGGTGGCGGTCTAAGACCGCCGGACCACCGACGATCGCCACGTTGGGGATCGCACGAAGCGAAGGACCCCGGCTGGACGCCGGGGTGGCGGGCTGGTGCCGCCGCGGCTCGCTGGGCGAGCCGCCCCCTCCTCCGTCGGCGGTGAGTCGTCGGACTCACCGCGGGGCTGCTTGGAGCAGCCCATCGATCGCACAAGGCGATCGATCTCTTCGATCGCACCCCGCGATCAAGATCGATCGCGAGCCCTACGTCGGGGCTCGGCTGGGCGCGCGTGGGCTTGCCCACGGATGCGCGTTCGGTTGAGCTCCGGGCTACGTGGCGTGCTCGTGTGATTTCCGGCGATGGGATTTCGATTGGGTTGTCGGTTCCACAATTTTCACAATCCGGATATTCGATCTCCAAAGGATTTCGGTCGGAATTAATTAGAAAATTTATTTAATTAAATTTATTAATTCCGGGACACCGATTTCCAACAGGGTATAGGTAGAAGGTTCATTGCTTTCTAAAAGCATGACTTCATAGCTCTCATTTGTCAGAATACCTAAGTATCTGTCAGGTTGAGTTCTAACCCTCCAGACCTTCGAGGGTTAGGTGTGGTTTCCAAAACCACTGGAGTACTCTCGACCAAGTCTTGAGTATCCATATCAGTTTGTTCTACTTGAACCTCGTTCAAGACAACTGAGCTCCCACTGACTTTCTAGGAAAGATTACTCTTTTTAAGAAAATCACTATCTCGAGCAACAAAATATTGTTCTCAGATAGATCGTAGAAGTTCTACCCTCGAGTTTCTTATGGATACCATAAAGAAACTTTTATCCCATTTGAGTTCAACCTCTATAGAGATAAATCTCGTCAGAGAAGCTTTTAGAACCTCAAATCTTGATGAAAACAATTTAGGGACCCTCCCTTTCCATACCTAGTATGGTGTCTTATCAACAGCTTTTGACAGCGTCCTATTCAGTGTATAAGTTGAAGTCTAGCTAGAATTGTGTGTTCCCAAAAGAGACCAGTAGTTCATTTAGACCTCTCATCGAATGATCGAACTATATCTAATATAGTTTGTTTTCTCTTTTCCGAAACATAACCTTCATGTGCTTGTGAACTGATAGGTTCCACATACATCAGTATGGATCATCCCTAATAAATCACTCACATGTTCTCCTTTCTCCAAGAAACATGACATTGTTATCTTGTCCATCACACATCATCCATATGTATCAAATGACTCCAAGTCAAATGATTCTAGAATGCATTCTAAAAGAAGCTTCGTTGCATATTTAGATGTTGATTTGACCTAATCAACAATGTTATAGTTATGTTTCATTGAGACTTATTCGATTCGGCCTTTAGTGTTAATGTTATATATGATTTTTCAAGTTTAAAGTATACATAAACAATATAATAATCGTACCAAAACAAAAAATAATTCACAATTAAAATAGTTACCAAACTATTTAATAGTGAAAAACTAATCCATCATTATCCAATACTGAACCAATATTCATTGTTTATTGAAGGTACGAAATTACATAGTTATAATACTAAAACAAGGCCCTAAGGCAAAACAACATCATATGATCATGCGGCTAATGCAGTGACATTCGCTTCATTTCTCGCCCGTAGATCGACATCTCTACTCACCAAACTTACACTTCTATGTAGTTCCTCCACATACAAATGTGAGAACCACATTTGGCATCCAATACCCAAGAAGTAGAATTTGTGATGTTTAATGTCTATAGCATTAATACCTGAAGATGAAGCAACCCCGTTCTTCACATCTTCTTTGAACTTTGGGCAAATTCAATTATTCCCAATAATTGAGTCTCATTCAAATGTCCCATTCAAAATTATCTCAATGTCAAAACGTGATAAATCGTAAGTGAAAAATCGATGTTTTCTAACCAGCGATATTATCATGCAATTGAAGCCCTATCTCTCATAAAATATGAGGGAGCCAACTAGACAATCAATTCACGCCATCCCATGGCTCGAAAGTCTCTAATTTGTGTCATTGATGAACTAAGTGTTTTGGATTAAATCACTCCCCGAGGTGTAAATAATCTTAACTTTAGAATCCATCACATGAAAGACAAATCAGGCATTTGTTTTGAAATTGAATAAAATATGAACTTGTATATGTTTGCAAGTAGTGTCCAACACTTTTGCAGTAGACGCATTGAGATTCCCTAGGAACCCTAGTAGCCTTCTTGCCAATGATCTTTTGAATACTCTATCCCATTTCATAAGAATTTCCCTCTTAGGGTCCTTCTCTATCGCCGGCTCAGCAGCCTTGAGCATCCCGTGGAGCTCACGAAGCGATTTCTTCAAACCATTCATGAGATTGAAGTATGAAATCGGTTGCCAAGAAATCATCATAGGAAAAATCTAGGCGGTCACTTGAAGCAAATAATCCAATCATTTGTTGCACATGTGATCCCATAGATTTCCATTTTTCCAGCCTAGCTGAAGCGATGACCCTGGTCATACCGAACCGCTCAATCATAGTCTGTTCCCCGAACATGCTATTGAGTTGTTCAATGATATCATAGGAATTGGTAATCTAACACATTCTCTTTGTATTCATATTTGAGGACCATCCTCAAATTACGTTGTCAATCAAGAAAATTTGTGTTGTTCAATTTTTCACAATCAAGAATTGAACCAAACTTGAATTGAGTTGATATTTGACATGATAAACTACAAAAGAAAGATACATAAAATATGTAAACATCCACAAAGCGGTAAACAAATAAGGTTGTCTAACAGTTGTACTTATTTATTTCATTTTGTTCAATTGATATCCAATATCATTGTCCCTTAGAACAAAACGATCACGAGATCCTCATCTTGTAAATCTTTAAGCTGACTGAGTCCGCACTTAAGTATTTCAAGATAGGTAGACATACCCATGTCAATGATATCTAATATCACTCTCGGTCGACGAGAATCCCATTCTCATCTCATGTCTCGATAGCCACGCCTGCAGTGGATCTATCGATGAGAAAACCAAACTCACTTGTAAAGGTCCAACCCCTTACTCCCACTATCCCAAGATAACAAGTTGTACCCCGCTGAGGCGGACCTACAACCTTATGATCGAGGGCTTCATAGGTGTGATGTTTTGGACAAGACATAATCTCATTATTTTGGGAACTTGAAATTTTAAGGTGTATGTTTGTTGAACAATTTTAACATGCATAACTTAAAAAAGCAAAGCATATAAATACGCATTCGAAAGGCCCCTAGAACCTCACAACTCTCTAAAGAAATGAATTAAAGCAACTTAAAATGTCTTGAACATCTTCTGGACTGGTCCGCGCCCTCCGTTTCAGTTCTGCGCCCGCCGATTTTGGTCAACCCAAGTCCGTACCCAAAAAACCACGAACAGCGCCCACCGTTTCACAACCAGCGGTCGCTGAACACCACCGGCGGTCGGCGTTTCCAAAACGGCGCCCGCCGAAAGGGCAAAAAACCATCTGACCCAAAAAAGGCCTTTCGGCGTTCGTCGTTTCCAAAACGGCGCCCGCCGGAGCACAAACGGCACCCGCCATTTTGCTCCAGCACCCCGGTTTCGTTCGTTTTGCTTCGTTTCTTCTCATTTTCGCTTGGGCTTCGAAATCCAACTCCGTTACATGGATAAATCCATGGCTTACATGTTGAACAATACATTTTGAAATATAAAACCTATCTATTACAAATGATTCCAAGGGACGCAGCCCTAAAAAACTACGGCAAATCGAAACGTAAAAAACGACGAAATCATTCACCCGACCACTAACGGTGGCCAGCCTTACATCTAATTACATAAATACAAATAAACATATAAGTCAATTATGTGATTTAAACTTATTGTGTCCAACACAAAAGTGTGCACGAGCCCTAGGCTCTGATACCAATTGAAGGTTTTCGATGCCGATCCAATTGCATGATTTCCTCGTTCGTTATTGCGGAAGCGTGTAAAACGAGTAAAAACGAACAACAAGATCTAGTGCACACATATATATGTATAGACACACACATATATATATATATATATATATATATATATATATATATATATATATATATATATATATATATATATATATATATATATATATATATATATATATATATATGTATGTATATATAAGGATTAACGAGAACACTTACAACCGGTGTTGCGTGCCTCGTTGATGTTGATTAAGGTGGTGTTGAGTCAATTGAACCACCTTAATGGATCAGCCACTAGATTCTCTCCTTGTGAATGACCTCGTCACTCTTTTTGTCTAGATCGCGCGGATGTTGAAGCCGCACAAATGACCCGGCCTCTACGTGTTGCACACGAACCCGGATGATGAACACCTTGCTTGCTTGAAGTGGTTCTCCAAGAACACTCTCTATTCTCTCATTTGGGTGTGAATTTCGTGGGTAAGCATAAAGTGACATGAAAATCAGATTTTCATGTCTATATTCATGTCCATTTACCACTCCATGTAACCCCCCCATTATGTGCATCATAATGCACAAGTAATGGTGGTTAATGGGGAGATGAAAAGACACCTCCACATAATCATGTCAAATCATGATATGTGGTCCCACTTGCTTGTGTGGCATGCCATGTCACACTATGTGACATGCATTCCATGCAAGCCATGCATCCCATGCATGTATTAATCCACGTAAATATTGATTCTAAATCAATATAATTAACAAGCTACATAGTACATCATCAAGTCCGTGTGTGACCCTGTAGGTATGATTATCGATCAATATTATATTGCTCATAGCAACAAACAATATTATCGACTAATCATTTAACATCCAATAGACGACCTTATGACTTTATCGATTGCACACGTAGGATCGAAGGACATATACCAACACAACGACCACCGTAACGTATCGTGATTCGTTGATTCGACATCTACAATTACAAAAAACATTATTGAATTAGGTTAACTATTACAACATATCCATATATATCGACGAAACAAACTAAAAATTACGAAAAAAAAGCTTTTTTTTTGCAAAAAACAGGCTCTGTTACTCGAATGGACTGTTCCATCGATTAACAAGATGGACTGTTCCATCGAGTAACAGTATTCGATTAACGTCATATACATTCGATTAACCAATTCGAGTAACCTCAGTTCGAGTAACCTCACATTACTCGAATCTGTGTTCCTGGAAAGAGGTTACTCGAAACCTGTTACTGGAATTAGGGTTACTCGAAATTTGGAGTAACCTGATTTCGATTAACCTCACTCGAGTAATGTTTAACTTCATAAATTCTTAGTTACTCTATGGGTTGCTCGATGGTACGCTCGATCGAGTAACCTATCGATTAAACAGCGCAGAACAGAAAACTCGCAAAAACGAGAACGCGTACCTCTCGTTTTCGCTCCTTTAACCTCGCGTATGTTCGACGGCGTTTTCCAGAATCTAATAGAGCAACATGATAGATATTTTATGTGTGGGTTTGAGATAATTTTTGAATTTTTTTTTGTTTGGTTTGGTAGGTTTTGTTATGAATATGAATATGAATGCACAATTAAACCTATACCAAACCCTCACCTCACCAAAAAATCAGATTTCGTGGGCCCCACAGTCCAATTTGTTTTTGTTTTTAATTTATATGATATTGTTTTTGTATTTTGTTTTGTTTTTTTTTATTTATTAAAAAAGTAAGGGTATAAAAGACATTTTATGTTCAATTGGTGTAAAAAACCCCCTTATCAAATATGACCAAAAAGTCACATTCCCTCTTATTATTATTACACTACAAAAAAACTTTCGTATACCGACTAAAATCAACGACTGTACAAAACAGTCGGTGATCACCGACTGTTACCCACTTACCCCGACTGTTGAGAAATACCAATTCTTTTACCGACTGTAAATACAGTCAGTTCTAAAACAGTCGGTCCAGCAGTCAGTGTGGGTGCGAGAAAACATCCCTCCTTTATACCGAAGAAATCACTTACTATATGAACATTCGGTGTTCATAAAAAACCTACACCGACTGCATGTGACAGTCGGTATTCTTAAAAAACCTTAAAAAACCCATGCCGACTGCATGTGACTGTCGGTATTTTATAAAAACCCACAAAGTGATGTATTAGAGCATCTCCAGTGGTAGTTTCAACTTTTGGGTGAGGGGTAGGCCACCTATGCGCCAACTCATACTTTTTCTACTTCTACCTAAAAAAAACTTCTACCTCATCCAACGATTCTACTTACAAAATAAATTTTAAGTCTCACCACTAACTTATTTTTTTATTTTTTATTTAATATTTATAGAAATAATTACGAATATACTGATTTTAAAATTTTAACTATTTCAAAATTTTCATTTTTAATTAAATTTTATATAAAATAAAAAATAATTTCTAACGCTAAAAATTTAACTATTTCAAAACTTTTATTTTTAATTAATTTTTATATAAGTAATTTTTAACCTAAAATTTTAATTATTTAAAAATTTTTATTTTGTATTAATTTTTATATAAAATAGAATAATTTGTTAAAATACAAAATAAGTTAAAATTTAATCTATTTCAAAATTCTTAATTTTAAATAATTTTGATATAAAATAAATAATAATCTTTACGTTAAAAATTATAATGGCAGTATTAATTTTGTTAATTAATAATACTAAATAATAATAATAAATAATAATAATGGTAAATAATAATAATAAAATAATAATATAATTTATCTCTACCCGTGTAGAAATTCCTCTACCCTAGATGTTTTAGAAACATCTAACCTTAACACGCATCACATCTCCAATGATTTCTAACTCATTTTTTGGTGAGAGGGAGATGCTCTTTGGTCTTAGAACAATTTATTAAATTCTGAAATATTTCTAAAAAATATTTAGTGATTAATTTTTCTTATGTACCGACTATTGGTCAACAGTCGGTCATTCCCCGTATAATTTTGACTTCGGCCTTTCATTTCATTTCTCTAAATTACTTCGTCCCCCTCCTAACCCTAAATTTCATTTCCCCTAAATTACTTCAATCGATCCGCCTCCTTCTACCGATCTACTCTTCTCCGCCACCACCACCACCACATACGAAGACCCCCGAGCCACGCCGTCGACGAGCCACCCCCCTCATCGAACCACACCGAGTTCTGCGGCCGTCGACTAATCACCTCACTCCCGCCGTCGTCGAACCACCCCGGAGCCACGCCGTAGAGCCACGAGCAGCAGCATCACCCATGAACCACCGCTCCTCTGCCGCCGTCGAAGAGCCACTGCTGTCGACGAACCACCGCGACTAGGAGCACGAGCCACAGCCGCGACTAGGAGCACGAGCCACAGCATTCCGACGAGACCCCGCCTCCTCCGTTCACCTCCGGCAGTCGGCAAGGTAATTCCAGCAGCCCTGTTACTTTTACATTTTTTATTAGTGTGTTTTTATTTATTTTTTATATTTGAAATTAGGGTTTGATGATTTGGGATTTTGTTGTGAAAGTTGTTTTAACCATAAACATAAATGTTTCAAACTATTGAAATGCCTTGTGGGTATGAGTTTGTGATTTTGTTATTTACTTAACTAGTCAAGGTATTGAACGTGAGTTATTTCTAAGGATTTGTTTGTGTTGGAACGAAAGTTTTTTTGTAGTGCCTGTCTTGGTTCCGGTAGTTTCGGAGAAATATTTATTGATTGATTTGTTAAATCAATATTCGAAGGGTTGCTGTGATTTGTTTATAGATTTCAGTTATTTGAACTTATGGCATTTCTTATATTGCTTTCCATTTTGATGCTTTAACCATTAAGCGGAAGATTGAACACAATCAACACATACACATGCCTTAATGTAATATCATGTATCAAGGTATTAACGTGAAGGGAAATAGAGCTACTGAGGATCAGTTGTTTTGAAATAATGTGTCGGGACTGCTCTGAAAATCATGGAAAATAGAGCTACTAAGTATCAGCTGTTTTGAAATAATGCGTCGGGACCGACTTGAAAATCATGGGTACTAAGGCCAGTTGGGTGGGTTGGGTAAGGTCCACCACATCCCTTTAGGGTATTGATAGGGTTAAACCTAATTACCCTTGAATGTTTGTTCGAAACCCACAATACATTTTATTTGTTTTTCTTCCCAGGATCCATTCTATTCAACATTCATATATTTATAATTTCTATTAACGAATTCTTAAAAGAAATAATTTCTACTCTGCAATTCCCTTGAATTTTCTGTGAATCCTAAGCAGTGACTCTAGCCCATCCTAATGCATGCAATTTAGCAGAAATTATCACTAAGCTGCACTCTTAGGCATTATGAAATTAATCATTTTAGCGTGATTTTAACCACAGATTTTTTAATGGTTGTGAAAATAAATTTTAGCGTGATTTTTTTAGTTTGTTTATGGAAGGATTTTGGCTGATGTAAACGTTTTAGCAGATTTTTAATTGGTAATTTTCTTTTAGTTTTTGGTGCTTGAAAGTTGTCCCAAATCAAAATTGATTTGCTTTCTCTGATATTTCAGTTTGGCAATAAACTACTACTTATTGTATAAAATCCGTAACATTATTAAAATACAGGTATTAAATTACTTAATTCTCATTTATGAACATGTCTTTTACCCTTTATTTATTTAGGAATAAAGGTTTCCGATGGGGAAGAGAAATAGGGCTGCTGTGGTCGTCCTTGGTGACATCGGCCGTAGCCCTCGAATGCAATACCATGCGCTTTCTCTTGCTCTGCAGGTATTAATTTATCATATGTCATATGTGCTTATTTGTGTGCTTGAATATTTTGTTGGGTATTTACCATTAGATTATTGATCATATAATGGTTTTTTTTAAGTCCGGAATAATTTCATTTTTAACTTTCGTGCAGGCCTTTTTAGATGTTGATATTGTCGCATATGGAGGTATGCTTGTTTCTTGTGTAAATATATTCTATTGTTTGCCTAAGTGTGATTCTTCTCCTTGATCACATAAATTGTTTCAGCATCATAGATTGAGGTATACTGTAGTCTAGTAAGTGCCTAGTGGTTTATAAGTAAAATTTGGTTGCTGAATATGGGGTCTATATATATGGGGTCTATATAGCAGATTGTCTTATGTTCATAGTTTTCATTTTGTGTGTTATGCTTGTTATTGATTGTATCTCAGTTTCTAAATTGTGAGTATGTTGGATTTCACTTTTCATCCCCCAGCAACATTTTTGGAATTGGAGGTAAGCGCTGCTTCCACAGTGTTAACGGGGATGATTAATTGTCATAATTGTTATGAATTTGGTTAAATTTTATATTATTCAAGATCAGAATGACCGAGCGGGGTTCATTACTTCTGTCAGAATATAAGACAACCTCTTCCGTAACAGGGAAAAAGGAAAGGAAAGATAGAAGCACCAAATTATCCTTTTTGGGTACTTAAAAACAAATTTATGTTATGAAATTACGTCTTCGACGTATGATACCAATTTTTCGCGAAGTTGGACTTAAACAAAGAACACCAGCTTCAGTCAAGGTAACAATCACACAAGTTCGTGGAATGAAAGACGGAAGACAAAGACAAAGTTATGTAATATGTTTTCATTCCATTGAAACAACGAAACTAAACTATTACACTGAGTATGGTAGGCAAAGTGATTACAAGAAGTTTCCCGAGTGTCGCAACAACTCCCACTAACTTGCAATCTAGCACACAAGTACCTAGAGCTAAATCTCCTAACTCTAATCTTGGCACAGGGCGCAAACGCTACTACACAAACTCGAAGCTCGAAGCTGTCGGTCACGATTCTAAAAATCAGATTCCGTTCTCTCAAAATCGTCAAATGGTGAAATCGAAATCCATGGGTTTATATAGGCAGCCCGCACATGTGAGGTGATGACGTGGCACGTTCTGGTTGGTCACATGCTTGGCTAATGTCACTTTTCCATGGATGACATCACTCTTGTAGAACTTGGATTCTTGAATCTTGGAATCTTGAATCTTTGATTCTTGAATCTTCGAATCTTGAATCTTCAATTTCAAAGTCAGAACTCCAATTCAATCTTGACTCCATCGATCTCAATTCTTCATCTTCAAACTCTCGTGAAAAACTCTAAGTGTTGAAGCCTCGGAATTTCATCGTCTTCATGGTCGTCGATATCATTGAAGTAGAAAAACACGGAACCATTCTTCATTCCTTGATATGAGTACTTGGTGAAAGAAATCACGTTGAAAGTACTTAGTGAAAATCGTCGTTGAAGAATGTCATAGTCGCTGGCACCGTGCCTTGAGGACAAGCGTCACTGAAACCGTGCCATTGCCAAAACCGGCGACAGGAGTCGCCGATTCCATGACAAGCCCAAATGCCACAAACGGCGACTCTGGTCGCTGTTCCACTGTCATTGCCATATGTACATATACGGCGACTCCAGTCGCCGTTCCACTGCAATGCCAAAAGCGGCGACAACAGTCGCCGGTTCCTTGCATCTCCCAAACCGGCGACTCCAGTCGCCGGGTTCGTGTCATGACCAAAAGCGGCGACGCGAGTCGCCAATTCCATGACGTACCAAAATCGGCGACTGCGGTCGCCGTTCCATGCACTCACCCAAAGCGGCGACTCCTGTCGCCGTTCCATGCATGTTCCACAGTTCCAGAACCGGAGACTCTAGTCTCCTTTTCCATGCACCTGCAATCCTGAAAATCAACAAAAACACAAGAACAAAAACGTTGTCGCCAAAATCAACATTTACAATCTCCCCCTTTTTGGCACAACCCATGAAAAACAAGTTAAGTAAAAACGAGATAAAAGTATCTCCCCCTCAATCGAATACATTAACAAGAATAAGCTAAGTAAAAGATGGAAAAACATCAATCATTCAATCAAAGAAAAACCATAAAAGACTTAGCCAAAATTTCAAACCAATAGATAAAAACTTAGATAAATATCCAAAACCAAAACAATATTCCAGAGATAGAGAATTATGAAAAACGTGCATGGACGAATTCAGAGTTTGATGCATGCATAAAAATAAAACACGAGTTCAAGAGTTATGAAAAACTGGAAAAGAAAAACTTGGAATAGAAACTTGAACTTGGAAATTTGGAACTTAAGATCTTGAACTTCATTTCTTTGGCGAGCCAGCTGGAGTGGATTCACGTTCTGGACTCTCCAGCACTTCTTCTTCGTCCTCGCCATAGTCAAATCCGTCATCAGAACTTGAATCTTCCTTCTCGTCCTCATCGGTCTCATCACCTAGACCAAAAATCTCGTACTCACCGAAATCTTTTCCACCTTCATCTTCGACATCAATGACATTGACATCGTCATCATCATCTTGATCTTTCAGTCCATCGGACGGCATCGCCCTCGACACCTCCGGATTTGACGTTTCCCCAACTTTAGCTTTTCCTTTGCGAGAAGCCATTATCACATCATCAAAAATTTCCTCATCTGTCTTCTCACCATCATCAGCATCATCAGGAATATGTTCAACAGAGATGTTGTTTCCTTTGGACAGCTGAATATGCGCCTCTTGGATAGCATCCCTAACCATCTTCAAAATGAACGTATTCTTCAAACTTGCATCGGGGGCTCCAACATCACCGAGTCCTCCCCCTTGTTGGATCTCACGCTGAAGTTTGTCAAAGGATGACTTTTGTTTCTTCTGTGCGTCAATCATCCTGTTATAGGCTAAGACATGTTCTTCCTGACGCTTTTCCAGAGCAAGGGTGTCAGCATAAAACTCCTTGACGCAAGCTGATGGCACTACAGCTCGATGACTGTGGATAGGATGATAGGGATTCTTATAAGAAGGAACTTTGGAGTTAGGGCCAAAACCGCGAGGAACGATTCTGGGTTCTCGTGAAGTTCGAGGTTCCTCCTCAGCAGCTGCAGCTGTCGATTCATTTTTCTGTCTCTTGGCCGGAGGAGACTTAGGTTTCTTGGCTACTGATTTTCGCTTCTTTTTCTGTGGAGATGGTGGAGGAGTAAGAATTTCTGGAAGCGCATTCCTATCAACAGTCTCGTGCCACGGGAGATCAATAACACGTTTTTTCGGATTCAAGTACGTGCCAGTGATCTTGACGGCGCCATTTTTCTTCAACTTTTTCTCAAAATCTGTATCAGGTGTAAAACCTTGGGCATGTAACATGCCGTAGATCAAGCAGGGATGAGTGAGTTGAAGTCTCTGTTCCTCTGGCAACTCAGCTTGCCGAATTATAGTCTCGTTCGTCGTTCTAGCAATCTTGCATAAGTCATTGAAAATAATTTTTCCAAGATTGATTTGTTCGCCACAGCCAAGGCGAAAAATGATATGCATCAGTTCCGGAGTTAACACGGATTCGTCCTTGTATGCTGTCCAGTTGGACATGCCGAGTCGCTGCAAAATGCCATAGAAAGCTGACAGCTTGGACGGTGGCGGCAGTTCAGACCTAACCTTCTTTTGAGTAATGAAGGTGCCAATGGTTAAGTCTTCAGCCCTTTCCTCAGCCGAGGGCGAAGTCCAGTTTGAATCAACTTCCAACCTTTCAAGAAACTTGTTGATGGAGAATGGACGGAATTTGTACAACTTGTCGCGAAAGACAAAGCAGCCATACAGACGACTCTTCGGATTCGCAAAGTCGGGAGACAAGCTGGCGTAAAACTTGTAGAGAATGGGAATGGAATAGCGGTAGGTCAGGTTGACAGATTTTAGCATATGCATTTTGCTAAGAAAATCCGTGATGCCATGTCGTTCGTAGTCTTCCTTCAGAACAGTGCGATCAGTGAGGATCGGTAATTTCTGAATGAGTTTGTGGCGACGTTCAGCAGTCGCAGTGAAGAAATCAGGAGAGTGAGGTCTCGGGCACTCTGAAAATTCTGAGATGTAGCTGAACCCGTCAGTCGACTTTTGGGATCCAGCTGATCCCGAAGAACGTGGTGGTTTCTGAGAGCTGTGAGTTCGAGACTTTTCGACTTGGCCACCAGAGTTTTTCGGAGTTGGTTTCTTGCCTTCGGCACTCCCAGCTGGAGTCGCCGATTTCTTTCCTGAGCCAGACGGCTTAGCAAGTTTTGGGTCAGTGGCAGCAGTCACAGTAGCTACCGAAGGAATGTTAACAACTTTCTTCCCTTCCTTAGTTATCTCGCCAGCTTCGAGTAACCTATTGTATTCAGCCCTACTCACCACACCAGAATAAATACGAACTGACGACACCTTGTCTTTGCCCGGCTGACGGACAGATGAGTGTGCCGGTTTGGCAGTAGTAGTCAGTTCAATGGACGGTTCAGTGGACGCAGCCTTGCGTTTTTCAACTTTGTCCAAGTGAGCTTTTAGTTCTTCATATGCCGCTTTCTTGGACGTGGGCGAAGGAGCTTTCTTCATATGATTTTAATCTCTCATATTAAAAACAGGTGCATGTTTTCTTGTCCTTCATCTCAGTCACAAGGAAGCAGTCGTGTTTCGTCGAAACATATTGGCAGAGTTAGCACCGCACAAGAGATTTTAATTCATGAATGCAAGGTGAACACTTAAGGCACTCCGATCAGGAACTAGCATTACTTCAATCAGAGGGGAGCCGGGGTAACCGGCGTCCTCCAGACGAGTTTATAGCGTTAAATGAAATGCAACAGACACTCATTACAGCAGTCAGAGGGGAGCAAGGTTCACTTGCGTCCTCCAAAGTGTGATAGGAGAGTGTCTTAAAGTTCAGCGCCCATGTACAACCTTTCGAAGAGGGGAGCCGGGGTAACCGGCGTCCTCCGTTACTTGGCTTTATGGATCTATGCAAATGAAGCGAGGAGTTTAAGCCATGTTCACATGTTCGCATTCAGCGGAATAAATACTCTTGTGTCCGAAGACTAGAAGCGGCCTCGAATCCATGTTTGTCTGACTAGACTAATCCACGACGATTCCGAGTGCGTATTCAGAAGTAAAGAAACTACTCTTTCAGACTTCAAAATTTTTCGTGAACTCTTAGAGAGAACACATGCAGAGAGAATTCCTTAAGGTTTTGAATCTCTCAAAGTCAAGAGGTTTGGTAAAGATGTCAGCAAGCTGTTTTTCCGTTGAAATATGCTGTAGACTGACTATATCACGATCAACCAAATCTCTAATGAAATGATGTCGAATGTCGATGTGTTTAGTTCTTGAGTGCTGGACAGGATTTTCGCTGATTTTGATAGCACTCTGGTTATCACAATACAGCACTAATGGAGCACTCTCAAGAAGATAGTCATTCAACATTTGTTTCAACCAAAGTAGTTGAGTGCAACAACTTCCAGCCGCAACGTACTCGGACTCGGCAGTTGACAGTGCGATACAGTTTTGCTTGCGACTATGCCAAGACACAAGATTATTGCCAAGGAAGCAACAGCTGCCGGAGGTACTTTTTCTTTCGTCCGTGTCCGTCGCCCAGTCGGCATCAGAGAAACCGACAAGGTTGGATGAAGTGTCGCGCGCATACCAAAGGCCTAGCTGAGAAGTCCCAGAGATGTATCGGAAGATCCGTTTCACAGCTCGTAGATGGTCCTCCTTTGGATCAGCTTGGTACCTGGCACACATACAAACACTAAACATAATGTCAGGACGAGTGGCAGTTAAATAAAGTAAACTCCCAATCATGGAACGATAAAGAGTTTGGTTTACACTCCGGCTTTTCGTTGACGTGGACAAGCGTTCGGTAGTTGCCATAGGAGTGTTAGCTGGTTTGGCATGATGCATCTCAAATCTCTCAACCATATTTTTAGCATACTTACTTTGAGATACAAATATCCCATTTGGTCGTTGAGAAATTTGAAGGCCAAGAAATTGGTGCAACTCCCCCTCAAGACTCATCTGAAAGGTCGAGGACATAGCTTCTGTGAATGAAGTCACGAGTTTGGAACAAGTCGCTCCGAAGACAATGTCGTCAACGTAAATTTGGGCAACAATCATGTGTTTGCCATCTCGCTTGATGAATAGAGTTTTGTCCACCGATCCACGCTCAAAGCCGAATTTTAGAAGAAAATCCGTGAGACATCCGTACCAGGCGCGAGGCGCTTGTTTCAAGCCATATAGAGCTTTGTGAAGCTTGTAGACATGATTAGGCTTCTTCGGATCCTCAAAACCCTTAGGTTGGGCAACGTAGACCTCTTCTTCCAAGACACCGTTCAAGAAAGCAGCTTTGACGTCCATCTGTCTAAGTTTGATGCCGAGATGGCATGCAATAGCAATCAAGAGTCTGATGGACTCAATTCGTGCGACCGGAGCAAACGTTTCATCAAAATCTATGCCTTCCACTTGGGCATATCCTTGGGCAACAAGACGAGCTTTGTTTCGGACAACTTGGTTATGCTCATCTGTTTTATTCTTGAAAATCCATTTAGTTCCAACAACATTGATGTTTGAAGTTCGGGGAACTAAGGACCAAACATTATTCCGTGTGAACTCATTCAACTCTTCTTGCATGGCCATGATCCAAGAATCATCTTGCATGGCTTCCTTGTAATTTTTCGGCTCATTTTCGGAGAGAAAGCAAGTGATGCCGATTTCATTACACACTGCTGAAGTACATATGTTGTAAAGTTCGTCCGGAGAATTCATTTGTTTCTTTGAGCGTGTAGTTCGCTCATTCAAACTTCCAATCATTTGGTTTGGTGGATGACGTTTTTGGATATGACCCGGTGCTTCTCTCGGTGCATCAGCGGGGTTGTCAACTTGATCATCATCGTCATCCTCAGTTACCGAAGTGTCATCATTTCGGTTGCTAGATTCTCCAACTTCAGGAGAAGTATTAGGAGTAACATTTTCGGAAGTCACAGTTGTGGGTGTTGAAGGAAAAGTTCGAACTTCAAGAATTCCTTCCTTAACCCAATCAGCCTCTGCATCTTTTCCAAGAAAGTCTTGTTCATCAAAGTTGATGTTCACAGTCTCGATGACTTTCCTAGTTCGAAGATTATAGGCACGGTAGGTATGACTATTTTGGCTATAGCCAACAAAAATTCCACGATCAGCTTTGGCTTCAAATTTCTTTAGAGGATCACGATCCTTCAAAATATAGCAAGTACAGCCAAAGACACGAAAGTGTGCCACCGAAGGTTTCTTGCCATTGACAAGTTCATATGCAGTAGCAGTAGTGCCAGATCGAATACTTATTCGATTCAAAATGTAGCCAGCTGTAGAGACGGCTTCTGCCCAAAAGGTTCGGGCAAGATTTTTCGAAATTAACATCACGCGCGCCATCTCTTGCAGTGTTCGATTTTTCCGTTCGGCGATCCCATTTTGTTGAGGCGTTTTTGGGGCCGAGTATTCATGGTGAATACCTTTCATCAGGCAAAATTCATTGAAGCTAGAATTTTCAAATTCGGTTCCATGATCACTCCTGATCCTTTTAACCTTAGCTTCATGATTGGTTCGTATCCATTTTACAATACCCTTAAAGGCATTGAAAGTTTCATCTTTGGATGCCAGAAATCTTGTCCATATGTATCTGGAAAAATCATCAACCACAACCAGCACATATTCTTTCTTAGCTAAGCTCTTCACCTCCATTGGACCCATCAAGTCCATGTGTAGAAGTTCAAAAGGGGCTGAAGTGCTCATTAGAGTTGGAAGTGCCGGATGAGGAGTTCTTGTCAACTTGCCCTTCTGACAGTCACCACATGCTCGCTTCTCGATTTTGGGGAGTTGAGAGATTCCTCGAACTATCTCCCCCTTAACCAGTTTGCTCAGATTGCGAGTGCTAGTGTGGCCAAGTCGTTGGTGCCACAAATCAGCTTCATCGGGGACGGTCACGGAGAAGCAACTATACTCAGTTGTATAGCAATTGTTTTTAGCACGTGGACCTTCCATGATACATTTTCCCTCAGCATCATAAACTCGGCAAGATTCCTTATCAAAGCTAACATTGAAACCTTCATCACACAGCTGACTGATAGATATGAGATTTGCAACAAGTCCCTTGACGTGGACAACATTTCTGATAGGAGGCAATCCTTTGATTTGTAGCGTCCCTTTTCCCTTGACAACGCCTTTTGCTCCCCCTCCAAACACCACGGGGGAACCTGTCATCGGCTCATATTCTTTCAAGAATTTCTTAGTGCCGGTCATATGTCGGGAGCAGCCACTATCAAAGTACCAAATGCCTTTGTTGCCAGCTTCAGAAGCATTTAGTGCAACATGGCAGAAAATCAGTTCCCTTGGTTGCCAATTACTGGTTGTAGAGTTAAGTTCAACTTTACTCTTTTGAGACTTAGGCACCCATTTCTTCTTGCCATTCATTTTGACATCTCTCTCAGTCACAGCTTTCAGAGTTTGCTTGATTTTCGGATTTGGAGAAACAGACTTCCTCATTTCCTTAGTCATTTCAGACTTCTTCTTCATAATCATAAGTTCTCTGTTCATGTCCTCTTTCATTCTATAGCAAAATGGTCGAATGTGTCCAGGTTGATCACAGTAGTGACAAACATATTTTCTTCTTTGACGATTCTCAACCTTCGTAGACGTCTTGACCAACACAGTTTTAGTTCGAGAGGACTGTCCATTTTTCTTCACGTTCTAAGATTTCTCTAAGTTCTTCAGCAACGTCTTCTCATAAGGTAGGATACCACGAGGATGTTTGACAATATTCTTCGGAAATTGATATGTCTCAGATTTTGAAGTCGAGATTATCTTTTGAGTTTTTGGTTCTGAAGACTTAGCAATCTTTTTCCCTTCAGCAATCTCCTTTCGTTTAGATGATTCAACGTCATCCTTACTTTTATCCTCAGGCTGACCATCCGATGCCTTAACAAAACTCACCTCCTTCTTCTTTTCAGGTGTCGAGTATATAGACTCAAAAACTTTTTGGAATCCAAGACCGTAACGGTTAGGATTCATGTATGAAGCAGCATTGTCAAACACGGAAGAATTCGTGTTCATCTTCCTCAACAGCTCGTCAGTCATATGAAGTTTTTCTATCAATGCATATCGTTCCTTGTCAGTCATGGCAAGGTCAGTTTGAGTTTTCATCAGTGATGACTTCAGTTCATCATTTTCAGCATCCGAGTTCTTAAATAGAGTCTGCAGTTTCTTCACTTCAGTTGACTCCTTTTTCAGTGACGTCTTCAGCTTTGAGTTTTCAGAACTCAACTTTTCACACAATTCTCTCAGTTCAGCAACTTCCTTGAAATACTTATGCTTTTCTTCGAAAAGGTCATCAAATTTGAATTTAAGAATTGTCAGAGAATTGTTCAACTTTTTCTTCTCATCTTCAGTCTTCTCAACTGAGTTTCTCAAGACTACAGCCTCATCACACAACTTGAGTTGTTCATTCGAGAGTTCATTAAAAGATTCAGTCAAGCACTTCAGAGAGACTTCAAGCGTGCTATTCTCAGTGATAGCTGTGTCACACAATTTTTCGAGTTTAGAATAACTCTCTTTCAGATCAACCAGTTCAGTAGACTCGGTCACACTTTGATGGACATCAGATGTCATCTCTTCCCTTTCGGCTTCAGACTCAGATTCATCATCCGAGAAAATGTTATCATCACAAAAATTTCGGTTTGTTGATGCCACACGGAAAATGTTGTCTGCAGTTGCAGTGTCTTTTAGAAATGCATCAAAAACAAAGTTTTCGACCTCCACATTCTCGAGATCAAACGATTCACCAAAAGTAACAACTAGAGCGTTGTCTTCGTCATCGTCAGAATTGTTGTCCTCAAACTCGTCGTTCTCAGAAATGACATCCTCATCGTCAATCACAACATAGCTAACTGGTAGCTTCTTCTTACGATGTAAATTAGGACATTCATTTTTAACGTGTCCATATCCCTTACACTCATAGCATTGCATCTTGGAGACATCCTTGCCAGTAGAGGAGTATGGTGAGAGTTTTGTTCCTTTAAACTTTTT
Organism: Euphrasia confusa; assembly: GCA_954870475.1. NCBI lineage: Eukaryota > Viridiplantae > Streptophyta > Magnoliopsida > Lamiales > Orobanchaceae > Euphrasia > Euphrasia confusa. Next base: position 20,354,779 of record OX940954.1, read on the forward strand.
GTCTGACGACGATCCATGATTTCGGTTGTCAGGAGTATTTGGGTATGAGTTAGAACTTTTCTGAAATTTTCGAAAATTTCGTGCACGGTTCTTTCTCTTAAATTCTTGTTTCACAAGATAAGTGACTATCTCAGTCAGTGCAGCCAGTTTGTCCGGATTATTAGAGTTCATCAGTTTTTCAATTTCTTCAGCTTCCTCATCATCAGATTCACCCAGATCAGCAGAAAAACTACTTTCAGTTTTCTCATTTTTCAAATGAGTCTTTCGAGAGTTGGAGCTTCTTGAACTTTTTCCTTTCTCAGAAATTTTTAGAGCAGTCATCGGTTCGTAGACAAGAGACATGTCTGGGTTGCTTCGAACTTTGAGAGTCAGGTCATAGTTTCTCAAATCAGCCATCAAGTCGGCATAGTCCCAGTTTTGGTTCTCGTCATTTCGTGCTTCGATAGTCAGCACCTTACTCTCGAACCTAGTGCTAACACTGGAGAGGACTTTCTCATATACCATGGGAGCAGGAAAAATTTCACCAAGTTCAAAAGCTTCATTCACATATCTCATGATCTTGTCCAACTAGTCATTGATGTCTTCATCTTCCCTCATCCGGAGTTGATGAAATTGAGCAGTGATAGTTCGGATTTTCGATCGCTTAACAGCATGACTTCCCTCACAAGTTCGTTGTAACGTTTCCCATGCATCTCTGGCAGATGTGCAATTTTTGACCAGCTGATACATACTGAGGTCCAGCCATTCACAGATAATAAGTAAGGCTTTGCTGTTAGCCGTGGACAAGTCATGTTCTTCTCTCGTCCAACTACGTTCCGGTTTTGGAATTCTCACGCCATCGGCGTCTTCCGTATATGGGCGTTTCCATCCTTCTAACACTGCCATTCAAGATCTGGAATCAAAACCCTTAATCCTAGCAGAAACTTTGGCCTTCCAGTTTGAGTAGTTCTGATGAGTTAGCATAATCGGTTTCTGGACAAACATGGACGACTCTATTGTAGCGGAATTATGAAGTCAAGACAACGGATCACGTCTTATACGTATGACGTCCCGCTCTGATACCAATTGAAATTACGTCTTCGACGTATGATACCAACTTTTCGCGAAGTTGGACTTAAACAAAGAACACCAGCTTCAGTCAAGGTAACAATCACACAAGTTCGTGGAATGAAAGACGGAAGACAAAGACAAAGTTATGTAATATGTTTTCATTCCATTGAAACAACGAAACTAAACTATTACACTGAGTATGGTAGGCAAAGTGATTACAAGAAGTTTCCCGAGTGTCGCAACAATTCCCACTAACTTGCAATCTAGCACACAAGTACCTAGAGCTAAATCTCCTAACTCTAATCTTGGCACAGGGCGCAAACGCTACTACACAAACTCGAAGCTCGAAGCTGTCGGTCACGATTCTAAAAATCAGATTTCGTTCTCTCAAAATCGTCAAATGGTGAAATCGAAATCCATGGGTTTATATAGGCAGCCCGCACATGTGAGGTGATGACGTGGCACGTTCTGGTTGGTCACATGCTTGGCTGATGTCACTTTTCCATGGATGACATCACTCTTGTAGAACTTGGATTCTTGAATCTTGGAATCTTGAATCTTTGATTCTTGAATCTTCGAATCTTGAATCTTCAATTTCAAAGTCAGAACTCCAATTCAATCTTGACTCCATCGATCTCAATTCTTCATCTTCAAACTCTCGTGAAAAACTCTAAGTGTTGAAGCCTCGGAATTTCATCGTCTTCATGGTCGTCGATATCATTGAAGTAGAAAAACACGGAACCATTCTTCATTCCTTGATATGAGTACTTGGTGAAAGAAATCACGTTGAAAGTACTTAGTGAAAATCGTCGTTGAAGAATGTCATAGTCGCTGGCACCGTGCCTTGAGGACAAGCGTCACTGAAACCGTGCCATTGCCAAAACCGGCGACAGGAGTCGCCGATTCCATGACAAGCCCAAATGCCACAAACGGCGACTCTGGTCGCTGTTCCACTGTCATTGCCATATGTACATATACGGCGACTCCAGTCGCCGTTCCACTGCAATGCCAAAAGCGGCGACAACAGTCGCTGGTTCCTTGCATCTCCCAAACCGGCGACTCCAGTCGCCGGGTTCGTGTCATGACCAAAAGCGGCGACGCGAGTCGCCAATTCCATGACGTACCAAAATCGGCGACTGCGGTCGCCGTTCCATGCACTCACCCAAAGCGGCGACTCCTGTCGCCGTTCCATGCATGTTCCACAGTTCCAGAACCGGAGACTCTAGTCTCCTTTTCCATGCACCTAGTCTCCTTTTCCATGCACCTGCAATCCTGAAAATCAAAAAAAACACAAGTACAAAAACGTTGTCGCCAAAATCAACATTTACATGTTATAACTCTCCTTGGAAAATGAAAAATATCCCTAATTTTTTAACCACATAAATTGCCATATTTATGGCAATTCATTGAAAAAACTGTCCATTGAAGCGAAGCAATTGAAAAGGCTTTCATAAAAATTCTCGGAGAATCGAGAATGAAGTTTTCATTATTTACATGCCAGATCAACGTATTTTCTAAACCAATCCAGTTGTCTTTTTCCTGATTTTAGAATTGATCTTTGGATAGGTTCAGAGCCTCACATTTCATTGTTACAGAACCAATCTATCCATATCCACGAAATGGTAAGATTAATGATGCTTCTGGTGGAATTAATGTAATATCCTTATTCTCAAGGTCCTGAGAGAAAACTTATTTTTTTTTGCACAGCCACAATGGCCAGCATTTCCCCGAAGACTTTCAAAGCTGCTTCAACCCTTGTTTCTTATTCTCAAGCCTATTTTTCAGTTGCTGGTGCTCCTTTGGTATCTTTGTGTGAAGATACCTGCTCCTGATGTTTTCATAGTGCAGGTGAGTTAACTATGGTATAACTGTTCATCTTACTGTAAATGGTCTTTGCCTTGCTTATAATTTTCAAATGGAAAATGCCCTTTGAAATTTAATCTTCCTAAATTTTAATTCACACACAGTGGGCTCTACAAGTATTTTAAGTATTTTCACATTTGAAAGTTTTGATGCTCTCTTTTTACGAAACCAACCATTTTACTATATTTCATTCATTTCCCCCTGCAGAATCCACCCTCAGTTCCTACTCTAGTGGTTGTGAAGTTTTCCAGTTGGTTTAGACATTCAGCAATCATTGTTGACTGGCATAATTTTGGATACACGCTTCTTGCTCTGTCCCTTGGACGGAATAGTATCTTTGTTGCCATGTATCGTTGGTGAGATTGATTTCTGATCTTTTTCTTGGGGGTGATTACAAAACTAACCCTGAAATTTAGCCTTATGATAAAAATTAGTACAGTATCTTTCAGAATTATAAATAAACCCTTGATTTTTATTGTTGCCTTAAAGTTCCCCCAGGGTAATGAGGTGCCATTGCTCAAGGGGTCATTTATAATTTTGAAAGATAATTGGATCCTTTTATAATAAGGCAAAACCACAAGTTTAGTTTTTTTAATTAATTGTATAATGAATCATTGAATCCTAATTCTTCTCAGAGATAAAAACTGTTTTTTTTTCATATATTACTAGGATTGAGAAACGATTTGGCAAGATGGCTCACGGCTCCCTATGTGTGACAAGGGCAATGCAACACGAGTTGTCCCAGAATTGGGGAATTAAGTAAGAGAGTAATTTCAAAATTTTCTAAGTATTATTTTCTCCATACATATTTAGGGTTAGTTACAAAAATACCTTAGTTTTGAACTTATTAAAACAACTTTCAACGTTACAAACAAAAATACTCGTGAGATTTTATTCTTTGGCAAATACCCCTTTAATAACCCAAAAAAATTCAGGAAAAAAAAAAACTTCGCATTTATACTTATTATTGGAGAATATATTCGACCCACTAATATAATTGTCAAGTTGCCCAACTTAACAGTTCGAGCTTTTAGATGATGTGGCTTCTAACATTTGTCCTATATTATGTATTTCGTAAATGTAGAGCAACTGTTCTATACGATCAACCTCCTGAGTTTTTCCAGCCTGCTTCAGTTGGGGAGATGCATAATGTGAGAAAATTTATATGCCTCCATTATTAATTTAAGAGAGATCAGTGACTTAACAAAGTCTAAATTCCATGATGATCTAGTTATTTTGCAGGATTAGTAACAGTATTAACAAGCCAGATGGTCTTCGTGATTGTGTAGGCAATGGTAAAGGAAGGATTATGCATTCTTTTAATGATTATTTTTGGGGTGAACTAACAACATACCTCTAAGGTTTAGTTTAATTACAAAAAACAAACTGAGGTTTTTGAAAATTAGCAAATAAAGGTCAGGTTTGATTATGTAAATAAACTTACCCACTTCATAGATTAATTGTTCAAACACGATTACATTTGTGAAAATATTACAGTTAGGGACTTGCCCCTTTAAATTTAGCACATGATTAAATCTTAGGGGCAGTTTTTGTAATCTTAAAACTTCTGTATTTTCATAATTACCTCAAACCTCGGGGGTTGTTTTGTACTTCACCCTTTTTTCATGGTTTGTGTATTTAATCGGTGTAAAGTGCTACACGTGACAGGGTTGACTACAGCACCAAACAATGATCCAAATACGACTCCATTTACAACTCAGGTTGGCAGTGATATATTACTGAAGCAAAACAGACCAGTTCTCCTTGTAAGCAGTACAAGCTGGTATATGTTCTTGATTGCTTTCCACAAAAAATTGATTGAAATATCATTTATTCCCTTGTGCTCTTTCAGTCGTTTTTAGAAATTTTCAAGTTTTTTCTTCTTTTCTTCATGTATTGCAATCGGCGAGACAATCATTCGGCCACCTGCTCTTTTCTAGAAATTTAGCACAATGAGAATGAATGGTTACAGATTTTACTGTAACTACAAAATGTACCCTCGACACTTTGACATAATTACAAAAAGCATTCCTCTTTAAGAGATATAACTATTCCCGGGGATAGTTTTAACTCATTTACCTCTTCTTATGTTAAAAGTGTTTCATTACCTTCTTTCACATGCATATAAGTAATACAGTTAGCCCCTTAAATTTTAACACTCAATCAAACCTAATGGGTATTTTTTGTAATTTTTAAGTTAACTGGGTTTCTTAGCAATTCCGTCAAAACTCTTTTTTTTTAATTATTATAACCAATATATATTCTTGATTGACATGGATAGAAGAACAAGAGCATTTATTTTTATATTCAGGACTCCGGATGAAGATTTTGGAATTCTTTTGGGAGCAGCTCTTATGTATGATAGGCGTGTTGCTGCACTGCTAGGCGAAGATGACTCGATTGGGGATGAAGTTGTTTGGGACGAGTATCATAATGGAAAGCAATTTCAGTATCCGAGGCTGTTGTTTATTATTACTGGTAATAATGCCTGTGTGTATTAAAATTTCATCCGATTGGTCAGGCGTTATTTATGTATCCTGACCAAATAACAAAGTGAAGGTAAAGGACCTGAAAAGGAAAAATTCGAGGAAAAGATAAGGAAGCTTAAACTCAAACGTGTTGCTTTCCGTACTATGTGGCTGTCGGCAGAGGATTATCCTTTGCTTCTTGGTAAGTGGAATAACATATTGATAACCAAAAGCACTCTCGGCTTAAGTTTAATTACCAATAATAAAACAGATATTTCAAGAACAATACCATGCATTTGTTTATGTTTACCAATGGCCCCCTCAGGGGTATTTGTTAAGGTTAAGAAAGTACAAATCTCGTGGCAATTGATAGGTTATTAATTCTATAGTGTTTAATTTGTTTTTCATTATTTCTTCACTATGCATATAGGGTCGGCAGATCTAGGTGTGTGTCTGCATACTTCGTCATCCGGGTTGGATTTACCGATGAAGGTTATAAAGTTCAATACTTCCAATATCTTGTTTTCCAAATTCTTTCGAAGAAAATACCTTATACTGGAGGTTTTGGTTGATTAGGTTGTTGATATGTTTGGCTGTGGACTACCTGTCTGTGCTGTTTCATATTCTTGGTAAGATTGATTGTCTGTTTTCTTAGCACGATCATGTTATTACTATTAAAAAAATGTATCAACTATGTGAACCTACCTGTGTTAAAGTATAAAGGAGTTGGTTGATGTTGAAAAGAATGGCCTCCTTTTCTCTTCATCCACGGAACTTGCTGACGAACTCATGGTAAGCTTCTCCAGAGTATCTTCAAGACTATGGCATACAACTCTTTTTATTATAACCGATGTTCTGTAGTATTTGTCTACGATTAATTGTAATACATAAACCCATATTTATTATACTGCAGATGTTGTTCGAGGGTTTTCCAGAAAAATGTGACGCGTTGAAGTCAATGAGGTCAAACTTGATGGGAAGGGTATCTTCAGTTAGGTGGTCAACGGCATGGGAAGAAAATGCTAAGCCCTTAATATACGAGGTTGAATTTGAAAATCCTTCTTCTGCCGCTTGCTCTGTTACTAATATAAATTTGATGTTCCTCAGTTTCCGTTGTTAAGTTACATCCATTTTCATATAACCCTGTATTATGAGAGGGTTTGCATTTTACAGGTTATATCTCAAAACTCCAGCTGAATGTCAGGCATAGGAAAATGGCTAAAATATGAAAATTGAAGTTGGGTTCCTGGTAAACAATTTTTTTCACTGTTAATTCGAGTTTTATGAACTGTGAATCTGATTTATGAGCATCTACTTGGCAGGAGATATACCTAGCGAAAGCATTCACATGATCGCGTTTCTTTCTTTAGAAGGACAAGTGGAGTCGTGCTCGTTTTTTTTAGACTTTCGATCTTTAATTTTGATGGATTTAAATATTTTTTGCACACTGCAGTGAACAAAAACGTTGCACCTTGTATTTTGTGTGAGAAATCTCTTTTGTATAATCCAGTCTATTACAAACAAATTAAACTAACAATATATTTACACACAAAATAAAAAAAGAAAAGTATGTAAAGTCATTTATTTTGTGATACTCCAAATCTATGAAGAATCATTGTGAAAAATATATATTAATATTATGAATAATATATTATTGTATATTATTTATATTTTATTTAATAAAAACTTAATTTCTGATACTCAGAGTCAGTATGACCAATTGAACTTTGAGGTTTGCCCTCCCCCTCCCTTCTCCCCCTCCCTTCTCTCTCTCTCTCTCTCTCTGTTATCATATAAGTATTTGTAATTTTTTTTATCGGAGTAATTTTTATTTTCAGCTTGTAATGATTAAAATGCTTTTACTTTGATTATTTTTAATCTATTGTTTCGTAGTTGTTTGTTAGTTCTTACTGTCTCGACTTTAGCTATTGTCATTCTGTTGCTGTTAAAAATTTTGAAAGTTCGTTCTTTTTCGATTCATTTTGAGCTTTGGTTCATTTGGTCTATTGTTTGGTGATGAAATAGGATACGATTACCGAGTTAGAAGATAAGTTGCTGGAGGAATCCTTTCTATCAAAGGATGACCACCCTCAGTGCAAATTGGCTGACATAATTGTTGAGAAATTGAAACAAAAGGATGCCCAAGTTTCTTCAGGTACATAGTTTTAATCATATTACATTACATTAATGTCTAAGTCAGTTTGTATTCGCACTGAAGAAACCTGAAATGTTCTGATATAATATTTTGACAAACATATTGTTTGATAAAATGAGAAATTCTCTTTGTTTGTAGGAGTGCAGCCGACCCAAAAATTGGATGACTCCATCATAGAGCTGTACAAGGGGTATGTTCATGGTTTTGATTCCCCAATCGAGTTTTTATGCACTTTCTTATTTTTACAGTCAACTTATGGGATATGTGGATCTTGCAGAGTTGGCAAGCTTCTCAACAAATACACATCTGGCAAAATACCGAAAGCTTTCAAGCATGTACCTTCTCTTCAATTCTGGGAGGAAGTCTTACACTTGACCGAACCCGAGAAATGGTCTCCAAACGCAATGTATCAAGCAACAAAAATATTTGCTTCTAATATGGGCGTCAAGAAGGTGGAGCGGTTTTATAAGTTTGTCCTGCTTCCACGTGTGAGAGAAGATATCCGTAAGAACAAGAGGCTTCATTTTGCTTTGTATCAATCCCTGAAAAAGGCTCTGTATAAACCGGCTGCCTTTAATAAGGGAATCTTGTTTCAGTTGTGCGAGGTACATTAGCTTTTTGTAGTTTGGAGGATTTACTATTATGGATGCCCATCTTTTACTACTAAGTTATTTAATACTACTCCTACGCCTTTTGTGATTTGAGGGCTGAGAAGCTATCATTTCTGATTTGAAAAATTAGTTGTTAAATTTCTTGGATAAAAAACTCTCTTATGTTATAAGTTGTTTTTACAAGTTAAAATTTAAAGGAGCTTATAGTGCTGAAAAAGGTGAATAAAAGTTCTATTTTCATTTTATGAAACTTATAAGATCTTAGACAATTTAATATTGTATCTTGTAAAATCTTATAAAATAATTAAATTTCCAAATGATTTAAGAGCTTATAAGCTCTGCCAAACACCCATTTAGTTCTTAAAATTGCATTTTTACTCTAGTGTGTTTTGATTCTTCAAATATTATTAATATTCATTTGCAATAAACCTTTTGATTTTCTGATCCAGTCAAGGACATGCACATTGAGGGAGGCTGTCATCATTGGGAGCATCATTGAAAAGATCTCCATTCCTCCTCTTCATTCTAGGTATGGTCTCTTTTGACCTAAACCCATGTTTCCTTGATAATTTTATGTTATTAACTGAAGCTTCTTTACTTTTTCATTTGAAAATTCATTACGGTTTCTTGTTTTTGATGTGTTAATTTCACTTAATGCTGATGGCAGTGTTACATTACTGAAGCTCGCAGAGATGGAGTACTGTGGTACAACAAGGTATGAATCTGTGTGAAGTTCTAAATAAAATTATGTCAAGTATTGTAAAGTGGTACTAAGTATGACTCTGTGAAATTCTTAATATATTGTATTGAGTATTGTAAGTGGTACTTCATTTTCATATCTATGCCACTCAATAAGAGTGGAATTATCCTTTCAATAATTCAGATGATAGTCGATAGATTTTCCTTTTCATAACATCTCCATAGCAGTATATTCATCATGCACTCTATTTATGGATGGATCTCATGTGTTAAGATATTTTAATGCTACATTTCACATCTGAAGACTCACCCTCAAATTTATGGATGTGATTCTCACTCATCTTGTTGTGCAGTTATTTCATAAAGCTACAAATTGAGAAGAAATATGCATTGCCATACCGTGTACTTGATGCTCTGGTTGCTCATTTTATGAAATTCTACGATGACTCGAGAGAAATGCCTGTGATCTGGCATCAGTCACTTCTTGCATTTGCACAAAGGTTTTTTTCTTTCTTTTCCCACTCAACTTTCCCTTCTCACTATTAAGAATTTTTGGGTTTGGATTATGTACAAGTTCTCTTTTTATCCATTGTTACAACTTCCTGTATTGCATTGTAAAAAATAGGGGAAATTTAATTGCAATTTGTCTCCCATGGGGTATGATTCTTGAGGTCTAATAATCATTAAATTCATCCGTGATTAATTGAAACGAGAAGGGTTTGCTTAATTCTGTTTTGATAATTTGTAATTCAACATAGGTACAAGAATGAGTTGACGAAGGAGGACAAAGCCAATCTTAACACTTTAGTCGGAAGACAGAGACATAAATTAGTAAGTTGTCAGTCTACCTGTGACAACTGAGCTCTTTCTATTTCTTATTTTATATTTAATGAATATATCTGCATTTTCTCTATTAACAGGTTTCACCTGAAATACTGAGGGAATTAAATAACAGCCGTAACCGTGGGGAGAAAGCGGATGATCCCATGTCAATAAATATCCTTTTTATTTAATTTTTCCTTTTTGCACTAACATACTTTTCTGGAGGAATCTTGGCTATGCATAATTTACACAAAATTTGCCAGTCACTTTCCTTTTGATGTTTATGATTTTATAAAAGTTAAAATTATTACAAAAGCACCCATGATGTGTAGCCTGATCACAAAAAACTTTAGTTCACTCAAAACTAAAAACACCCGCTTAAGTGTAGCCTGATCACAAAAAACTTTAGTTCACTCAAAACTAAATACACGTACTTGATGTTTGTATTTGTCTAAAACAAAGACGATAGATGCCTCATTCTGTAAAAGAGAAACAAGTGTCACCGAAGTATTTGTAATTTTGAGTGGCAACTGGTTTTGTTTTTGTTTGAACTTAAAAAACCTTGTGGGTATACTTGTAATTAACTGGAAAGGAAATGTTAATTCTACTTGTAAAGTTGTACAGACATGTATTCCTTGATTCTATAGCACCGACCCCACTTTCTATAGTTAATAAAACTATTCAAGAAGACAGGTTTGATATTCCTGAAGTACCGATGGAGGAAGATTGAGTTTGCTGCAGCTATGGTTTTTAATGGTAATTAATTTGTTTCCTGTAAATAAAGTATGGCTATTATTAGTTTGATGATGATTATAGAGTAGTTATTATCTAATGGATGGTTTCTTATCATTGCAGGTTATTCAAAATATTATTAGGGTGAAAGATATTTGTTGTAGTGGATACTATGCACTGCTTGCGAGTGTGGATACCAGTTATTTTGATTTCTGGAAATGAAGATTTTGGAACCTACAGGAGCTTAATTTTGTTTTGTTTTGTTTTTACGTAAAGACAGTTTTTAAACCGTGTGCCGAAACCTGTTTTATCTTGTACTCTTTGTTTTGCTGTCTAGTGAAAGATTTAGAGATGCAATTTCTAGTTTAGATGAAAAAAGAAAGGGGCAAAAGTAGTTGCAATATTGACCTTTATTCAATATTGTTATTATTGTTATTTGAATTAAGAAAACTAGTACCACTGCCCGTGTAGCGATACACGTGATATTATTTTGAAAATTGATGCGTATGAAAATTTTATTTTATTTCATAATGATACTCACTCTAATTTGTAGTAATTTGTAGGGGTGGGACATGAGACGGAATTAGGGGACTCTCGTCTCGTCCTAATAATTTATATTCGGGTCGAGATAGGATCGAGACCTCCCAAAATTTTAAGTAAAATTATAAAATTAACAATAAAATTAAATCAAATTAAATATTATCGACTTATAAAATAATCAAAATACAAATAAATATTTTTTTAGTTTTTGAGAGAAATAAGTTCAATTATTTAATTTAAAAGACTTTATTGTGTTTATATTATCTCGTTACTAAATTTTTCAACATGTTTATTGATCTTTTAAATCATATAACTCATGTGATTTATAAATTAAATTGTTGAATTACTATATTTAGAAGCCAATTATTTTTTTTTATAATTCAAACTTCATAAGTATATAAGGTGATCTATTAAATTAAATTGATAAATAATTATTATTATTTGTGGTTAAATTATATCTCATTCTCAACGAAATAATAATAAAATTATAAAAATAAAATATAAAATCTCATTAGAAGATATTTTATTTATTTGATTAATTTTAATATTTAAAAATTTGACATCATCATATTGATCTCACGAAAAAAAATATAGAACAAAGAGTGCAAGATTAGCGAATCATGATTAAGCTGTGATTGGGGCAGGTCAAGGTTGAGAACTACCGCGGCTGCGGCCCGTACGTAATTACCTCATCGAAAATAGAACCGTAAAATAGAAAAAATTATTTTATTTATCTTCCAATCGATTAACATTGCTGAAAAGAAACGGATTGTAAGCTACAAATTCCAATTTAATTTATGAGATATTGAAAAAAAAAATCTACTAATAAATTACACTTGAATTTGATTATGGGAAAAAAATCTAAATTTAAATTAGGACCTGTTCTTTTGAACTTAATTTCTGTCAAGTCCAGTTCAGTTTAGATCGCTTCAGTTCAGTTCATTCCAGATCGCTTCAGTTCAGCCCAGTTCAGATCGCTTCAGTTCAGTTCATTTCAGATCGTTTCAGTTCAGTTAATTTCAAAATAAATTAAAATAAAATAAACAAAAAATAATTTCAATCTATAATTTTAAATATCAAATCTACTTAATGTCATAATATTATTAATATTTTAAAAAAAAATATTTAATAATTTATAAAAATTATTATTATTTTTATAAAAAAACCAATTTAGTTCAGTCGGTTAAGTTCAGTTCAGTTCAGTTAATATCGCTTAAACTCAGTTCAGTTAAGTTCATTTCAGACCTATTAAGTTTAGTTCACTTCGATTCAGTTCAATTTAGACCAGTTCAGTTCAACACTGAAAACTGAACTGACCTTAATTGTTCTAAAGTTTTAATACATATTAATTGAAGTTCAATTCAATTCAGTTTAGTTGAGTCAGTTCAGATCGTTTCAGTTCAGTTCAGTCCAGATCGCTTCAGTTCAGTTCATTTCAGATCGCTTCATTTTAGTTAATTTCAAAATAAATTAAAATAAAATAAACAAAAAATAATTTCAATCTATAATTTTAAATATCAAATCTTGTTAATGTCATAATATTATTAATATTTTAAAAAAAAATATTTAATAATTTATAAAAATTATTATTATTTTTATAAAAAAACCAATTCAGTTCAGTCGCTTAAGTTCAGTTCACTTCATATCGCTTAAACTCAGTTCAGTTCAGTTCAGTCGGTTTCATTCCAAAAGAACAGGTAAGAAAAAAAATGAAAAAAAATGCATAATAAAACAATTAAAGCGTAAATGAAATTCTGGAAAAGATAAAAAAAATTCGACTAATATATATACGCAGAAATATTGAAAAATGAGAAACGCGACTGGTTTTTGTTTGGAAGATGGGCGAATCAGTTGAAATTTGGGAATATGAAGAGAATGAGTTTAATGAGAATAAAAAAATATTTATATAATTGAAAAGAAAACATATAATTAATTAGAATTACATATTTCCGTGTGGAAATTTACTGAATATTAAAACATACCAAAAAATTATATTAATGTATAAATTTTTATTTAATAATAATATTATTGTTTTTATTTATAATTTATAGTTAATATTATTGTATTTTTATAATTTATAGTGTTAACACAACAATATTAAATCTTTCTGATTGGTACAAGTGGCATGAAGAGATTCAAGTTTTATATATGTATAGATTCCATTCATTTTCTGTTTGTTATTTTCTATCCTTCATCCTTCATTTGTTAAGGGGCCTGTGGCTGTGTAGGAATATGATACTATACTACTGTTTTTCTTATATCAAGAAAGATGAGTTGATTTATTTTTGCACCAATTGGTTAGATGAAGTCGTACCAAATTTGTAAGTCTTCTCGAATATATGGCGAAACCCTGCAGGCTAGTCAATGGGTTTGACGATTGCTAATTTTCACAATATTTTGTATAATTAAATAATTAAACATAAATAATAAATATATGGCGAAACCCTGCAGGCTAGTCAATGGGTTTGACGATTGCTAATTTTCACAATATTTTGTATAATTAAATAATTAAACATAAATAATAAATAATTCGTGATTTTTTATTTCGGTAATTCTGCGTGGCCAGATTCTGCCATGAGCAGAAATAAGTTTTAAATTTATATTTTATTATTTTAACGTTATAAATATTATTTAATTTCATATTATAGATTATAAATAAGTATTGTATTGTTCTTTCATTTTTTTATTATTATATATCAATTTTTTTAATTTTTTTAATAAAATTATAAAATAAATGTTGTATTTTTAGTAAAAAATTATATTTTAATTTATTTTAATATAAAAAAATTATATAAAATAAAATATGAATCAAAGATATATGATACACAATTTTAACAATAAAATAAATTTATAAAAATAATTATATATATTTATAAGTTAATTTTTTGTGAGTTTCTGCCATGGACAGATTCTGCCCATTTAGCAGCTCCCTTTTTATTTAAAGATTTAGAAATTAGGGGCAGTAATATAGTACTCTGAATTCCTGGTTTTTGAGCTTCTCAGGTACACGACTTTTTATTGACTATTACATTGATAGTAGGGATGGTATATCGTACCGTACCGTACCGAACACAGCATACCGATTATCATACCGAAACCTAAAAATTTCAAAAAATCATATTGATACCGTACCGAATATTTCGGTATACCGAACTTCGATATACCGATTTTTCGGTATGAGATAAAATCAATACCGTATCATACCGAAATATACCGAACATTTTGGTACACCGGAATATACCGAACATTTCGGTATACCGAACATGTCGATATACCGAAAAATAACGATATACCGAAAAATACCAAACAAATAAGAATCACTGCCAAAGAAAAAAAAAACCTAAGCAAGCATTTCAATGTTATAGCAGTCCCAAAGTTAAGCCACCAAAAATTACCAATAAAAGTTACAATCCAATAAAATGAAACAGCAAATCCCATTCAAATGCAAGAACATAACTAAAATAATGTTGACTCCTGATTCTCTTGTCATCCAGACTACTTCTCCTCAAGATAACCTACATCCAAGACACACACACTCTGCAATCCTACTTCTCCTCAAGATAACCTACAAAACATATTACATATAAACATAATAAAATATAGTACATATGTAAAAGATATATATATATATATATATATATATATATATATATATATATATATATCAATTGTTTTTACTAGAATATGTAAAAGTGACAGTGCTATACTATGTAAAAATGTGTAATAATTTTACATCACATTATTTTTTTTATAAAAATTAACATACTATATAAAATATACCTTTTTCCATTTCTTCAATTTCTTTGTAGAACACAAGGTCGTCGTCAGTTGGATCTTTATAAAGAAAGTTGAAGTCCTCCGCTCTTAGCCAATCATTAGTGCACACCAAAGCCTCCACCATTTTAGGGCTCAAATTACATCTAAAAGGATCGACAACCCGTTTGCCCAAACTAAAAGCGGACTCACTAGCCACGGTCGAGCTGGGAATAGCCAAAATATCCTTAGCAATAGTCGAAAGAATCGGATATCTCACTTCACTTCCTTTCCACCACTCTAAGATATTGAAAGGTTGAGTAGTTCGTTTTTCAATCTCATCGGCAAGATACTTATCGACTTCATTAGATATCTCTTGAAGTTGTTCTTCTTCATTTTGTGCTTCAACATCATTGAACAATTCATCCCAAAGACCACCACCACCACCACTGTTGGTATGATCTACACCATTACTCTCCTTTTGCGAACTTTGTTTCTCACTGTTCAATGAATCAACCCCTTTGTACTCTGTCCACAAAGTTATCAAATCTTTCTTAACTTTATCAGTGAACTCTTGAATATGAGCAGAACTCCCTGTCAATTTCTTGATGCTAACTTTGATCATTTGAAGTTTATTTCTCGGATCCAGAACATTCCCAACAAATATCAAAGGATTCATATTATCCCAAATCCCCCAGTACTTGTCAAATTTCATTTTCATTGCTCTTGCAACTTTCTTAAGAATTAAATCGGAATCATCGTTGCTTCTCTTTTCAATCTCAATTTGTAGAGCAACCATGGACTGATATATTAATTGAGACGTCGGAGTTTTTGTAGCACTCAACTCTAATGTCGCATCATAAAACTTTTTCAAAAAATGCACAAAAGCCCTTGCATTCCCCCAATCTTCTTCAGTAGGCGGCCCAATCCTTTGTTTACCCTTCTCGTCTCGTTCACGAAAGAAATTCATAAAAGGCAAACATTCTTCACTCATCCTTTCAAACACCCTTCTGTACTTCAATGCAACATCAAGCATTTTATAAGTTGCATTCCACCTCGTTTTTACATCCATAGGCACGGTTGATGTACTTGCAAACTTGGCTAGCACGGCAAATTCTCTAAATTTATTCAATCTTGATGGAGAAGAATGAATAAACATCACAGAATTCCTTATTGATTTTATTGAGTCACTGAGTTCCTTCAAGCCATCCTTCACAATTAAATTAAGTATGTGACACGCGCACCTCAAATGTAAATATTTTCCTTCGAACAACAAGGTACTTTCACTTCTCATTCTTTTCTTCAAGTAATCAATAACAGTATCATTAGAAGAAGCATTATCGACTACTATTGAAAAGACTTTTTCTATCCCCCAATCTCTCAAACATAACTCGACCATTTTTCCGATTTCTTCTCCGATGTGACTGGTGATTTTTGAAAAGCTTATTATTTTTTTATGCAAATTCCAGTCACTGTCCAGAAAGTGTGCTGTAACAACCATGTAATTCATATTTTGAATAGAAGTCCAAGTATCAGTTGTGATACTTACTCTTTGACCACTCATTATACTTTGTATTTTTGCCTTTTCAAGTAAGAATAGATCGAAAACCGAACCTGCCACTTTCCTTCGATTAGGGATTTTGAACCTCGGTTGCAATTCATGAATAAGCCTTACAAATCCACTTCTTTCGACTGCCCGAAAAGACACTTCGTCCATAATCACATACTCCGTAACTTTCATCTCACACCGCTTTTGATTAAAAGAATGAGGAACTAAGGAACTGCCTTGACCCATTCCCGCATTTGTCAGAATACTTTGTTTGGAATCATTTGGTTTGCCACCCTTGTACACTGGACTTTTCTCGCACCTAAATACCAAATGGTTGATTAATCCACTGGTACTTGAAGCATTACACGGGATCTCAGTTTGGCATGTGTCGCATATCCCTAATCGCATAGTGGTTCCATCCTCAAACGTTCTCCTCGCCTCTGTGCAATAATCCCAATATTTACTCCTCTTTTTTCCACTTTTCGGAAGAATCACAAGAGTGCTTGGTCGCTTGTTAGTGTTACTGGTGCTTTCGTTCCGTGTTTCAGATTCTGTGATAGGAGCAGGAGACTTGGATTGAATTGACATTGAACGAGTAGGCGCTGAATGAGAAGATTCAGATTCCATTTCACTAATAAACCTGGAAAAATAAGTTTCAAAACAAAATTCAGAAAGGAATGATTTTTGAAATGGTAGACAAATCATGAAATAAAAGAGAAAATAACATTTATTTCCAGGCAATGTATCCACTTCTCTATTCAAATGTAGGTCTCCATAGTCAGTATTGAAAATCTACCAAGCAATCCTCAAATACTGTAGATTAGGTGATCACCAAAAATCCCAAACCACTTCAGTTATACTCGATGCATTTTCAATTTGATTATTGAAATATAAGTTATCCAAGTACTAAATTTAATTTGATTATTTAAACGAAACTTGAAAACTCCACTGTACTATAATCAAAAAACACAATAAAGAATACAAACTGCACACCTGACACCACACAAGGAAAAACACAAGAAGCTTTCATAAAAGAAACTGAAAAATATATAAAATGACATCAAACAGGATAATATTAAACACGCTAATATAAAAAATGATAATACATTATGAAAGAGAACACAATAAACATAACAGATGAAGATTGAATGATAGAGAAAATAGGTGGGACATACCTTGACCAACGGAATAAGGTGAGAAACAAGAACTAAAAAATAAAGGTTGTGAACGTGAGAGAAGTAAACATCAATCAATCTTGTGTTTTGCCTGGTCCGTTAATCAAGCTTCTTACTCAACGGAGATAAACTCAAGAATATAGACTGTGAACACGAGAGAGATAAGCGGTAATCAATCTTCTGCAAATGCGAGTGAACTAAACAAACAATACGAGATATATCATATATAAAAGTTTTGAAAAGTTGCAAGTAAATATTAGGAAGCATGTGCAGTAGAGAAGACCTTGTGCAGCATAAGTTTTTCACAATGTCATAAAATTAACAAAAAATGTTCATATTCACCTAACAAATGACTAACAACGAGCAGGATTCTCTGTTTCGCCAGAGCTGGGATCTGATAGCACATGGACTTTCCTCCATCGGTCGGCATTAGGAAAAAACAATCTCTACATAAAATGCAATCAACAACAATAGTCATAGTATTCATAATAGACCATTCAGGACATAACATACATACATACACACAAACGTATGTACATGTTGGAAACTGACCTGATAAAACGGTTTGAATGGCTTGCAACTGATTCCTTCTTAATCTCCTGCTTTTTTCCGCCACACGCACATTTCGAAGCGGCAACTGTGTTTTACTCAATTTATTTCGACTGAAAAAATACCCAGATTGTGGATGAATGATCAAATTCAAGATAGGGAAAAAACAATAATTTTATAAAGGAACCCACTTCCGGGTAATATCTGCGGTTTCAGATAGGGAATTAGGGATTCAGAGGTAACCATTGCCGAGCCATCATCCGAAGCATAACATGTTTATTTTTCAAGTTACTGAACGAGAAAACCTAAATCGAGAAACATAATTACCTTTCCTGGCCGGCGGTATCACAAATATGAGCCTTGACGATCTTATCCTCGACGCGAATGTTGGGCGTGGCCGAATTAATCGATTTCGTTTTGGAATGAAAGTAAAAAAAATAGGGTTCATCGTTCAGATCTGAAATTATAAGGGAAGAAAGTGACTAAGTGAGACTGTGAGAGTAAAAAACAATTTTTAAGTTTATTTTTTTAATAATTACATAATATTAATATATCAATATGTCATGTGCTGTGTGCAGACATCTGATACCGTTCACAATTACACATATGGATACCGATATACCGTAATACCGAATTTATACCGTACCGTACCGATATACCGAATGCCTGAAAATTGTATATCGATACCGTACCGAAACGTTCGGTACGGTATCATACCGTACCGAACTAAAATGCATACCGAAAATTTCGATAAATTCGGTATTTTTCGGTACGGTATGTTCGGTATTTTCGATATTTTTTTCCATCCCTAATTGATAGAGTTCTGATTTCAATTATTATTATTATTATTTAAACATAATTCAATGATTGGTTTACTCTATTTTTGTTTTAAAAAATAATATATTTTATATGTATAATAAGATATAATTATAAATAAAATGAGTTCATGTAATTTTAATTATTAAAAATATTTTATAATTAATTTTTTTTTATGAAAACTTACTGTTACTATTTTTTTAGGGAAAAATGGCAATAAGACTGATTTTCAACATTTTTTCGGCAATAAGGCTTTCGAGAAATTACGCGTGTCAATTAGGCCGGCTAAAATGTGTAAAGACGTTCTTACCCTTCCATATATACCATTTTGAACAACACATCTCTCGTTTCTCCCCCAAATTCCAAGCATCTCCCAGCCACGGGTCGATTGGGATTTGGAATTTCATCAACTGCCACCACCCCCACGCCATCGCGCCTCGCCATCCTCAACATCGCCCGCGAGCTCCTCCTCCTCCTCGTCGAATACACCCTCGTCACGATGACGAGGTCGTTGACGAGACCGAAATTGATTCTCCCGATCAGATTGAGCTTCGAGAATCTCTGAGCAAGCTGATGATCGATTGAGGAAACGACACCGTCAGGAGCAGAATTCGCGCGACGGTTGAGGCGGTGTTGGGTGATCCGAATCGGAAACCTAAATCGTGATCGTCCCCACTTCGATTAATTTTGATCCGAATCGAAAACCTAAATCGTGATCGTCCCCACTCCGATTAATTTGATGGTCCGCACTCCGCCAAAACCTCCATGAGCTGCGACGCCACTTCGATTAATTTCGATGCTCGTGGGGTGGGGGCCAAGCCGCAGCCGTAACAAGTGAGTGATTTTAGTTTTTTTTATTTTTTTTTATTCTTGATTCCGTGAACGATGCACATAACCTGCTTGTGATTGTTTCTGTGTGTGAATTGTGGTTGAAATGTATCGTTTGACTGTTATATCAATAGGCTTCTACATGAATTATGATTTCTTGGTTGCTAAGAGATTGTGTGGATGTTTTGCAGATTACCTTGGTGTCTGATTGTTAAGAGATTGGTTTCTTGGTTTTTGAGACTTTGGTATCTGATTGTTTTGCTTTGGTGCTCAGTTGGTCTTCGTTTGGCCCGATGAGAACGGCATTGCTTTGGTGCTGAGTTGGTCTTCGTTTGGCCCGATGAGAACGGCAGGGAAAGAGCTAAGTCACTGGTAATTTAATTCTCAGTTTCAATGAAATTGTTAGTCGATCGTTGGGCGTTTGTGCATGTTCTTTACTGATTGATCGATCTTGTTAATTTAATTCTCTGTTTTAATGAAATTGCTAGTCGATTAAATGTTTTCGATCGCTGGGCGTGTGTGCATGTTTTTCATTGATTAATCTTGGTAATTTAATTCTCAGTTTTTTTGAAATTGTTGGTCGACTAAATGTTCTTCCGATGTTCCTTGAGAAGGTTCGGTTGTATTGAATTAATGTTTTGGCTGAATTGAAAAGTTGGTTTGATACTGAATGTTAATAAACTTGTTATTTTGAAAGTAAGGGGAAAACCTAAGTCGAAGATTTACATCCCTAATGCTGGGAACGATTACAAGGACAACCAACTCTGATTTAGCCTACTGTGTTAGTTAGCTAGCCCTTACGGTTTCATATTGTTTGAATGGGCTGCTTTTTTTGCATTTTCTGTGTGGGGAACTAGATACGTCGATCGACAGAATTAACGCGCTTCCGAAATAATCGATCCTAATAACTTGTTAAATGTAATCCTGAAGCTTTTATCATATTTGTATAATTTCCATTACTTGATTTTCAATATATTTATTCTTTCTTTTCATGTTCATTTATTTTCATAGTCATTGCCTGGTAAAAAAATATAAGTTCATACCGTAAGTTGGTGTTTTAATTTATGGCAGGAAGTCGAGAGAAACTCGCAATCGGAGGTGAAGAATATGGAAGCTATGGAACATAAGGAATCAGCAGAGAGGGAGAGAAAGAAAGTCGAGTCATTTATTTATTTAGTTTGAATCTCGAATAACCGAAAAAGTGCATCTGTATGTATTATATTTCATGTATGAAAATATGTTCGAAATGGTCGAAGTATGGATTAACATACTGAATGTAATATGTTAACACTGAATGACCTATTTTAACACTGAACATACTGAATGTCATATTTTAACACTGAATGACATATTTTAACACTGAACACACTGAATGTCATATTTTAACACTGAATGTCATATTTTAACACTGAACACACTGAATGTCATATTTTAACACATTGAATGTCATATTTTAACACTGAATGTCATATTTTAACACTGAACATACCGAATGTCATATTTTAACACTGAATGACCTATTTTAACACTGAACATACTGAATGACATATTTTAACACACTGAACGTCATATTTTAACACTGAATGTCATATTTTAACACTGAATGTCATATTTTAACACTGAACACACTGAATGTCATATTTTAACACACTGAATGTCATATTTTTACATTGAATGCCATATTTTAACACTGAACATACCGAATGTCATATTTTAACACTGAATGACCTATTTTAACACTGAACATACTGAATGACATATTTTAACACACTAAACTTCATATTTTAACACTGAATGTCATATTTTAACACTGAATGACCTATTTTAACACTGAACACACTGAATGTCATATTTTAACACACCGAATGTCATATTTTAACACTGAATGACATATTTTAACACTGAACACATTGAATGTCATATTTTAACACACTGAATGACATATTTTAACACTGAATGTCATATTTTAACACTGAATGTCATATTTTAACACTGAATGTCATAAAAACACACTGAATGTCACATGAACACACTGTTTGATTAAAATATACACTGAACAGGATTGAAACACACTGAACAGGAATGAAAAACACTGAATGTCACATGAAAACACTGTTTGATTAAAAAATACACTGAGTGCGACCGGAACACACTGAATATCATAAAAAAACACTGAAACAATTTCATGAATTCCATTACAATTTTTTACACTGAATGTCTCATTTTTACATATACACATTTGTACATACACAAGAACAAGAACAAAAGATCCTTCGTGCATGGTCATTTTCTCGAGCATTCGGGGCCCCCAGTTCCCGTTTCTCAGTTCCCATTCGAGCGTGTCATGGTCATGAAGAAACGAATGAAAGAACTCGGCATTAGTGTTCCACTGTACCATAAAACTCTCCACCTGCATAAGTGAGACGTGCATAAGTTAAGGAATTGTAGATTACGGGGTAGGTCGAGGATCACGGGCAAGTACCTCAGTTGGTCGCATGTGAAGCTACTATTCTTGAACCTCTGAACAAGAGATTTTTGCCCCTGAAGAAAATCAACATCCACAAGTCAGAAACTTTCATCTATGCGCAAACACTTAAAACAGTAGCAATAATTAAACTTGAATACGAGCCCATGTGATATCACAAAACATTATTAGAGCGAAACGAACATCCCCACACAAAGCCCTTGAGAATGCTCTTGAACTTGAGGGCAGCAACACTCGTCGTGAAGTTCACAAACGCGTAACCGAAGTTGACTTTCCTCTTGTGGATTCGAAACAAAACTCGATCGATCAAAACGAAAGTAAGCAAACACAATTGGAAATGAATCGATGCACGCGTGTTTCGTACTCACCGAAAATCCATCGGGAGATAGAAGAAATCGTACTCGAGCATTTCATCAAACACGCTCCTGGCATTTTACAAGTCACCACACTTCACGTACCCAGCTAACATCGAGTTCCAGGAGACGACGTTTTTATCCGTAATTTCATCGAACACCTTGCGCGCGACGGCCATGTCACCTGTTTTAAAAAAGAAATCCACCAATGCGGTCTGAACAAAGACAACCCCGCACAGACCGAGCTTGCGAGCTTGCCAATGGATCAGCGAACATGTACTCTGTGTTAGGCTAAGCGTGTTGTCACCTAGGATTAATGGAGGACGCCATGGTTCTCCTCCAGACCGGGAAGCGTCTCGCCACCGCATCCTCCCGCCGCCAGAGCATTTCCCTCTCCGACGACATCTTCCCGTTCAACAAGTTCCCGATCGCCGATCGATTCCGGCAGCGTTGCCTCTCGCCATCGTGCGCCACCAGAAGCTTCTCCGAGAAGACGATTTCGGCGATCGTCCGCGGTGAGGATGAGGGAGAGGAACGTGAATCTGAGTTTGGGTGGTGTGGGGTTGAGAGGATTAATCGAGAGATGGGTAGTTTCGTCTTTTCAGATACATTTTTTTGGCCTAATTGACACAAAAAGGCCTAATTGACACGAAAATTAGAAATTGACCTTATTGGTTAAAAAATGTTGAAAATTGGCCTTATCGTCATTTTTCCCATTTTTTTATTAGTTGGGTGAAACAAATATTTGATGAATTTGATGGTGTAATTATTTAAGCTTTATGAGTTTGGGCCTTTTTTCGAAAAGACAACTTTGCTTTTTCAGCATTATTTTATTGTTATTGTAACGCGTGTTTTTTGGGCTTGTGAGTTGTGAGGAAACAACCACAACAATCGTGCAATCCGGATTGATTAAAGTATATTATCCTGCATTAAATAAAAAAGAATTGAAAATCATCTCCATGAAGTTTGGGAATTGGGATATTAAAAAGGAAAAACATTAACATTTTAAAATTTCTAAGCTTATACTTACAATAATATTACAAAAAATAAAAATAATAATATTTGCAATCATCATTTATTTATATTTGCAAATTATGTTTGAATGTTATTTTTGCACTTTTTTAATATCTTTCTTAGTGTGTTTATATATTACAATATTTATTTATCATACAATAGTTGCAACATATTTGTATATAACATAATATTCACAAACTAACTTACTAAAAAAAGAAAATAAATATTTTAATTTTTTAACTTTAAAATACAATTAACCTTTATTTTATATATTATATTTTAAATTTTACTCACGATTATTTTATTTTTTGATTTAATTTTTTTATTGAAAAGACAAAAAAAATATATTTTTTAATTTTTGTATTTAGCAAAAAGTTTTAAATAATTTTTTTGGCACATGGACGGTGCAGTTAAAAAATGAATCTAATTCTTAAGATTGTTTTGGTTAACAATTGAAGAACGTAACTTAATTACGCAACACAATTTCTCTACTTCACGAAATTATGCCAAACTGAAGCACGCACAACACAACCCAATTTCTACAATTCACGAAAGCCAAACACTCATTCATACTCTCTCGACTTGAATCGAACGGCTCCATAAAATGAATGCTGGACTTGAATCGAACCGTTTGCGGTCTCAACCATGTCCCACAAAACAAAAATAGACCCTGATTTATTCCCTCATGAATTATGAACACACACAACATCATCAGTAATAATGAAAATCATCATCGTATAAATATAATACTATAATACAAATACAGTAATGTGAAAATACATGAAGTAGAAAGAAACCAGCTGAGCTTTCATTCTTCTACCTAAATCCAAAAGCTACAACCTCTGGTCCCTCAGTTTTTTCACACATTGTGTACTATTACCCATTTACCCTTACCCGGGGATATACCTACCAATCCCTCTTGGTAATTCGACTCGACTCGATTAGCTAGGCTTGATTTGCCAAGTCCTCGGCGCTTACGAACGTACCGTGAAAACCGTAAGGCACCCTCGAAGGCAACTTCACCGTCGCCTCCAATTCCATCGTGTTTTGGTTGTTTTTAGCTTTGTCGGTAGTACTTGCTGGTAACATAGGGATTTGGAAACAACTCAAAATGGTATATTTGTTATAGGTAAGAAAGCAAGAGGATTAAGTTATAGCAGAAATCATAAGTATAGAACATGGAAGCTCAAGGCTCCTCTTTATTCATATATTCATACTTAGAATTTATTATTAAAATCAAGGTTTGCATGTCCCTTTTCCTCTCTTACATACCCTCTATATATAATACTCCATGCATGGCTAGATTATGCCACCTAATGCCCACATATCGGCTCCTTATTGGTCCTCCAGTCCACTAATATGATACATTAAATATCCACTAATTTTCTTTAGTTCCTAATCTGTCCCTTTCCCCGTGAAGTTCCAGCTTATTGCCTGGTGTCTCTGAAGTCTTCCCGGGCGATTTCCCTGTGAAAGGAGTCTGACTCTACCAAGCAATCTTTCCCGTCCGAGCTCTTCGTCTTCTTCTTTGAAATGCCTTTGAAGGTCTTTATGACTGTCTTGACTAACTTTCTCTCCCAATGACGTGGCCATCTGATTTATGACACGTGTCGGTGATCGTTTTCTCGGGTATAACATAGCCCCCCAGGGAAATTAGAGTTTTCAACTTTGATTTCCCTGAAGTTTATGGTTGACTTCCTCGGTTGACTCGCCTTGGAAATAGCATTCTGAATTTCTGTTGGTGGTTGAGACTTCATTTATTTCTAATTTTACGTCTTTAAAGGCTCTTCAATCTTGGATTATGACTTCATATCATAGCTTTTACTTGGAATAGAGATGTCTACCCGAATCAAATAACTAGCTTCTCTTCTCGGATCAGGAATCGGTCGATGAAAACTAAGTTGCCTCTGTCTTTGTCTTTTCTCAGAAGTTTCCGGAGCTCAAAGAACAGGATGTTGCTCCGGTAGATGCTTTTGAAAGGATCTGGACGGTGAAAGTGGAGAAGGATGGTCGACGCCTCGTCCTGATTGACGGCTGGACCAAATTTTTTTGAGCGCCGTTTCGTTTCGGTGGGCGGAACCATTTTTCTGGAGTTGCGTGGGCAAAAGTCTTTTGGTATTGGAGTATTTGGGAGGGATGGAGAGGAGATCATTGATTTGGGAACTGATTCTGAAGATAGCTCGATCAATTCCGAACCTGAAAATCTTCCTGCAAAAGATGACTAGGGATATACTTTCCCGTGAAATCTATCCGAAGAATAGATTAATTGTATTTTAGCTGTAAAATAATATTTCCTGGGTTTATTTCTCAGGACTTATTTTCCAGGATCTCTTCCCGGTGAAATAAATAAGTGTTGTCGTCCTTGAAGGACTCTTATGTTTATAAATACTGATAAGTATCTCAAGACATATCCTTTTAATATTTCTGTAATTTAAATAATAAATATGTTTTGGTTGTTTTTGTACTTGTCGGTAGTATTTGCTGGTAATAGAGGGTTTTGGAAACAACACAAAATGGTAAATTTGTTATAGGTAAGAAAGCAAGAGGATTAAGTTATAGCAGAAATCATAAGTAAGAACATGGATGCTCAAGGCACCTCTTAATTCATATATTCATACTTAGAGTTCTTTATTAAAATTCAAGGTTGCATGTCCCTTTTCCTCTCTCTCATACCCTCTATTTATAATGCTCTATGCATGGCTGAATTATGCCACCTAATGCCCACATATCGGCTTCTTATTGGACCTCTAGTCCACTAATATGATGCATTAAATACCCACTAATTTCCCTTAGTGCTTAATCTGTCCCTTTCCCCGTGAGGTTCCAGCTCATTGACTGGTGTCCCAGAAGTCTTCCCAGGCGATTTCCCTGTGAAAGGAGTCTGACTCTACCGTGCAATTTCTACTGTCCGAGCTCCTCGTCTTCTTCTTTGATACGCTTTCGAAGGTCTTTCTATTTGTCTCAGCTGACTTTCTCTCTTGATGACGTGGCCCTTTGATTCGTGACACGTGTCGGTGACCGTTTCTTCGGGTATAACATAGGCCCCCAGGAAAATTAGAGTTTCCAACTCTGATTTCCCTGAAGTTCATGGTGGTCTTCCTCGGTTGACTCGTCTTGGAAATAACATTCTGACTTTCTGTTGGTGGTTGAGTGACGCTACCGTCGTGGAGTAGCGCAAAATAATATTTATAGTTCCTAAACTATTCACTAGCACAAGTACTAGTAGCAAGTATAGGGTCGATCCTACGAGGAGGCGTTTTAGCTTTTAGTTTTCCCGGCTTTGAATGCTCAATTGGGTTGTCACGTTTGAAAAGGTTTTGTTTTGGAGAGAAGTTGGGCACTGCCGAACCGTGGTCACCGTGTTTACTTGACTGGAAAATAACAAATAACTTAAACAGAAATAAAACTAGCATGCAACCTAATTAATAGACTGAGTAATTAACAGACTCGACTAAGCAAATAAGATGAAACAAATAAAGACTAAAGTATCCAGGCATTGACTCCCCTGACCTCCCCCTTGACCTATGTGCTGCCGATCATCGGTACGTATATCATTTTGCTAACAGTTTTGTCTTCCAGTTATAGATCCCAAGTATTAACATCCCTATAATGTCACGCATATTAATACCCCGAACCCTCATTCGCTCTTATGTTTAAGTCCTATTAGATCTCTCTCAATAGGTCTCCTGACGTTGACCGATTCGACACTATGTGACCGCATGAGTCTAAGTTGATCAAGTCGCCTTCATCCTCCAAGCAAACCCATAATGGCCAATATCATGCTTGGACAGACCCAAGTCATACGACCACATCTCCAGCAACATGTTGTACTTCGCAGACGCCCAGTCTCCCGGTCGCGTTGATCCACGTACTCCTGTGTTAGGCAAGTTGGGGTTCCCACTGGTCACTGTAGGATTGCCCAAGTCCCTAACATGCTTAAGTTATTACCCTGTTGAATCGGGAACAAAACTCAGCTAGTTGCTGTCATCAATAAGCCTCCCGGCACGATCACGTCTTAGGGTTGGTCAGCATCTGTCTTTGCCCAAATACAAACAGATTAGCTACTTGACATAATTAAAACAGAAAATAAGACTAAGGCAATTAGACGAACTGAAATATGCATTGAAAACGGGAAATTGTTCAACAACGGAAATAAACTAAGTACGGAAATTGAAAGCATAAAACATAAAGATTGTTTTTGGCCCGTAGGCTTAACAGAAAATAAACGCCGGCGAGTGGTGTTGCTCACGCGGCCTTCTTCTTCTTCGCTGGTCAGGTAGGGTTCCGATCCGGTTTCTTCGCTGCTCATGTGTTCTTGTTCTTCATCAGTCACTTCTTCTTAAATAGACGGGCTTCAGATGATGAGAGACGTGTGGGGGAAAATACCTCCAAGTGCGGACGAGAGTCCTACTTGGGTTGGAGTTTGAATCTGGCCGCCTTTGAAGACTCCGCAAATTCCAGGACTCCTGGTACACCGACTGCCCAACGTTCCGTCTCCGTCAATGTTAGTGCTTGCCCATGTACTTCCTTCTCTGACTGATTGAGGTAGCGGACCATGTGCGGTACTTGGTCGGACTCAAGTCTTGCTCCACCTGCTGACGTCCTGGTTGCTTGCTCAACTCTGCTGGACCCTTTTCGTCAGTCTGGCTTGCTCAACGAGTGCTCTTGACCATGGAAGGTGATTTCCTTGCCTCTTTCACACAGTGCGCTCCTCTTTCCACTCCTTTACCTGCCCATCTGCAAAACTTGCCCAAGTACCCAAACGTGCCCTCCCAGACACAAATAAAGTAAAAACAAACTAAGGACTCGATTTACTTGACTCTAAAAAACTAAAAATGAGCCAAAAAATATGGCTCATCACACGCACACACATTACTTCGCTTGTCCTCAAGCGTGTACGGTGACTTGCCTGCTCAAGCAGAAAACAAACAGGGGGTAGAGATAGAAAGAAAATAGAAGACTCAAGAACAGCATGCTTATCAAAATACAGAGAGTTGATCAAGTGAACAGATAGTCAAAATCATAGTCAATGGAATGCATTAAAAACGGTCAAGAGTTTGCAACAGGATTTTGGGATTCTCACTAAGTGTTTCTCTCTATGTAGTGGATGGGTAGTGTTTCGCTCAATGCTGTTTTAAAAGAAGTTCTGCTTTGGGCTTGACCAAGTTCTATCATGTGACATTTTCAATTGAGTTGGGCAATATCATTAGGGCTTTCTAGGGTGACTGTATAGGCTAGCTTGGGCAATGCCCCGGATTGATCTTAGGTAGGACAGGCATTTTACTTAGCAAATTTCCTCCTAGTCTCTTCTCTCTCTTACGGGCCTTAGCACACCCTTTTATTCACAGATCTATTTTTTTCTTTTTCTTTGTTTTTCTATTTTTTTTCTTTTTTTTCTTTTCTTTTTTTTTTCTTTTTTTTTTCTAGAGAAGACTTTGCCCTGACTTGCTCTTTTTATGAACTTGAGAGTATATGCAGGTTGGGTCAGGGCAGTGGGAGTTTTCCCCCAGGTGATCAAGAAATATTGGCTCGGCTCAAGGGGCTAACAAGGGTCTTCTTTTTATTTGCAGTACAGAAAGTAAATGCCTAAATCATTTACTACTCAACTCAATTTTCAAATAATCACAATGGTCAGAACTTGGGCAAGCTTCAGCATTACAAACTTTTAAACAGCTACTCTCATGAAAGAAATATAACACACAGATGTAGGCTCAAATCCTCTCGGCTTACCTAGTTGCAATTCCATCGTCCCTAATATTTTTCATGCATAGACTATTAATTTTGAAAACTGTTCAAATTGATCAAGGTATTTATCAAGCATGCGACTTGATCAAACTATGGGGTTGCTCTTGCCCTTCCCCCACTCACACACTTTGCCTCTGGCAAAGTGTGCAAACAGTAATAAGTTGGGCAAGCATCCCCCCTGACTCCGACTCCAACGATGTTGGCGCACCTTCCCACATACACACTTTGCCTTGGGCAAAGTGTGCAAATAAAGAGGTCGACCCCATCAGACATGAGCCGGGCAGACTCAAGACCAAATAAAAAATAAAAAAAATAAAATCCTAAACTACTAAAAACAAAGGGAGGGTACATTTAGGGTTTGGGTTCAGGTGGGTACCTGAAACCAACGTGGACGAAGTAGGAAAGTAGGGCAGCGTGCATCTCTTCCTGCTTCTCGCCAATCCGGTCCTGCTTCTCCTCGAGGACATCCAATTGCTCAAGGATCTCCTCCTTCTGCAACTCGACCTTCTCACTTGGTCGACTCACAGGCTCGGTCTTCACTTTCGCCTTGGCTGCCAGTGCCAAGGCCTTCACTTCCTCTGGGTTTGTGAACATCCAATCCTCTCCATCAACTCTGATATCAGCCATCCGGTTCAAACATGCATGGTCAAGTTTCTCTTCCGCCATCATCTCCATCAACTCAAAGTCAAGCTTCAACTCCATCCTCTGGGCATATACTCCAGGAAAGTGGGCAAGGGACAACCTCTGTGCTGGCTTGCTCAAGATGTTCTTCAGTTGTGCGCACAGGAATGCTCCAAAGTTGACCTTGATCTTCTTGGTCATGCACCACAGTAGATCAAGCTCGGTCAGGGAGATAGTGTTGCCGTTGTCCTTTTTCCCATAAAAATTGTACGCCAATATACGGTGGCAGATGCGCAACGCGTCGTCCTTGAGCTGGTGATTATTGGCCTCCTGTGACTTGAACACTTTTTCCTTGCTCAAGGCCCTCCAGATCTCGTTCCTCTCCTTCTGCGTGCGCTCTAGTGGCGTGGTCAATCTGTCCTGGTACTCCTTTGAAAACTTATCCTTGAAACTGGCCGCTCCCATGGCCATGTTGATCTCGAAGATGCTCGCCTCATTATACGATCCCATCAATTTGAAAGAGATGCCCAACGGCCCGCCATCCTTGCTCGTTCTCACCTCCAGATCTTCATAGAACCCCTTGACCAACTTCTCAGAGACTTTCCCTGGCCAGGTCAAGAAGTCCTCCCACCCTATAGCTGCAAAATAACCTTTAACTTGATCAACAATATTCAAATCTTTAAGGGTTTCAAAACATACCGTCTTGGGCACGACAACTGCCCTTTTTTGGATGTTGGATGGGGTGGGTGCTGATTGCTTGCCCTTGCCACGGGTGACTCGGGTCGTCGCCGGAGTTTTGAACTTCTCAGATGGGGTGACCGGGATAGAGTGATCCGACTCCTCTTTTACCTCCGTTTCTTCCTCGCCGTCTTTTTCCTCTTCCTCACCGCCGGCAGTTGACATGTCGTCGGCCTTCTCGTCAGATGACGACTCCATGGTGGCGGCCGGCGAAGCTTCACGGGGCTTCTTAAACTTACCTTTTTCCTCCGCCGTAAACTTCCTTTTCTTCACGACGTCCTCACTCGGCTCAGCGCTGTGGCTCGCCGGGTTTGACTCCTCTGATGGTTTTGGGGTCGTGTCGAGGTCGGACAGTTTCGGGGCTTCAATTTCTGCCGTCAGTTGGTCTACCAGTATGGTTTTGATGGGGGCTGGGTTCGCCTCGCGCGTCGGGCTCTGTTTGGCCGGCGAAGGGGTGGTTTCTTTCTCCGTGAGTGGTGGTGGTGGCGGTGTTTTATCCTTCGCGGGCGGCGGTTTTTGACGACTTTCCTCCGGCCATCTTCTTCGACGGTTGTGATTGAGGGCTTGTGAGATCGATTTTGGTACCGTGAGGGATTTTGTTCAACTTAGTGTTTTTGGGGCGGGTGGATACCATTATTTTCGGAGTTAGGGTTATGGGGGTGGTGGTGATAGTGGGGAAGTTGAGGAGTTGTGTGTGCGGTTTTTTAGAAGTAGAGGGGGTAGTGGTATTGATGGATTAGAATTTTAATTTGATAGGACTCTGCAAATTCAGGTTTGATTGGACTCTTTTGCGGATTCCCGAAAATTCCGCAATCATCACAGCTGGCCACTCCCACTCGTTGCTCAACCACCGCAATTGCTCACTCAATTTTCCTGTTTTCTGAAGACAAAGACAGACCAAAACCCTTTCCTGCCCAAGGCTACTCCTTGGCGTGGTGAAATTATTAGTAAAATGAAATAAAGGGAAAAGCATAGTATACATACCGAGTTCGCCTTCGGTATTTGCCTCTATTTATTTTCATGGGCCTGACTTATTCTTCTTACTCCACTTGGTCAAGCGGCTGGCTCAGGGGGTATCATCCCCTTGAGATCCTCACTCCCATAGTAAGCCTTGACTCTATGCCCATTCACCTTGAAGATTTGATCATCACCTGGCTTAAATAGCTCAACCGAACCATTTGGGCAAACAGTATGGACTATGAACGGCCCTGCCCACTTGGTCGATAGCTTTTTGGCTTTGAATTTGAACTTGGTTTGGTAAACCAGAACTAGTTGACCAGGTTCGATCTTCTTTTTCTTGATGATTTTGTCGTGGGCTCTCTTGGTTCGCTCCTTGTAGTTGACCGCGTTGTCATATGCTTCAATCCTTATCTCCTCCAGCTCGGTTAGGTCAAGTTTACGCCCTTCGCTGGCCGCATCCCAGTCGAAATTGACCTTGTTCACTGCCCAATGCACCTTGTGTTCGATTTCCACGGGCAAGTGGCATGACTTGCCAAACACCATGCGGTAGGGAGAGATCCCTGAAGGTGTTTTGTAGGCGGTTCTGTAGGCCCAAAGTGCATCATCGAGCTTGTCACTCCAATCCTTACCTTCCGGCTTGACCGTCTTCCTCAAGATGGTTTTGATGATACGATTGGATAGCTCGGCTTGCCCATTGGCCTGGGGGTGATATGCTGTGGAGATCCTGTGGTGCACTCCATACTTCCTGAGCAACCTTTCAATAATATAATTGCAGAAGTGTGTACCTTGGTCACTGATCAATGCGCGAGGTACACCAAATCTGCTGAATATATCTCCCTTGAGGAAGGTGGCTACCACTCTTGAGTCATTAGTTGCTGTAGCCTTGGCCTCGACCCATTTAGATACATAGTCAACTGCCAAGAGTATATACTCCTTCCCTCTGGAGTTGGGCAATGGTCCCATGAAGTCGATGCCCCACACGTCGAAGACTTCCACGGGCATGATGGGCATTATGGGCATCTCATCTCTCTTGGTCACGTTCCCCTCTCTCTGGCACTTGTCACAGCTCCTGCACCACTCAAAACAATCTCTCAAGAGAGTTGTCCAATAAAAACCATAGTCAAGTACCTTCCTTGCTGTACGTCGGTGGCCGAAATGTCCTCCGCAGGCTTGCTCATGGCAGTGCTTCAGAATGTCTGCTTGCTCAACTTCAGGAATGCAACGTCTCAGTACTTGGTCTTCTCCCCTCTTCCACATGTAGGGGTCGTCCCAAATGTACTTCTTGCTCTCCCGCTTGAGTTTGTTCTTACCGTAGAGGGTCATGTCTTCCCTTATATCTCCTGTGACTATGTAGTTGGCCAGGTCTGCATACCATGGCTCCCCCGAGTGGGTTGAAATCTGATATAAGTACTCATCTGGAAAAGTCTCCGTGATGGGCATGCCTTCTTCTTGATGGAGTTATATTCTAAATGTCTAGTTTAGTGACAATATGGAACTCCTTATCTGTGTTTTACATTATCTATTAATCAAACTGTCGGCATTTAATCTATCATGTACGTGAATGCAATAGTCCTAGATATATACGTTGTAGACAGTATGGCGTGAGGAGACACGCGGAAGATCATACTGTCGGTTACTCGTATACTATCGAACAGAAGCTCATGACTTAGATGGACAGGGACAATCCATCGGTACGTCGTAGTGTGACTGGGTAATAGTTGGTCTTGACTATTATGTTACACTCGTACACTTGGTGTATTGAGCAGGACCACGGGAGGGCGTTCGATTTATACTAATCGACGTAATCGAACTAGACCTCAGAATTACGGATATACGAATTCCTAATCCCTATATAATTATAGGTGCGTATGTCCAATTCTCGGTTCTTTAACTTGCCAATGAGTGAGACTAATTGATTAGTCGAGATACTCAGTAAATTGGGAATCGGAATTGTACACACGGCATGCTATAGATTATAGACAGGAAACCGTGTCCCGTTTATCGGGTTGATGACGTCCCCGAGATGAGCTCATAAAGTTTATCATGTAAACCCTGCAGGTGGATTTGTTACACATGATAATAAGGATGAGTGGTACTAGCCTCGGATTATAAGAAACGAATTAATTTAATTATTAGTAATTCAATAAATTCGTGGACGTTCGATATCTTAAACACGGGGAAAGTCGTATATGTAATTTCGGCGGAATTATTATTGTTGAAATAATATTAAATTTATTTCGGGAATTCAATTATAATTTTATAGTGGAATTAATTATATTTAAAATTCAATTTAATTAAAGGTTTTCTTTTAAGGATACCGGTTTAATTAAATTGCAATTTAGCCCGGGATTTATTTACCTAAGGGGTCCCTAGTGTAACTCTATAAATATCCCTACCTTTCCTATCCTAAACCTACATTCCAGAGCTTTTTATTTTTCTGAGAAAATTATTGTGCTAGCGCAATTAAGTTTTTCTCTGCAAAAATAATAGAGTGTAGCGCAAATATTTTTCTCTCATCAGAGAAAAGAAATATAGCGCTGGTAGAAAAGGAGAAGGCAGAGAAGGAGACCCAACGGATCGTTGCCCACACAACGGTTGGAGTCAAGGGAAGAGGCATACACTAGCAATCGCTAAGGTCTCAACAATCGACCGATAAGGTATGAGATCGGAACTTTTTATTCCGCATTTATTCGATCTCACTTTTCCTCGTTGATCATACTTTGAACGTAGATCGGGTTCCGGGGTTGTGGGTTGTATTCCTCGACTACTGGGGGTTCTAGGACCTTCGGATCGGTAGTCGGATGAGGAAAAAAGACCCGGAAACGAGCCCGGAACAACAACGTCGCGTTGCTGTTCGCGGAGAAACGGCGACCGTCGTTTCTAAACGGCGGCCGCCGTTTTGCTGTTTTCCTGGCAGCCCGCTCCGGCTCGCGCGGTTGTCCTTCGGGGCAATGGCTGGGCGTGAATCGGGGCACGTGCTGGGAAAGCGAACGAAGTAGCGACACCGGATGTCGACTGGGATCGTTCGGATGTTCGAGCGATCGAACGAACGCATCCCGGGTAGTCGATTTCCAACAATTGGTATCAGAGCCGGTTTATGCGTTCTTGTATTGTTTGCGAGTTTTTGTTTTGCAGGATAACCCGATTATTATGGTCATGTTGTATGTACTGTAATTTTGTGGTTTGTTAAACTCTCGGGGTTGTCGAGATCTTTGTTTTTTGAATCGTTGCTTGCTTGTAATAGTTAAAACGACGGGTTAAGTCGTTTAGGTTTTCTATTTCGGTATTTTCTTTTTTCGTTTAACCGGGTGTATAGGATCGATCATTCCTGTATAGGATCGATGCCGGAAGTAGTATATTTTACTCTTGTAATGTTGCTGCTGCTTGGTGAATCGAGACGAGATCGAGGGCCGGACGAACGAGGGTCGAGAAGTCGAACCCGCGGCTGCTGAAGGGCAAACGGCGGTCGCCGTTTTGCAGGATTCTTGGCAGCAGCTCCGCGGGGGTTCGACGGACACCACGGATCGCTCGTCGAGGCCTGGGATGATACTCCAGTGGGAGGGGTTCGTCTCTTGGCACTTAGACGAGTCGGTGGTGGATCGAGACCTAGACGAGCAACGAGACGAAGATCCGAGAAGACGTGCATTGAAGATTTTAAAGGCCATAATAATCGGGCCACGTTAAATGCTTTCTATGTTGGAATTCGATATCCCGGGTTATTTAAATTTGCGGAAACCAATAACCCGATCAAACCCTTCGCCGGAGATCACATGAACGCCGACTCATCCGCCGGAGTCCGGCCTTTGGAGACCACGCACCCGAAGGCACGCAGCCCGCCCCCAGCCGAACCCCCGCGAGACGGGGTTCACGCGATCGAAATCGCGTTCGATCTTCACGATCGATGGGGCTGCCCAGCAGCCCCCCGCGGCGAGTCCGGCGACTCGCCGCCGCCTGGAGGAGCCCCGCCTTCACGGCGGGTGGGGTGCGGCACCAGCCCGCGCCCCCGGCGATCGATCCACGTGATCGATCGCGAGCCCTCGGCCCAGCCGAGGGTTCCTTTCCTCCGCGCGCCGCCAAACCCTAGCGGGCGATCCCGCGGTCCGGTGGCTTTGCCACCACCGCGTGATCGTTCGTCTAATCCGGGTTCGACTCTTGGATCTTGTTTTTCCGATAATTGATTTCAATAAAACTTGAATTAAATTGCGGAAATTTAATTCACCTTTCGATTCGTTGTGCGGAGAAACGAGATCTTATGATGACCTTGAGATCTTCCCACGTATTCCTTGCACTTGTTCGAACGTCGGGTGGGCGACGATCCTCCGAACACTATGGATCTCCTTCTCTCCTTTCTCTCTCTAAAATTGTGATCTTCAAGTTATGAGAATAGAGAAGACCATGTAGTGCTTTTATAGGCTACGTAGGGGATCAAAAGGAGGTGGAATATTGGGCTTCTAATATTGAAGATTAAATTGAGCCCAATGCTCAAGTCCATTAATCCTTATCAATATTAATTAATTTATTTTCCACTATATAAATTAATTGCACTCCCAATATTAAACCATATTATATCAAATAATATTTCTCCGGTAGTATTATTTATTCCGTGTATTTAAGATATAAATATCCTTGAATAAAATTAATTTATTACTAATTAATTTATTCATCTCTTGTATCCGAGACTAGTACCATTCAACCTTAATTATTATGCGGAACAAATCCACCTGCAGGGTTTACATAATAATTCCTTATGAACTCATCTCGGGGATATTATCAACCCTTACGGGATACACTTTCCCGTCAAGTATTCACGGCATGTCATATATAAAATATAGCGACCCAACTTAACCGGTAATTGACCCAGTAATTAAACCGGTCAATTCCTTTGGAAAATCAAAGTCACTTATATTAAATATACACACCCGCAATAGTATCGGGGATTAAGAATAAAATACACTGAGACTTAAATCGATTATCTAAGGCAATCCTAATCGATAAATCTCAAGCGATCCGCCCAATACACCAAGTGTACAAGTGTGATAAAATAATTAAGATAAATTATTTTCTCTCTCACACAACGACTATGCCGATGGATTAGTCCGTGTCCATCTAGGTCGTGAGCAGCTGTTCAATTAAATACGAGTAACCGATAGTATGATCTTCTGTGTGCCCATGCACACCATACTAACTACAACGTATAAAATTCAGGACTATAATTTGCATATATTTAATTATAAATAATTAAATGCAAATAATTGTTTATTTAATTAAATAGATTAGTGGCAATGGATCGTGAGTTTCCGTTACTTAAATCTAGACATTAAGTACACAACTCCAACATTCTATGTGTTTACGTGTTTTATTATGCTTTAATTTCATATGCATGCTTGTTATCCCTTTTCGTAAAAACTAAGTGGGAGAGGGATTGGAAACAATCCCGCGGTCTCCATTCTCTGTTTTAGTGATGTGTGTCGCTTACGAGTTGGCTTTAGTGTCATCCTCCCTATCGGATAAAGTTGACACACGGATATCACTGGATCAAAAATTCGAATTCAATTCCATTTATAGATAATTAAATGCAAATAATTAAATGCAAATAATTGTTTATTTAATTAAATAGATTAGTGGCAATGGATCGTGAGTTTCCGTTACTTAAATCTAGACATTAAGTACACAACTCCAACAATCTCCCACTTGTACTAAGGTCTAGTCATTTCCTCCAAACTCCCGACTCCCATACTCATCACGTGCTTAAGTTGTACTTCCAAGAAGTACTATGTGAATGAGCATTCTAGGTTGCCGCTCTGAAGTTATCTTGGTGACTACGGCGTCGTCTCCCTCGACGATGACTCGTATCAGGTGGTACTTGCTCTATGTGTTATCTTACACTTATGGACTTGTGATCTTACCATTTGCCATCGCACCGCTATTTACATAGCCTTTGGCAAATTAAGAATCACATCTAAGTCCCAGAGATTATCCCGGAGTTATACCAAAACTTCCGCTGCCTCTGAGGCCGCTTATTTGGTTACCCATGGTAGAGTCCGAAAAGCATCGTGCTTATCACTCTTCCATGTTAAAACTCCCTCTCCTTCAATAGTGAAACACATAGCCTGATATCGACTTACACCGGTCCTCATTTGATTAGAAATCTAAGAGAATGTAATCCAAAGGAAATGTTTTTCTGCTCCGTAATCCAGAACATAGTTTCCAGTACTTCGAAAGTACTTAAAATGTTCATTACAGAAGTCAAGTATTCCTTTCCAGGATTACCTTGATATCCTCCCACTATGCTAACCGCATAGCCGATATCAGGTTCTTGTTTTTAACAATGCATTTATTAAGCTTTCCTCACTGTAAGTGTAGGAATCCGCTTTCATTGCTTCTATCTCCTTTTGTGTTCCAAAACACATATCCTTAGATAGATGCATTCCGTCTCTGAAAGGTAACGAACCTTTCTCGGAATCTTGCATGTTAAAACGAACCATAATCGTATAAGATATCTAGAGAAGTACAATGTTCTTTTCTTGAGATCATAGATCTTGAGAACATGCTCTAACTTCTTCTTTATCTCATATATCGATTTTTCTAGACAACCATCATTTTATGTCTGACAACATCTTTACATTGTTACCAATGATAAAATGTTATCTACATAAAACCTCCGAGAAACACCACATTGTTTCCATCACGTTTCCTATACACACGATTCGTCAATGCCTTGATGAATCCATAAAATGGACTATCTCATCAATTTGGAAGTACCACGAACTCAATGCTTTGTTCCAATCCATAAATGGATCAACTAAGCTTGTACTATAAATGATCTTGCCTCTTAGCAATAATCCTTATTGCTTTCCAAGAAGGCACATTTAGATCTAGTACCGCCTTCATGTAGATCCAGGGATTGATTTCATGTATACTAGGTCCAGAGTTCAAAACTCTCCTAGTCTTATGAATATCTCCGGTTGTCAAACAACCTCCCACTACAATGGCATTCCGGTGTATAAACAGTAATAACAGTAGGTGCAGATAGTGATGTACCGCTACTCGGTTCGGCTGGTTCTAAGTCTTAATCGTTTTCTCTCTCTTCAGAAGTATCATGTCATTTTGGGCTTGTGGTTCCTCTAATAGTCTTCCTCTAAGAACCGGGCGTTAGAACTTATAACGTCCTTCTGGTTCATAGTACTATTGAACACACATCTTTTGTTCTTCTAGGATATTCTACAACCGCATTTGAATGTGCTGTTGTTTTCAGACATATCCATAGAACATAGGTAGTTCCGTATAACTCATGCTTTTACTATTTCCATAAGAGTTCCATTTCTTATTTCCGACACACCATTTCTACAGAGGACTGTATGGTGTAGTCACTTGGGATCCAATCCCAAGCTCTGATCATACATCAGAGTTAATCAATTCTAATACTTGTCCGGATCTTATATCTTATATCCATAAAGGATTGCTTAGTCGTATTATCTTCCAAATTAGATTCTTAGGTCGGAAGGTCCACTCCTTCAACTTAATTGATCTTACAATCAATTTTCGACCTTTGAACTTCTCATTTGAATAAATATGACTTAGCATAAGAATCCACAAGTATAAATGATTAAATAAATAAATCTCTTATTAGTAAAACGAGTTATATATAAAACGGTTCGTTGCATCGTGGTGGACTCAGGATTCATCATTTATATATTGCTAGCTAATGTACCAAAATAGATAATATCATTATTTCTTCTTATAACCATCAAATGATTAAAAGAAATAAATATCCATTTATTAGAAATCCAGAACAAAGTTCTTTCTAATTTGAAAGGTACATAAAAGCAATAACCCAAAATGAAATCCTATAAAATGTCCTCCACTGCAACTGCTGCCTCCTCTACAGCATTGC
This sequence comes from Euphrasia confusa, assembly GCA_954870475.1. Classification (NCBI taxonomy): domain Eukaryota; kingdom Viridiplantae; phylum Streptophyta; class Magnoliopsida; order Lamiales; family Orobanchaceae; genus Euphrasia; species Euphrasia confusa. The sequence continues at coordinate 20,394,199 of OX940954.1, forward strand.
CCATGTAGACTACGATTTCTTCTTTTCTAAGTCGTCGGGTTTCCTGGAACCCTTGCATTTAAAATGCACATACCGTCAGTGGTTCCATATCTACACACCAGGTTCCGGTAGATAATACCACTGACTATGTTTTACGACTAAAGAAAATTTCGTACTTTCTGTGAGAGGATAATCAGACTTCCAGTACCCAGACTGTTTGCATCGAGAACACTTGCCTATTGGCTTTCTCGTCCCATCTCGTGGTCCAAAAAGAACCACTGGGTTTCTTTGCTTTCTTGTCCTTTCCCCCGATTCATGCCTTTAGGTTCGAAACCTTTGGCATTGGCTACAAGAGCTTGCGATTTCCGTCTCAACTCGTCTAAAAGGTCAATCATCTCAAAAACGTTTTTAAGCGTTTCCTCGAAGTGACTGGCCTTTATGAGTATCCTCATCGCTTCTTGTCTAGCCGCCTATGTCAATAGGCTCGGGAGGACAAAGCTCACTGAGTACAACCTTGCACTCTTTAACAGTTTGGGTAATGTCTAGATCTCTATTCCAATCATTACATTTAGGGACCAGTGAGTTAAAATCCTTACGTATCACATAAAGTGGGTTCAAGGCCATTTCCAAATCTATGAGCACATATAACAACAAACAATCGATTTAATCTCCGATATTATCTCCCTCAAATAATATCATTAAACCACTAATCACATCTAAAATCCCATCAGATATGGCAAGCCACGTGGTGTGGACGTTTACCTACCCAAATGATTTAGCAATTAGATTTTCTTTGGTCATACATCACTTATAGCGTAACCTCGTGGGGAGGAATACTATAATGCGTATCTAAGTGTAAACCATTACTCAGTACTAAAGTAAATCGTTTGGAACTGGTACATCACCGCAAGCCACGTGGTGTGGACGTTTACGACAACTTCACAACTCTTCACAATTCCTTATAACTGATCAATTAATCCAAAATCCGTTAGTATAGCAAGCCACGTGGTGTGGACGTTTACTACACCAAGAGACTTTTATAATTGACTCCCAATTACAAGATCCATTCGATTTTCGTAAATCAGGACGCGGAGAATCATAAGTGAAACTCGAAGTTTCTAACCAGTGATTCACCATGCGAACGACCCTATCTCTCATAGAATGAGGGAGCCGAGCAGACAATCGATCTAGTCATCAAATGACACGAAAGTCTCTAATTTGTGTCCTCGACATGACCAAGTGGCTTTGGCTCCATTCCACTCCCCGGGGTGAGAATGAGTCGACTTGAAATCAGTTTTGGAAAGACAAATTAGGCATTGTTTGATAAACTTAATCAATGTTTCTTGTAAAAGGAATTACAAGAATTCTCCTCCAATGACTTGTCTATACGAACTTCAAAAGTCCATAAAAGTCACCAAGAGAACAGCAATGGAGACCATGGCATTGTTTCCAATCCCTCTCCCACTTAGCTTTTTATAACAAAGGAATACGCTATCTAATGCATAATTAAATACACATAAGCATAATAACAAACATACATTTCATGCAAGTACGTACACAAATAATCAAATAATTGCTCAAGTAAAATTATTTCTCGACTATTCGTACCTTGATGAATTCCAGCATGCTTGTCTTGAGTCTTCATTCTACGTCTTGAATACTTTGCCGAGCGACGGAAAAAGTCTTTGATTCTCATATTTAATTTATTTTAAATAAAATCCAAGATTCCAATTCAAAAATAAATTTGAATCAATCTAATGATTTTAAATAAAATACTCCAATTAAATAAAATCAATTCCATTGATTTCCATATTTAATTCTATTTTAAATAAAATCCAAGATTTTCCAATCCAAAATAAATTTTGAATTAATCTAATGATTTTAAATAAAATACTTAAATTAAATAAAATCAATACTATTAAAATCCATTGATTTCCATATTTAATTCTATTCTAAATAAAATCCAAGATTTTCCAATCCAAAATAAATTTTGAATTAGTCTAATGATTTTAAATAAAATACTTAAATTAAATAAAATCAATATTATTAAAATCCATTGATTTCCATATTTAATTCTATTCTAAATAAAATCCAAGATTTTCCAATCCAAAATAAATTTTGAATTAATCTAATGATTTTAAATAAAATACTTAAATTAAATAAAATCAATATTTTAATAATTTCTCAATCCTATTTAGATTAGATCTCAAGAATCCTAATCAAAATCGAATTTTGATTCTTCTTAAGACTTCTAATCCAAGTAGGTATAGGATATCTAGAGAATATAGGATTTTCTTTCCTAATTTAACTCTCCATCTAATTCCATTATTTAATTCCATAATTAAGAAATCTAATCCAAATAGAATTTGAATTAAACCCAAAATTAAATTAAATAAAATTAGAAAGATTAAATTATTTCCGGAAAGATCGGATTTACCGGAACGAACCGAAAATCGAATTTCCGGTCGACCCAATCGAACCCATCGAAACCACTTCCATGCGTATCAATTAATTGGCTCCATGCATGCAAAAGCATACAAACCATTAATCTCAAGCATATGCCACGACATGTCATGCATCATCGTGCATGTAGGACCATTGACCAAGCATTATGAATTAATTCATACAGCCCATATGCAAACGCAAATTGCATGATATACAACAGCGGGAAAAATACCCAGAAGCTGCATCTTCGACCGATTGTCTTGCCGACGCCCGCGTGTACCTTTGCCGGAGCAGCCGACTCCCGGTATGACGCCGCCACCGACGTCACGCCATCGACTACGCTTCAGCAACACGCCCAGCCGCTGCCTCACGCAGACCGAGATCGCAGCGAAGCCGCGACTCACGTCCCGCGTTCACGCGACCGCCGAGCACAACCGCCGGCTGCCGGCGAACCACCACCACTGGTGGCACACGCCGACATGCCCAGCTGTGTTCGTGTCACGCCCAGCAGCCCGGTCCGAGCCCAGCAGCAGCCCGCTCCGAGCCCGTACAGCCCGCACAGCAGCAGCCCGCTCCGAGCCCAGCAGCCCGTGCAAAAGGGTTTCGTCCGTGTTGCGCCAACGCGACTGCCGAGCGTAGCCTCCGGCTGCCGGCGAACCACCACCACTGGTGGCACACGCCGGCAAGCCCAGCCATGCCCTTGCTCACGTACAGCAACACACGCAGCCCCTTTCCGAGCCCACGGTCGATTAATACCGGTTCGATTATTCCGAAAAACCCTCGATTTTAATAATTTAATTTTCCGTCCAACACAATTCATACGAGAGAAAAACAAGTACGTAGAACAATATATAGCACAATAATTTAACAATTTAAATTAATCTATGGCTATAAACAACGATAATCGATTATCGAAACAATTAACGAAAAAACGTAACCATACGCTCTGATACCAATTGTTGGAATTCGATATCCCGGGTTATTTAAATTTGCGGAAACCAATAACCCGATCAAACCCTTCGCCGGAGATCACATGAACGCCGACTCATCCGCCGGAGTCCGGCCTTTGGAGACCACGCACCCGAAGGCACGCAGCCCGCCCCCAGCCGAACCCCCGCGAGACGGGGTTCACGCGATCGAAATCGCGTTCGATCTTCACGATCGATGGGGCTGCCCAGCAGCCCCCCGCGGCGAGTCCGGCGACTCGCCGCCGCCTGGAGGAGCCCCGCCTTCACGGCGGGTGGGGTGCGGCACCAGCCCGCGCCCCCGGCGATCGATCCCCGTGATCGATCGCGAGCCCTCGGCCCAGCCGAGGGTTCCTTTCCTCCGCGCGCCGCCAAACCCTAGCGGGCGATCCCGCGGTCCGGTGGCTTTGCCACCACCGCGTGATCGTTCGTCTAATCCGGGTTCGACTCTTGGATCTTGTTTTTCCGATAATTGATTTCAATAAAACTTGAATTAAATTGCGGAAATTTAATTCACCTTTCGATTCGTTGTGCGGAGAAACGAGATCTTATGATGACCTTGAGATCTTCCCACGTATTCCTTGCACTTGTTCGAACGTCGGGTGGGCGACGATCCTCCGAACACTATGGATCTCCTTCTCTCCTTTCTCTCTCTAGAATTGTGATCTTCAAGTTATGAGAATAGAGAAGACCATGTAGTGCTTTTATAGGCTACGTAGGGGATCAAAAGGAGGTGGAATATTGGGCTTCTAATATTGAAGATTAAATTGAGCCCAATGCTCAAGTCCATTAATCCTTATCAATATTAATTAATTTATTTTCCACTATATAAATTAATTGCACTCCCAATATTAAACCATATTATATCAAATAATATTTCTCCGGTAGTATTATTTATTCCGTGTATTTAAGATATAAATATCCATGAATAAAATTAATTTATTGCTAATTAATTTATTCATCTCTTGTATCCGAGACTAGTACCATTCAACCTTAATTATTATGCGGAACAAATCCACCTGCAGGGTTTACATAATAATTCCTTATGAACTCATCTCGGGGATATTATCAACCCTTACGGGATACACTTTCCATGTCATATATAAAATATAGCGACCCAACTTAACCGGTAATTGACCCAGTAATTAAACCGGTCAATTCCTTTGGAAAATCAAAGTCACTTATATTAAATATACACACCCGCAATAGTATCGGGGATTAAGAATAAAATACACTGAGACTTAAATCGATTATCTAAGGCAATCCTAATCGATAAATCTCAAGCGATCCGCCCAATACACCAAGTGTACAAGTGTGATAAAATAATTAAGATAAATTATTTTCTCTCTCACACAACGACTATGCCGATGGATTAGTCCGTGTCCATCTAGGTCGTGAGCAGCTGTTCAATTAAATACGAGTAACCGATAGTATGATCTTCTGTGTGCCCATGCACACCATACTAACTACAACGTATAAAATTCAGGACTATAATTTGCATATATTTAATTATAAATAATTAAATGCAAATAATTGTTTATTTAATTAAATAGATTAGTGGCAATGGATCGTGAGTTTCCGTTACTTAAATCTAGACATTAAGTACACAACTCCAACATTCTATGTGTTTACGTGTTTTATTATGCTTTAATTTCATATGCATGCTTGTTATCCCTTTTCGTAAAAACTAAGTGGGAGAGGGATTGGAAACAATCCCGCGGTCTCCATTCTCTGTTTTAGTGATGTGTGTCGCTTACGAGTTGGCTTTAGTGTCATCCTCCCTATCGGATAAAGTTGACACACGGATATCACTGGATCAAAAATTCGAATTCAATTCCATTTATAGAATTGAACACTTAAGTTTTTCAAAGCAATGCCTAATCTGTCTTTCAAAGACTAATTTCAACTCGACTCATTCTCACCCCGGGGAGTGGAATGGAGCCAAAGCGCTTGGTTATGTCGATGACACAGATTAGAGACATTCGAGTCATTTGATGACTAGATCGATTGTCTGGTTGGATCCCTCACTTTGTGAGAGATAGGGCTCAATTGCATGATTGATCGCTGGTTAGAAACTTCGAGTTTCACTTACGAGATATAAAGCTTTGATTAACGAAATTGTGAAATTTATTAAATGGAATTCAATTAACAAAATTGTTTGTTTAGTAAACGTCCACACTATCGTGGCTTACTAGACGGAAACGGAACTTTGGGTTAATTGAGGCTCGACAGTTATAGGAAATCGTAAAGGGACCGCATGTCAACGTAAACGTCCACACTAACGTGGCTTGCGGTGGGCGTGTAGTTTCCGAGCGGTTAACTTAGTACTGAGAAATGGTATACACTTAGGTACGCTTTACAGTATCCTCCCCATCGGAGTCACTGCTGTAATGATGTACGACCGAAGTAAAAGTCCAGTTATAAAATCGTTTGGACTAGTATACGTCCACATGAACGTGGCATGCTAGTCTGATGGGATTTTAGGATTGATTGGTAAATTTAATGATATTAATTAAGGGAGTTAATATCGAATTAAATTTGACAGTTTGATTTGTCTCTTTTATAGATATGGCACTCAACCCGCTGTCCATTATACTAAAAGAAAACAAACTCACTGGTCCAAACTATGTTGATTGGAAACGAAACTTGGACATTGTCCTAACTGCTGAGGAGTACAAATATGTACTCCATGAGGTTTGTCCTGATGAACCTATTGATACCTCCACTCCTGAGGAAAAGGAAGCTCATCGGAAGTGGGTCAAGGCTGATCAGATGGCGCGGTGCTACATTTTGGCTTCTATGTCAAATGTGCTGCAACATCAGCATGAAGCCATGACCACTGCCTATGATATGATGCTTAACCTCAAGGAGATGTTTGGTAGTCAGGATAGGGCAGCCAGGCAAGATGCTATGAGGCAACTCATGACGGACACCATGTCCGAAGGAACGCCCGTAAGGGATCACGTTCTTAGGATGATAGGCTATCTGAATGAGATAGAGATTATGGGAGGAGCTATCGATGGGGAAACCCAGATCGATATAGTTCTCCAGTCTCTGCCTAGGAGTTTTGAGCAGTTCCGCCTGAACTATAACATGAATAAGAGGTTATATTCGTTGGCGGAACTCCTGACTGAACTCCAGGCGGCAGAGGGAATCTTGAAGAAATCTCAGGCACTTGTGGCTGTGAAACTTCCTGGCCCTCCGGGGACTAAGAGGAAGAAGAAGCAAGGACGGAAACCCAGTGGACCCAGAAATGGTGGACCACAAAATGGAGTGAACAAGCCCAAGGGCAAGTGTTTCCGTTGCAAGCAGTCTGGACATTGGAAGTCTAATTGTCCTCTCAGACAAGGAGGTATGAACTTTTCCTTAGTCACTGAAACATGTTTAGCGTTGTTATCCACCGGTACCTGGTGTGTGGATACGGGAGCCACTGATCATGTCTGCAATTCTTTGCAGGGGTTCCAGGAAACCCGGCGGCTTAGAGAGGGAGAGATCACTATCTACATGGGCAACGCGACGAAAGTGGCGGCTGTTGCAGTGGGAGATATTTATTTATCTTTTAATAATAAAGTTTTGTTATTGAATAATTGTCTTTATGTACCGAATTTTAGAAAGAACCTTGTTTCGGTTTCTAAGTTGGTTTTGAATGGATATTCTGTTTCTTTTGATAATTCTGTTATTGTCAAGAAGAATGGTGATTATATCTGTTCTGGTACATTGATAGGCAACTTATATATACTGAATCCCACGATGCAAAGTGTAGAGTCATATAATACATCTAGTACCAATAAGAGAAAGGAGCCTTCTAGGATGAATCAAAAGTACTTATGGCATCTTAGGCTAGGTCATATTAACTTGGGTAGGATTCAAAGGTTGATAACTGATGGAATACTCAGTGGTGTGAAAGATGAGGACTTTCCAACCTGCGAATCATGCCTGGAAGGAAAAATGACCAAGCGACCCTTTAGTGATAAGGGGTATAGATCCAAGGAAGTACTGGAGTTGATTCACTCTGATTTGTGCGGGCCTTTATCTGTCCAAGCGAGAGGAGGTTACGAATATTTCGCAACCTTCACTGATGATTACTCAAGGTATGGTTTTATATACCTGATGCGCCGTAAGAGCGAGTGCTTTGACAAGTTCAAGGAGTACAAAGCTCTTGTGGAGAACCTTCATGGTAAAACCATAAAGACTCTACGATCTGATCGTGGAGGAGAGTACCTCTCGGGAGAGTTTAAGGCGTACTTATTAGAGAATGGGATTAACTCCCAGATGACTGCACCATACACACCCCAGCAGAATGGTGTAGCAGAAAGAAGGAATAGGACTCTTATGGAAATGGTAAGATCTATGATGAGTTATTCAGACCTACCAGTTTCGTTCTGGGGATATGCCTTGGAAACAACGGCGTATATCCTGAACTTAGTTCCTTCTAAATCAGTCCCTAAGACGCCCTCGGAATTGTGGACCGGGCGAAAGCCAAATTTGAAACACATTCGGGTCTGGGGTTGTCCAGCACATGTGCTGAAGCATGGGGCTGATAAGTTGGAATCTCGTTCAGATATTCGGTTGTTTATAGGATATCCTAGAGGAACGAAAGGTGGTCTATTTTATAGTCCTAAGGACCAGACAATCGTTGTTAGCACCAATGCTCGGTTCTTGGAAGAGGATTATATAATGGACCATAAGCCCAAGAGTGAGATAATACTTAACGAACTGAGAGGGGACGATCAAGGCTTAGATCCAACCGAACCGGGTGATACGCCACCACAGTCTGCACCTGTAGTTACTGAGGTTACATCGGAGCCTCGTCGTAGTGGGAGGGTTGTTCGACAACCCGATAGGTTCATGTTTATAGGTGAGTCTTCGGACTTGTTACCTGGAGAACATGAAGCCGATCCCTGGACCTATGGCGAGGCGCTTAAAGATCAAGATGCTCAGTCTTGGCAAAAGGCGATGAAATCTGAGATTGAATCAATGGATTCAAATCAGGTCTGGAATCTTGTAGCACCGCCCAAAGGTATAAAAGCCATTGGTTGCAAGTGGGTGTACAAGAGAAAAAGAGGGTCTGACGGGAAGGTTGAAACCTTCAAGGCTAGGCTTGTTGCGAAAGGGTATACTCAGAAAGAAGGGATCGATTATGAGGAAACCTTTTCGCCGGTAGCTATGCTAAAGTCGATCCGGATTCTTTTGTCTATAGCATCTTATATGGATTATGAGGTGTGGCAAATGGACGTCAAGACAACATTCTTGAATGGGAATCTTGACGAGACCATTTACATGAGACAGCCAGAAGGTTTCATCAAGAAAGGCCAAGAGCATCTAGTCTGTAAGCTAAACCGATCCATTTATGGATTGAAGCAAGCTTCTAGATCTTGGAACATGCGGTTTGATGAGGTTATCCAGTCTTATGCATTCATTCAAAGCATGGACGAGTCGTGTGTATACCGGAGAAGTGACGGAAACAGTGTGGCGTTTCTCGTGCTTTATGTAGACGACATCCTTCTAATTGGCAACAATGTGAAGATGTTGTCGGACATAAAGGGATGGTTGTCCGAGCAATTCGATATGAAAGACTTAGGACAAGTTGGGCATGTTCTTGGGATCAAGGTTATAAGGGATCGCCGGAAAAGAACATTAAGCTTGTCCCAGGCTTCATATATTGATACGATTCTGGCTCGTTTCAACATGCAGAATTCCAAGAGAGGTGCTCAACCTTTCTGCCATGGAATTCATCTATCTAAAGACATGTGTCCCAAAACACAAAAGGAGATAGATTACATGAAGAAGGTTCCTTATGCTTCGGCAGTAGGAAGTCTAATTTATGCCATGTTGTGCACGAGACCTGATATCTGCTATGCTGTGGGCATGGTAGCTAGATATCAGAGTAACCCTGGACAAGGTCACTGGACTGCTGTAAAGAACATACTTAAGTACCTGCGAAGGACTAGGAATTATGTTCTGAGTTACAAAGCGTCCGAGTTGATTCCTATTGGTTACAAAGACTCGGATTTCCAATCTGATAAGGATCAGCGAAAGTCTACATCAGGCTATGTGTTCACATTGGGAGGTGGAGCAGTCTCATGGAAGAGTGTTAAGCAGAAATGCATTTCGGACTCTACCATGGAAGCCGAATATGTAGCAGCCTCTGAGGCAGCTAAAGAATCGGTGTGGCTCCGGAACTTCCTTATGGACTTGGATGTGGTTCCTAAAATGCCTAGAGCTATCACAATTTATTGTGACAATAGCGGTGCAGTGGCTAATGCAACGGAACCACGAGCCCACAATGCGAGTAAACACATAGATCGCAAGTACCACCTGATTAGAGACATCGTCAGGAGAGGCGATGCGGTTGTCACCAAGATTGCATCAGCGGATAACCTGGCTGACCCCTTTACGAAGGCACTTCCAGCGGAAGCGTTCAAGAGACACGTGAAGGGGATGGGTATCGGATGTATGGTAGAGGGCAACTAGAGATTTAGTATAAGTGGGAGATTGATGGAGTTATATTCTAAATGTCTAGTTTAGTGACAATATGGAACTCCTTATCTGTGTTTTACATTATCTATTAATCAAACTGTCGGCATTTAATCTATCATGTACTTGAATGCAATAGTCCTAGATATATACGTTGTAGACAGTATGGCGTGAGGAGACACGCGGAAGATCATACTGTCGGTTACTCGTATACTATCGAACAGAAGCTCACGACTTAGATGGACAGGGACAATCCATCGGTACGTCGTAGTGTGACTGGGTAATAGATGGTCTTGACTATTATGTTACACTCGTACACTTGGTGTATTGAGCAGGACCACGGGAGGGCGTTCGATTTATACTAATCGACGTAATCGAACTAGACCTCAGAATTACGGATATACGAATTCCTAATCCTTATATAATTATAGGTGCGTATGTCCAATTCTCGGTTCTTTAACTTGCCAATGAGTGAGACTAATTGATTAGTCGAGATACTCGGTAAATTGGGAATCGGAATTGTACACACGGCATGCTATAGATTATAGACAGGAAACCGTGTCCCGTTTATCGGGTTGATAACGTCCCCGAGATGAGCTCATAAAGTTTATCATGTAAACCCTGCAGGTGGATTTGTTCCACATGATAATAAGGATGAGTGGTACTAGTCTCGGATTATAAGAAACGAATTAATTTAATTATTAGTAATTAAATAAATTCGTGGACGTTCGATATCTTAAACACGGGGAAAGTCGTATATGTAATTTCAGCGGAATTATTATTGTTGAAATAATATTAAATTTATTTCGGGAATTCAATTATAATTTTATAGTGGAATTAATTATAATTAAAATTCAATTTAATTAAAGGTTTTCTTTTAAGGACACCGGTTTAATTAAATTGCAATTTAGCCCGGGATTTATTTACCTAAGGGGTCCCTAGTGTAACTCTATAAATATCCCTACCTTGCCTATCCTAAACCTACATTCCGCAGCTTTTTATTTTTTTGAGAAAATTATTGCGCTAGCGCAATTAAGTTTTCCTCTGCAAAAATAATAGAGTGTAGCGCAAATATTTTTCTCTCATCAGAGAAAAGAAATATAGCGCTGGTAGAAAAGGAGAAGGCAGAGAAGGAGACCCAACGGATCGTTGCCCACACAACGGTTGGATTCAAGGGAAGAGGCATACACTAGCAATCGCTAAGGTCTCAACAATCGACCGATAAGGTATGAGATCGGAACTTTTTATTCCGCATTTATTCGATCTCACTTTTCCTCGTTGATCATACTTTGAACGTAGATCGGGTTCCGGGGTTGTGGGTTGTATTCCTCGACTACTGGGGGTTCTAGGACCTTCGGATCGGTAGTCAGATGAGGAAAAACGACCCGGAAACGAGCCCGGAACAGCAACGTCGCGTTGCTGTTCGCGGAGAAACGGCGACCGCCGTTTCTAAACGTCGACCGCCGTTTCTAAACGTCGACCGCCGTTTTGCTGTTTTCCTGGCAGCCCGCTCCGGCTCGCGCGGTTGTCCTTCGGGGCAATGGCTGGGCGTGAATCGGGGCACGTGCTGGGAAAGCGAACGAAGTAGCGACACCGGATGTCGACTGGGATCGTTCGGATGTTCGAGCGATCGAACGAACGCATCCCGGGTAGTCGATTTCCAACACTTCTCGCTGGATTATCCTGCTCAAGTGGTCAGCCACTAAGTTTTGGTTACCTGACTTGTCTCTGATTTTGATGTCGAACTCTTGTAGCAACAAGATCCATCTTATCAGCCGTGGCTTGGTCTCCTTCTTGGCCATTAAGTACTTCAGCGCGGCATGGTCAGTGTAGACTATGGTTTTGCTCCCGAGCAAGTAAGATCTGAACTTCTCGAACGCAAACACCACAGCTAGTAGTTCTTTCTCCGTGGTCGCGTAGTTGCATTGAGCAGTGTTCAATGTCTTGGATGCATAGTAGATTACATGCCGTTCCTTTCCTTTCATCTACCCAAGTACAGCACCCACGGCGTACCCACTCGCGTCGCACATAAGCTCAAATGGCATTCCCCATTCTGGTGGCTGGATGATGGGGGCAGTGACTAACCTCTCCTTGAGGTGGTTGAAGGCAGCTTGACAGTCATCATCAAAGTTCTAGTCAACCTCATTTTGTAATAGCCTGGTTAGAGGTTGGGCAATCTTGGCAAAGTCTCTCACGAACCTCCTGTAGAACCCAGCGTGCCCAAGGAAGCCTCTGACTTGCTTGACATTCCTTGGATAAGGCAGCTTTGATATGGTCTCTATTTTGGCTCGGTCGACTTCAATTCCCTTGGCAGAGACTACGTGCCCAAGGACTATCCCTTCTTCAACCATAAAGTGACATTTCTCGTAGTTAAGTACCAAACTTTTTTCCACACATTTGCTGAGGGCCAACTCCAGGTTGTTCAAGCATGTCTCGAACGAGCTGCCATATACAGTAAAGTCATCCATGAAAACTTCTATCCCTTGCTCGAGCAGATCGTCAAAGATGCTCATCATGCATCTCTGGAAGGTGCCAGGGGCGTTGCATAGACCGAATGGCATGCGTCTGATGGAGTTATATTCTAAATGTCTAGTTTAGTGACAATATGGAACTCCTTATCTGTGTTTTTCATTATCTATTAATCAAACTGTCGGCATTTTGTCTATCATGTACTTAAATGGAATAGTCCTAGATATATACGTTGTAGACAGTATGGCGTGAGGAGACACGCGGAAGATCATACTGTCGGTTACTCGTATACTATCGAACAGAAGCTCACGACTTAGATGGACAGGGACAATCCATCGGTACGTCGTAGTGTGACTGGGTGATAGTTGGTCTTGACTATTATGTTACACTCGTACACTTGGTGTATTGAGCAGGACCACGGGAGGGCGTTCGATTTATACTAATCGAAGTAATCGAACTAGACCTCAGAGATTACGGATATACGAATTCCTAATCCCTATATAATTATAGGTGTGTGTGTCCAATTCTCGGTTCTTTAATATGCCAATGAGTGAGACTAATTGATTAGTCGAGATACTCGGTAAATTGGGAATCGGAATTGTACACACGGCATGCTATAGATTATAGAAAGGAAACCGTGTCCCGTTTATCGGGTTGATGACGTCCCCGGGATGAGCTCATAAAGTTTATCATGTAAACCCTGCAGGTGGATTTGTTCCACATGATAATAAGGATGAGTGGTACTAGTCTCGGATAATAAGAAAAGAATTAATTTAATTGTTAGTAATTAAATAAATTCGTGGACGTTCGATATCTTAAACACGGGGAAAGTCGTATACGTAATTTCGACGGATTTATTATTGTTGAAATAATATTAAAATTAATTTCGGGAATTCAATTATTATTTTTTAGTGGAGTGAATAATAATTAAAATTGAAATACTTTAATTAAGGAATTGCGTTTACGTATTCCAAGTTAATTAATATTTCAATTTAGCCCTTAATTAATTTCCCTTAGGTCCATAACGTAGCTCTATTTAAACCCCCTCCCTTACCCTCTCTTAACCTAACTTTCGCCGCAACTTTCATTTTTCATCAGAGAATAATTAATTGCTTAGCGCAATAATATTTTTCTCTGTGTAAAAAATAAAGTTAACGCAATTATATTTTTATTCTCTCATTGAGAATAATCATACGGTGGTTGAGATAGAGAGAGTATAGACGGGAGAACTCCAGCGGATCGTTGCCCACACAGCGGTTGGAGACGGGATCAGAGATATACGTTAGAAGCTCTAAGGTCTCAACAATCGACCGAGAAGGTATGAGATCGATTCTTATTCCGCAATTTATTCGATCTCTGTTTTTGCGCTAATCATACAACGAACCAAAGATTGGTTTACGGGGTTAAGGATAGTTTTTCTCCAGCCTCTGGGCGGTTGAGAACCGCCGGATCGGTGGCTGATCGGAGAAAAACGGATCGGAAACGGCCCGGAACAGCAGCATCGCGCTGCTGTTCGAAGCAGGCAAGCGCCCGCTTGAGGGGCAAGCGCCCGCTCGCGACAGGCAGCAGGCGCTCGCCTGGGCAGCAAGCGCTCGCTTGCGGTGCTGCGCGAGCGCTCGCCTGGTGGGCAGGCGGCCGCTTGCTCCGGGCAGATTGCGAGCCGCGGCTTTGGCTGCGGCGGATGCGCGATCTGCTTGGCGGGTGGCCATGGCTGTTCGGAGGTGAACTCCTGGAGTCGATTGGGCACATCCGGATGTTCGAGGGTTCGAACGGTGTGTCCCGGATAGTCGATTTCCAACAATTGGTATCAGAGCCGGTTATCGGTTCGTTGTATTTTTGCGCGTGTTACCTTGCAGGTTGAACCCGATTATTATGGCCAATTTATTTTTGATATTTTGTGCTGTATGTATGTGGTTTTGATTAAACTCTCGGGCTTGTCGAGATCGTTTTAATTTTGGAAAGTTGCTTGTTTGTAATAGATAAAAACGACGGGTTGAGTCGTTAGGTTTATTTATTTTTCGTTGCATCCGGGACTTGTATAGGGTCGATCAAAATGTATAGGATCGATACCGGACTTAGTAGAATAATTTTGTAATTAATTTCTGCTAATGGATCGAGACGAGATCGAAGCCCGGAGGAAAGAGAATCGAAGTCGAGACGAGCAACGAGTTCAAGTTCCAAGAGACGTGCATTCAAGATTTTAAGGCCATAATAATCGGGCCACGTTAATTGCTTTTTGTGTGATTTACGTGTTTTATTATGCTTATTATTTTATGCATGTATATCCCTAAATCGTAAAATACTAAGTGGGAGAGGGATTGGAAACAATCCCGCGGTCTCCATTCTCTGTTTCGAGAGTGATGTGTATTGACTTACGAGTTGGCTTTAGTGTCATCCTCCCTATCGGATAAAGTCGATACACGGAAATCACTTTGATCGAAATTCGAATGAAATTCCAATTTTAAAATTGAACAATTAAGTTTTTCAAAGCAATGCCTAATCTGTCTTTCAAAGACTAATTTCAACTCGACTCATTCTCACCCCGGGGAGTGGAATGGAGCCAAAGCGCTTGGTTATGTCGATGACACAGATTAGAGACATTCGAGTCATTCGATGACTGGATCGATTGTCTGGTTGGCTCCCTCACCTAGTGAGAGATAGGGCTCAATTGCATGATTGATCGCTGGTTAGAAACTTCGAGTTTCACTTACGAGATATCAAGCTTTGATTAACGAGATTGTGAAATTTATTAAATTGAATTCAATTAACAAAGTTGTTTGTTTAGTAAACGTCCACACTATCGTGGCTTGCTAGACAGAAACGGAACTTTGGGTTAATTGAGGCTCGACAGTTATAGGAAATCGTAAAAGGACCGCATGTCAACGTAAACGTCCACACTAACGTGGCTTGCGGTGGGCGTGTAGTTTCCGAGCGGTTAACTTAGTACTGAGAAATGGTATACACTTAGGTACGCTTTACAGTATCCTCCCCATCGGAGTCACTGCTGTAATGATGTACGACCGAAGTAAAAGTCCAGTTATAAAATCGTTTGGACCAGTATACGTCCACATGAACGTGGCATGCTAGTCTGATGGGATTTTAGGATTGATTGGTAAATTTAATGATATTAATTAAGGGAGTTAATATCGAATTAAATTTGACGGTTTGATTTGTCTCTTTTATAGATATGGCACTCAACCCGCTGTCCATTATACTAAAAGAAAACAAACTCACTGGTCCAAACAATGTTGATTGGAAACGAAACTTAGACATTGTCCTGACTGCTGAGGAGTACAAATATGTACTCCATGAGGGTTGTCCTGATGAACCTACTGATACCTCCACTCCTGAGGAAAAGGAAGCTCATCGGAAGTGGGTCAAGGCTGATCAGATGGCGCGGTGCTACATTTTGGCTTCTATGTCAAATGTGCTGCAACATCAGCATGAGGCCATGACCACTTCCTATGATATGATGCTTAACCTCAAGGAGATGTTTGGTAGTCAGGATAGGGCAGCCAGGCAAGATGCTATGAGGCAACTCATGACGGCCACCATGTCCGAAGGAACGCCCGTGAGGGATCACGTTCTTAGGATTATTGGCTATCTGAATGAGATAGAGATTATGGGAGGAGCTATCGATGGGGAAACCCAGATCGATATAGTGCTCCAGTCTCTGCCTAGGAGTTTTGAGCAGTTCCGCCTGAACTATAACATGAACAAGAGGTTATATTCGTTGGCGGAACTCCTGACTGAACTCCAGGCGGCAGAGGGAATCTTTAAGAAGTCTCATGCACCTGTGGCTGTGAAACTTCCTGGCCCTCCGGGGACTAAGAGGAAGAAGAAGCAAGGACGGAAACCCAGTGGACCCAGAAATGGTGGACCACAGAATGGAGTGAACAAGCCCAAGGGCAAGTGTTTCCGTTTCAAGCAGTCTGGACATTGGAAGTCTAATTGTCCTCTCAGACAAGGAGGTATGAACTTTTCCTTAGTCACTGAAACATGTTCAGCGGTGTTATCCACCGGTACCTGGTGTGTGGATACGGGAGCCACTGATCATGTCTGCAATTCTTTGCAGGGGTTCCAGGAAACCCGACGGCTTAGAGAGGGAGAGATCACCATCTACATGGGCAACGCTACGAAAGTGGCGGCAGTTGCAGTGGGAGATGTTCATTTATCTTTTAATAATAAAGTTTTGGTATTGAATAATTGTCTTTATGTACCAACTTTTAGAAAGTACCTTGTTTCGGTTTCTAAGTTTGTTTTGAATGGATATTCAGTTTCTTTTGATAATTCGTTTATTGTCAAGAAAAATGGTGAGTATATCTGTTCTGGTACATTGATAGGCAACTTATATATACTGAATCCTAATTATTCCACGATGCAACGAGTAGAGTCTTTTAACACATCTAGTACCAATAAGAGAAAGGAGCCTTCTAGGATGAATCAAAAGTACTTATGGCATCTTAGGCTAGGTCATATTAACTTGGGCAGGAATCAAAGGTTGATAACTGATGGAATACTCAGTGATGTGAAAGATGAGGACTTTCCAACCTGCGAATCATGCCTGGAAGGAAAAATGACCAAGCGACCTTTTAGTGATAAAGGGTTTAGATCCAAGGAAGTACTAGAATTGATTCACTCTGATTTGTGCGGGCCTTTATCTGTCCAAGCGAGAGGAGGTTATGAATATTTCGTAACCTTCACTGATGATTACTCAAGGTATGGTTTTATATACCTGATGCGCCGCAAGAGCGAGTGCTTTGACAAGTTCAAGGAGTACAAAGCTCTTGTGGAGAACCTTCATGGTAAAACCATAAAGACTCTACGATCTGATCGTGGAGGAGAGTACCTCTCGGGAGAGTTTAAGGGGTACTTATTAGAGAATGGGATTGACTCCCAGATGACTGCACCATACACGCCCCAGCAGAATGGTGTAGCAGAAAGAAGGAATAGGACTCTTATGGAAATGGTAAGATCTATGATGAGTTATTCAGACCTACCAGTTTCGTTCTGGGGATATGCCTTGGAAACAGCGGCTTATATCCTGAACTTAGTTCCTTCTAAATCAGTCCCCAAGACGCCCTCGGAATTGTGGACCGGGCGTAAGCCGAACTTGAACTTGGTAGTATCTATTCAAAAGGGATTCAAAAGGTCGAAATTGATTTGATCAATTATAGTTGGAGGAATGGATCTCCCGACCTAAGAATAAATCTTGAAAGATGATACGACTAAGTTAACCTTTCTGGATAAAGGATGGAATTCAGACAAGTATAGGAAATGATTTATGATTAATGCGGTATGTGTAATTAGAGAAGGTGCGAGTCGTTCTTTCAAGAATACTCGAAGATGGTTTGGACTACTTGCTGTGCCATAAAGGCGGATTGTTTTCAACACAAAGCCATTATGGGGAACCTTCAAAGTATATCCATTAGAAGCCTGCGACTTGTTCGCGGAGGCTATCACCTATCTAAATAACACATAGCATAGATCAAAGATTGAGATTAAATCTCAAACGACTACACCATACACTGAAGTGTAGACATGGTGTGTCAGGAATAAGAAATGGAATTTTAATAGTAAAAGGACAAGTTTGTTCGGAACTACCTATGTTCTATGGATATTTCTGGACACAACGGCACATTCTATGTGGTTGTAGAATATCCTAGAAGAACAAGTAATTGTATGTTCAATAGTACTACGAACCAGAAGGGTGTTCTCGCCCGGTTCTTAGAGAAAGACTATTAGATGAACAACAAATGCCCTAACTGACAAAGTACTTTAAAATGAGGAAAAGACAGACTGAGAACCAGCCTGACCGAGTAGCGATACACCACTAACTGCACCTAATGTTATTACTGTTATACACCGGAACGCCATTGCAGTGGGAGGTTGTTAAGCAACCAGAGATGTTCATAAGACTGGAGGAGTTTTGAACTCTGGATCCAGTATACATGAAATCGATCCCTAGGTCTGCATAGGAATATGCGGAGAAGGTGTGTTAGAGACGTAATGGAAACAAAGGTGGTGTTTCTCGGAATTTTGTGTAGATAACACTTTGTCATTGGCAACAATGTGAAAATGTTGTCAGACATAAAATAGAGGTTGTCTAAATGAATCAAGGTATAAGATTGAGATGAAGTTGGATCATGTTCTTAGAAATCTTTCGATCTCTGGATAAGGACATTTGTACTTCTCTTAAGATATCTTATACGATTATGGTTTGTTTTAAACATGCACAATTCTAAGAAAGGTTATTGCCTTTCGGGAACAGAATACATCTATCTAAAGGCGTGTGTTTCGAACACATGAAGGAGATAGATATAGACAAAGCAGTTACCTACACTTCTTGTGTAGAGAGCTTTGTAGATGCAATGTTGAAAAACCAGAACCTGATATCAACTATGCGGTTAGCGTAGTGGGAGGATATCAAAGTAATCTAGACAAGAGATGTTCGGATGTTTTAATAGTACTTGCGAAAGTACTGGACATTAAGCAAGACGAAATCTTCTTTGATTACATGTTCTCAGATCTCAAATCAGAGAAGGACCAGTGTAAGTCGATATCAGGCTATGTGTTCACTTTTAGAAGAGGTGGAACCTAAGGATGAAAGAGTGACAAGCATGATGCTTCTCGGACTCTATCATAAACCGAATAGCAGCCTCAGAGGCAGCGGAAGTTTTGGTTAGGTTCCGGAATGACCTCTGAACTTGGATATGATTCTTGGTTCACCAAAGGCTATGTACATAGCGGTGCGTGGAGAACTGGAAGAAGTCATAAGTTCGAAAAGTGATGATAACACATAGAGCAAGTACCACCTGATACGAATCATCGTCGAGGGAGACGACGTAGTAGTCACCAAGATAACTTCAGAGCGGCAACCTAGAGTGCTCACTCACATAGTACTCGGAAGTACACCTTAAGCACGTGATGAGTATGGGAACCGGGAGTTTGGAGGAAATGACTAGACCTTAGTACAAGTGGGAGATTGTTGGAGTTGTGTACTTAATGTCTAGATTTAAGTAACGGTAAACTCCCGATCATAGCATTTAATCTATTTAATTAATAAACAATTATTTGCATTTAATTATTTATAATTAAATATATGCAAATCATAGTTCTGGATTTTATACGTTGTAGTTAGTATGGTGCTGCATGGGCGCACAGATGATCATACTATCGGTTACTCGTATTTAATCGAACAGTTGCTCACGACCTAGATGGACACGAACTAATCCATCGGTATAGTCGTTGTGTGAGAGAGAAAATAATTTATCTTAATTATTTTATCACACTTGTACACTTGGTGTATTGGGCGGATCAGCTTGAGATTTATTGATTAGGATTGCCTTGGATAATCAATTTAAATCTCGGAGTATTTTATTCTTAATCCCCGATATTATTGCGGGTGTGTATATTTAATATTAGAGACTTTGATTTTCCAAAGGAATTAACCGATTTAATTATTGGGTTAATTACCGGTAAAGTTGGGTCGCTATATTTTATATACGACATGCCGTGAATACTTGACGGGAAAGTGTATCCCGGAAGGGTTGATAATATCCCCGAGATGAGTTCATAAGGAATTATTGTGTAAACCTCATGAGTGGATTCGTTCCGCACAATAATAAAGGTTGAGCGGTACTAGTCTCGGATATAAGATATGAATATTATTTATTGAGCAATAAATAAATTTATTCATGGATATTTAAATCTTAAATACACGGAATAAATAATACTAATCGGAGAAATATTATTTGATATAATATGGAATAATATTGGGAGTGCAATTTTATTTATATAGTGGAAAATAAATAAAATTTAATATTGATAAGGATTAATGGATTTGGGTTGGACCCAATTTAATCTTCAATATTTAGAAGCCCAATATTTATTCTCCTTATGATCCCATACGTAGCCTATATAAGCACTACATGGTCTTCACTTTTAAGAAGAGAGAATTTTTAATTGACCTACGCCAATCATAAAGTCTTGAGAGTGAGGAAGATCCATAGGAATCCGATAGATCGTCGCCCACACGACGTTCGGACGAGGTGCAAGGAATACGTAGGAAGATCGCAAGGTCGTCAACCGATTTCGTTTCTCCGTACAACGAATCGAAGGTATAATCGAGAATCCCCCTCTTTGATTATGTGCGTGTTAATCGTAATATGTACATGAACAAGACGATCCGGGAAAACGACGATCATCGCGGACGGGGATTCGAGATCCCCGGCGAAGATCGAAGGGGGTGGTCGAAACCCTAGGGCTCGACCACCCGGCGCGCGCGACGAAGGGCGAAGCCCCGGCTGGACGCCGGGGCACGCGATCGACTTCGGTCGATCGCTGGGGTGCCACGGGCTGGTGCCGTGGCGGACCCCAGCCGCCCTCGACGGCGGCGTGCGCAAGGGAGGAGCCCCGGCTGAAGCCGGGGCGAGCGATCGACCGTGAGGTCGATCGCGTGGGAAAGCCGCGGCTGATGCCGCGGCGGGTCAGCCTGGGGCTGACCGCCCTCCTCCGGCGAAGGTGGTGAGTCGCCGGACTCACCACCGGGGGCTGTTCGACAGCCCCAGCGATCGCCATGCACGGCGATCGCGAACCCCAGCCGCGATGGGGTTCGGCTAGGGTTTAGCCGCGGGTTCATCCCGCGGCGACGCTCTTGTCGAGCCCGGTTCTTCGTGAGGTGGTTCGCGTTCGTTGATCCGACTAGTGGGAGAAAATCGACTGGGGGCGGGCTGCGTGTCTTCGGGCGCGTAGTCTCCAAAGGTCGGACTCCTGCGGATGAGTCGGTGTTCGTGTAATCTCCGGCGACGGGTTTTTCGGCCGGGTTATCGGTTCCGCAAATTTTTTGATAGCCCGGGACATCGAATCCCAGCATTTAATCTATTAAATTAATAAACAATTGTTTGCGTTTAATTATTTATTAAATATATGCAAATCATAGTCCTAGATTTTATACGTTGTAGTTAGTATGGTGTGTCGGGCCCACACAGAAGATCATACTATCGGTTACTCGTATTTAATCAAACAGTGGCTCACGACCTTGATGGACCCGGACCAATCCATCGGTATGGTCGTTGTGTGAGAGAGAAAATAATTTGTCTTAATTATTTTATCACACTTGTACACTTGGTGTATTGAGCGGATCGTTGAGATTCATCGATTAGGATTGCCGGCGATAATCGATTCGAGTCTCAGTGTATTTTATTCTTAATCCCCGATATTATTGCGGGTGTGTATATTTAATATAAGTGACTTTGATTTACCAAAGGAATTAACCGATTTAATTATTGGGTTGATTACCGGTTAAGTTGGGTCACTATATTTCATATATGACATGCCGTGAATAATTGACCGGACAGTGTATCCCGTAAGGGTTGATAATATCCCCGAGATGAGCTCATAAGGAATTATTGTGTAAACCTCATGAGTGGATTCGTTCCGCACAATAATTAAGGTTGAATGGTACCAGTCTCGGATTAAAGAGATGAATAAATTAATTAGCAATAAATTAATTTTATTCATGGATATTTAAATCTTAAATACACGGAATAAATAATACTACCGAAGAAATATTATTTGATATAATATGGTTTAATATTGGGAGTGCAATTAATTTATATAGTGGAAAATAAATTAATTAATATTGATAAGGATTAATGGACTTGAGCATTGGGCTCAATTTAATCTTCAATATTGGAAGCCCAATATTCCACCTCCTTTAGATCCCCTACGTAGCCTATAAAAGCACTACATGGCCTTCATAAATCATAAGACAAGAATTATCATACTTGATATTCTAGAGAGTTGAAGGAGATCCATAGAAGTTCGATAGATCGTCGCCCACCCGACGTTCGAACGGAGTGCAAGGAATACGTGGGAAGATTCAAAGGTCTTCAATTGATTTTGTTTCTCCGCACAACGAATCAAAGGTATAATCATAAAACTCCTTGTGTGATTTTATGTGAATTAAATTGTGACATATACATGAACACAAGATCCGGGTAAACGACGATCTTCGGGGACGGGGATTCGAGATCCCCGGCGAAGAATCGAACGAACCCTCGGCTGGGAGCCGAGGGGTGGCGGTCGAGCCCTAGGGCTTCGACCGCCGGCGTGCATCGAAGGAACGCCGCGGCTGGGGCGATCGAGCCCTAGCTCGATCGCCGGGGACCGTCGCGGCTTCGCGCCGCGGCTGGTGGTCCCCCCTCCTGTCGGTGGTGGCGGTGATTCGCCGGACTCACCGCCCGGGGCTGCCGGAGCAGCCCAGCGATCGGCGCACGATCGCGAGCCCCGGTGGGGGCTCGGCTAGGGTTTCGGCCGCGGGTTCATCCCGCGGCGATGCTCGGGTCGAGCCTGGATCCGTTTGGTGGTTCGCGTGTTTCCGGCGATGGGATTTCGGTCGGGGTTATCGGTTCCGCATTTTTTGATACCCCGGGATATCGATTTCCAGCAATTGGTATCAGAGCGTTTGGTTTCGTGTTCATGTATATGTTCAATTGTGTTCTACCTTGCAGGGATTCCGACTATCATGGTTTAATTAATTGTTAATTATTCGTTTAATTAATTGCTATTAAATTTTACCATGATTATTCGTTATTAAACTCTCGGACATGTCGAGATTCGTTTTGTGTGGATGAATGCTTGTAATAGTAAAAATTCGGGGGTTGACCGAATTTAGATTTATTATTATTGTTCTATGTTTTCCGGAAAGTGTATAGGGTCGATTTCATGTATAGAATCGATACCGGAATTGTAAATTTATTTCTTGTAATTTATTTACGTTGGATCGATGCCGAGACGACCGCCGGAGAACACGTGTGACGAAGAAGACGAAGAGGACGAAGAATCGGGGGGTCGATCAACCCCATGATCGACCCCATGACCGAAGCCATGGGGAGGGGTCGATCGCCCCTCGGCTGGGGCTGCCGCCGGCATGGTGGTGCTGGAATTCGATATCCCGGGCTATTAAAATTGTGGAAACCATAGCCCGATCAAACCCTTCGCCGGAAATCACATGAACGGTGACTCATCCGCCGGAGTCCGACCTTTGGAGACTACGCACCCGAAGGTACGCAGCCCGCCCCTAGCCGAACCCCCGCGAGTCGGGGTTCACATGATCGAAGGATCGATCGCACGCCGGCGATCGATCGGGGAGGGGCTGCCCAGCAGCCCCCGCGGCGAGTCCGGCGACTCGCCGCCGCCTGGAGGTCCCCACCGTCGAGGTGGGGTGGTG
This sequence comes from Euphrasia confusa, assembly GCA_954870475.1. Classification (NCBI taxonomy): domain Eukaryota; kingdom Viridiplantae; phylum Streptophyta; class Magnoliopsida; order Lamiales; family Orobanchaceae; genus Euphrasia; species Euphrasia confusa. The sequence continues at coordinate 20,417,767 of OX940954.1, forward strand.
TGCGGCTCCAGCCCGCGCCCCGGCGGTCGATCACCGCGATCGACCGCGCGCCCTCGGCCCAGCCGAGGGTCGCCTCCTCCGCGCCCGCCGAACCCTAGGCGGGTCGATCCACGCGGTCCGGTGGCTTCGCCACCACCGCGTGATCTTCCGTCTACTCCGGGTTCGAACTTCGGATCTTGCGTTCTACGGTAATTTCGATAAACCAAAACCGAAATAATATCGAGGGGGTTCTAGATATTATACCTTCGATTCGTTGTTCGGAGAAACGAAATCAAACACCTTTGAATCTTCCCACGTATTCCTTGCACTCCGTTCGAACGTCGGGTGGGCGACGATCTATCGAACTCCTATGGATCTCCTTCAACTCTCTAGAATATCAAGTATGATATTCTTCTCTTATGATACGTTTTTAATTGTGAAGGCCATGTAGTGCTTTTATAGGCTACGTAGGGGATCAAAAGGAGGTGGAATATTGGGCTTCTAATATTGAAGATTAAATTGAGCCCAATGCTCAAGTCCATTAATCCTTATCAATATTAATTTTATTTATTTTCCACTATATAAATAAAATTGCACTCCCAATATTTACCCATATTATATCGAATAATATTTCTCCGGTAGTATTATTTATTCCGTGTATTTAAGATTTAAATATCCATGAATAAATTTATTTATTGCTCAATAAATTATATTCATCTCTTATATCCGAGACTAGTACCATTCAACCTTAATTATTGTGCGGAACAAATCCACTCATGAGGTTTACACAATAATTCCTTATGAACTCATCTCGGGGATATTATCAACCCTTCCGGGATACACTTTCCCGTCAAGTATTCACGGCATGTCATATATAAAATATAGCGACCCAACTTTAACCGGTAATTAACCCAATAATTAAATCGGTTAATTCCTTTGGAAAATCAAAGTCTCTAATATTAAATATATACACCCGCAATAGTATCGGGGATTGAGAATAAAATACTCTGAGATTTAAATTGATTATCCAAGGCAATCCTAATCAATAAATCTCAAGCGATCTGCCCAATACACCTAAGTGTACAAGTGTGATAAAATAATTAAGATAAATTATTTTCTCCCTCACACAACGACTATACCGATGGATTGGTCCATGTCCATCTAGGTCGTGAGCAACTGTTTGATTAAATACGAGTAACCGATAGTATGATCTTCTGTGTGCCCATGCAACACCATACTAACTACAACGTATAAAATCCAGGACTATATTTTGCATATTTAATTAATGATAATTAAATGCAAATAATTGTTTATTAATTTAATAGATTAAATGCTATGATCAGGAGTTTACCGTTACTTAAATCTAGACATTAAGTACACAACTCCAACAATCTCCCACTTGTACTAAGGTCTAGTCATTTCCTCCAAACTCCCGGTTCCCATACTCATCACGTGCTTTAAAGTGTACTTCCGAGAAGTACTATGTGAGTGAGCAATCTAGGTTGCCGCTCTGAAGTTATCTTGGTGACTACTACATCGTCTCCCTCGACGATGATTCATATCAGGTGGTACTTGCTCTATGTATTAACATCACTTTTTGACTTATGACCTTTTCCAGTTTACCATGCACCGCTATCCAATAGCCTGTGATGAACTAAGAGTCATATCCAAGCCAAAGGGGTTATCCCGGAACCTAACCAGAACTTCCGCTGCCTCTGAGGCTGCTGTTCAGTTATGAGAGAGTCTGAGAAGCGTCCTGCTTATCACTCTTTCATGGTTCCACCCTTTTCTAAAAGTGAACACATAGCCTGATATTGATTTACACTGGTCTTTCTATGATTCTTGAATCTGAGAGAATGTAATCTAAGATGATTTCGTCTTGCTTCGTAATCCAGTACTTCGCAAGTACTATTACAGCATTCGAAAAAAATCCTTTCTAGATTACCTTGATATCCTCCCACTACGCAAACCGCATAGTTGATATCAGGTTCTTGCTTTTATAAAATTGCATCTATAAAGCTTTCCATACTTGAAGTATAGGAAACTGCTTTGTCCTCATCTATCTCCTTCATGTGTTCGAACACATACCCTTTAGATAGATGTATATTCTGTCTCTGAAAGGCAATAACCTTTCTCAGAAGTATGCATGTTTAAAACAAACCATAATCGAATAAGATATCTAGGAGAAGTACAATGTTCTTATTCTTAGATCGAAAAAATCTCAAGAACATGCTCTAACTTCTACTCAATCTTATATCTCGATTCATTTAGACAACCATTTTCTTATGTCTGACAACTTTTTCTACATTGTTGCCAATGATGAAATTGTCATCTACATAAGATCTCCGAGAAACACCACTTTGTTTCCATTACGTTTTCAATACACCTATCGTCTATGCCTTTTGATGAATCCATCAAATGGACTATCCCATCAATTCGCAAGTTCCACGATTTATAGCTTTCTTTCAATCCATAATGGATTTACTAAGCTTGTACTCTAAATGATCTTGCCTCTTAACAATAATCCTTATTGTTTTTTCTAAACAGGCACATTTAGATTTAGTACTGCCCTTATGCAGAGCTAGGGATCGATTTCATCTTTACCAGATCCAGAGTTAAAACTCTTCTAGTCTTATGAACATCTCTGGTTGCTTAACAACCTCCCACTGCAATGGCGTGCCGGTGTATAACAGTAATAACATTGGGTGCAGCATGTGGTGTACTTCTACTCGGTTTGGCTGGTTCCTAGTCTTTTGTCCTTCTTCTCATTCCAAGGTATTACGTTAGTTCGGGCTTTGTGGTTCTTCTAATAGTCTTCCTCTAAGAACCGGGCGTTACACGTCCTTCTGGTTCATAGTACTATAGAACGCACAACACTTTGTTCATCTAGGATATCCTACAACCATATTTAATATGCCGTTGTCTCTAGGAATATCCATAGAACATAGGTAGTTCCGAATAACTTGTTCTTTTACTATTAGATTTCCTTTTCTTATTTTCAACGCACCATCTCTACACGTGAGTGTATGGCGCGGCCCTTTTGGGATTGAATCCCAATCTTTGATTATGCTATGTGTTATTTAGATAGGTGATGGCCTCCGCAATCGAGTCGCAGGCTCTTAATGGATATACTTTGATGGTTCCCCATAATGGCTTTGTGTCCATTGACTAGTCAAAACACTATGCTTTTATGGCACATCAAGTATTCTAATCCATCATCGAGTACTCTCGAAAGAATTACTCGTACCTTTCTAATTTACACATATGTCTGCATATCTAATCATTTCCAATACTTGTCTGAATTCTATCCTTTATCCAGAAAGGTTTGCTTTAGATGTATTATCCTCCAAATTCAATCCTTAGGTCGGAAGGTCCATTCCTTCAAATATAATTGATTGAATCAATTTCGACCTTTTGAATCTTATTTGAAAATACTACTAAGTATAAGAATTCACAAGTATAATGATCAATTAAAGAAATACATCCAACAAGTAAAACAAGTTATACATATCACGGATTGTTGCATCGTGGTAGACTAAGGATTCATCATTCACATATTGCTATCTAATGTACCGGAATAGATAATGTCCATTATTTCTTATCCAAATCATCACCATGATTAAAGAAATAAAAATATCCATTCATAAAGAAAATCCAGAACAAAAGTTCTTTTCAAAATAAGGGGTACATAAAGCAATAACTTGAAATGAAATCCTAAACTACTGAAAGCAGATAAATGTCTTCCACTGCAACCGCTGCTACCCCAACAGCTTCGCCCATGTAGACTCGAACTCTTCTTATCTAAGTCGCCGGGTTTTCTGGAACCCCTGCATTCAAGAATGCACATACCGTCAGTGGTTCCATATCTACACACCAGAATTCTGGTAGATAATACCGCTGACTATGTTTTTACGACTAAAGAAAAATTCGTACCTTTGAGAGGACATTCAGACTTCCAGTGTCCAGACTTGTTGCATCGGAAGCACTTGCCTCTTGGCTTTGCAGCCCCCACTCGTGGTCCATTCCTCTTGGCACCACTGGGTTTCCAGGCTTGCTTCCTTTTCTTGCCCCTACCTCCAACAGGCTTCGAGCCCTTGGACTTGGTAGCTACAAACGCTTGAGACTTGCCCTTCTTGTAGATCCCCTCTGCCGCCTTTAGTTCAGTCAGGAGTTGCGCAAGAGTATAACATAGTTTACCCATATTATAGCTCATACGAAACTGCTCAAAACTAGGGGTCAGAGACTGGAGTATGATGTCGACTTGCGTCTCAGCATCAATAGAAGCTCCTAGGATCTCAAGTTCATTCAACAAACTCATCATCTTAAGAACGTGCTCCCCAACGGGCGTTCCTTCAGACTGAGTAGTCGACATGAGGACTCTCATGGCTTCTTGCATAGCCGCACGATCTTGCTCCCCAAACATCTCCTTGAGGTTAAACATCATATCATAGGCAGTGTCCATTGGCTCATGTTGGGTTTGGAGTACATTTGACATGGAAGCCAAAATATAACAACTAGCCATTTCATCAGCCTTTTTCCACTTTCGATATGCCAGTTTTTCCTCATCAGTTGAGGTAGTCGTGGGCTCGGCAGGGCACACTTCATGGAGTACATACTTGTACTCCTCACGGCTGCCTCGACTGATGAGGAAAAAATGGCATATCGGAAGTGGAAAAAGGCTGATGAAATGGCTAGGTGTTATATTTTGGCTTCCATGTCAAATGTACTCCAAACCCAACATGAGTCGATGGACACTGCCTATGATATGATGTTTAACCTCAAGGAGATGTTTGGGGAGCAAGATCGTGCGGCAAGGCAAGAAGCCATGAGAGTCCTCATGACAACTACTCAGTCTGAAGGAACGCCCGTAGGGGAGCACGTTCTTAAGATGATGGGTCTGTTGAATGAGCTTGAGATCCTAGGAGCTCAAATTGATGCTGAGACGCAAGTCGACATCATACTCCAGTCTCTGACCCCTAGTTTTGAGCAGTTTCGCATGAGCTATAATATGGGTAAACTATCTTATTCTCTTGCGCAACTCCTAACTGAACTAAAGGCGGCAGAGGGGATCTACAAGAAGGGCAAGTCTCAAGCGCTTGTAGCTACCAAGTCCAAAGGCTTGAAGCCTGTCGGAGGTAGAGCAAGAGGAGGAAGCAAGCCTGGAAACCCAGTGGTGTCAAGAAGACTGTACCACGAGTGGGGGCTGCAAAGCCAAGGGGAAAGTGCTTCCGATGCAACAAGTCTGGACACTGGAAGTCTGAATGTCCTTTCAGAGGTACGAATTTTTCTTTAGTCGTAAAAACATAGTCAGCGGTATTATCTACCAGAATTCTGGTGTGTAGATATGGAACCACTGACGGTATGTGCATTTTGAATGCAGGGGTTCCAGAAAACCCGGCGACTTAGACAAGGAGAGTTCGAGTCTACACGGGCAAAAGCTGTGGAGGAGGCAGCTGTTGCGGTGGAAGACATTTATCTGCTTTAGTAGTTAAATAGGATTTCATTTCAAGATTATTGCTTTATGTACCCTTTATTTTAGAAAGAACGTTTTGTTCTGGATTTCTATTATTTTGAATGGATATTTTTATTTCTTTAATCATTAGATGATTTTGATAAGAAATAATGGTATTATCTATTCTGGTACATTAGATAGCAATAAATGAATGATAGATCCTAAGTCTACCACGATGCAACAAACCGTTCTTGTTTTACTTGTTAGATATATTTCTTTATTAAATCATTATACTTGTGAATTCTTATACTTAGTAGTATTTTCAAATAAGATTCAAATGGTCGAAATTGATTTGATCAATTATAGTTGAAGGAATGGACCTTCCGACCTAAGGATTGAATTTGGAGGATGATACATCTAAGCAAACCTTTCTGGATAAAGGATAGAATTCGGACAAGTATTGGAAATGATTAGATATGCAGATGTATGTGTAAATTAAAAGGTGCGAGTAGTTCTTTCAAGAATACTCAGTGATGGATTAGAATACTTAATGTGCCATAAAAGCAAAGTGTTTTGACTAGTCAATGGACACAAAGCTATTATGGGGAACCATCAAAGTATATCCATTAGGAGCCTGCGACTTAGTCGCGGAGGCCATCACCTATCTAAATAACACATAGCATAATCAGAGATTGGGATTCAATCCCAAAAGGCCGCGCCATACACTCACGTGTAGAGATGGTGCGTTGTAAATAAGAAATGGAAATCTAATAGTAAAAGAACAAGTTGTTCGAAACTACCTATGTTCTATGAATATTCCTCGATACAACGGCATATTCAATATGGTTGTAGGATATCCTAAGATGAACAAAGTATTGTGTGTTCTATAGTACTATGAACCAGAAGGACGTGTATCGCCCGGTTCTTAGAGGAAGACTATTAGACGAACCACAAAGCCTGAATAAAAGTAATACCTTGGAATGAGAAAAAGGACAAAAGACTGGGAACCAGCCAAACCGAGTAGAAGTACACCACACACTGCACCTATTGTTATTACTGTTATACACCGGGACGCCATTGCAGTGGGAGGTTGTTGGACAACCGGAGATATTCATAAGACTAGAGGAGTTCGGACTCTGGATCTAGTAGAGATGAAATCGATCCCTAGCTCTGCATAAAGGCAGTACTAGACCTAAATGAGCCTGCTTAAAGAACAATAAGGTTTATTGTTAAGAGGCTGGATCATTTAGAGTACAAGCTTAGTAAATCCATTGATGGATAGTAACAAAGCTACAAATCGTGGAACTTGCGAATTGATAAGATAGTCCATTTGATGGATTCATCAAAAGGCAAAGACGATTGGTGTATTAGAGACATAATGGAAACAAGGTGGTGTTTCTCGGAGATTTTATGTAGATAACATTTTATCATTGGCAACAATGTAAAGATGTTGTCAGACATAAAATGATGGTTGTCTAAATAAATCGGGATATAAGATTGAGTAGAAGTTAGAACATTTTCTTGAGATCTTATGATCTAAGGAAAAGACCATTGTACTTCTCCTAGATATCTTATACGATTATGGTTTGTTTTAACATGCATAATTCTGAGAAAGGTTGTTGCCTTTCAGAGACAGAATGTGTATGTCTATCTAAGGTCATGTGTTTCGAACACATAAAGGAGATAGATGATACGAGGCAGTTTCCTACACCAAGTGTGGAAAGCTTAAATGCAATGTTGAAAAACAAGAACCTGATATCAACTATGCGGTTTGCGTAGTGGGAGGATATCAAAGTAATCTGGACAAGAGATTCTCGGATGCTGTAATAGTACTTGCGTAAGTACTGGATTATTTAGCAAGACGAAATCTTCTTGGATTACATGCTCTCAGATCTCAAATCAGAGAAGGACCAGTGTAAGTCGATATCAGGCTATGTGTTCACTTTTGGAAAGGTGGAATCTTTATTATGAAAGAGTGATAAGCATGACGCTTCTCGGACTCTCTCATAACCGAATAGCAGCCTCAGAGGCAGCGGAAGTTTTGGTTAGGTTCCGGGATAACCTCTAAGACTTGGATATGACTCTTGGTTTACCAAAGGCTATTCTATAGCGGTGCATGGTAAACTGGAAGAAGTCATAAGTCTGAAAGTGATGATAACACATAGTGCAAGTACCACCTGATACGAGTCATCGTCGAGGGAGACGACGTAGTAGTCACCAAGATAACTTCAGAGCGGCAACCTAGATTGCTCATTCACATAGTACTTCTCGGAAGTACACCATAAGCACGTGATGGGTATGGGAACCGGGAGTTTGGAGGAAATGACTAGACCTTAGTACAAGTGGGAGATTGTTGGAGTTGTGTACTTAATGTCTAGATTTAAGTAACGGTAAACTCCCGGTCATAGCATTTAATCTATTAAATTAATAAACAATTGTTTGCGTTTAATTATTTATTAAATATATGCAAATCATAGTCCTAGATTTTATACGTTGCAGTTAGTATGGTGTGTCGGGCCCACACAGAAGATCATACTATCGGTTACTCGTATTTAATCAAACAGTGGCTCACGACCTAGATGGACCCGGACCAATCCATCGGTATAGTCGTTGTGTGAGAGAGAAAATAATTTGTCTTAATTATTTTATCACACTTGTACACTTGGTGTATTGAGCGGATCGTTGAGATTCATCGATTAGGATTGCCGGCGATAATCGATTCGAGTCTCAGTGTATTTTATTCTTAATCCCCGATATTATTGCGGGTGGGTATATTTAATATAAGTGACTTTGATTTACCAAAGGAATTAACCGATTTAATTATTGGGTTGATTACCGGTTAAGTTGGGTCACTATATTTCATATATGACATGCCGTGAATAATTGACCGGACAGTGTATCCCGTAAGGGTTGATAATATCCCCGAGATGAGTTCATAAGGAATTATTGTGTAAACCTCATGAGTGGATTCGTTCCGCACAATAATTAAGGTTGAATGATACTAGTCTCGGATTAAAGAGATGAATAAATTAATTAGCAATAAATTAATTTTATTCATGGATATTTAAATCTTAAATACACGGAATAAATAATACTACCGGAGAAATATTATTTGATATAATATGGTTTAATATTGGGAGTGCAATTAATTTATATAGTGGAAAATAAATTAATTAATATTGATAAGGATTAATGGACTTGAGCATTGGGCTCAATTTAATCTTCAATATTGGAAGCCCAATATTCCACCTCCTTTAGATCCCCTACGTAGCCTATAAAAGCACTACATGGCCTTCATAAATCATAAGACAAGAATTATCATACTTGATATTCTAGAGAGTTGAAGGAGATCCATAGGAGTTCGATAGATCGTCGCCCACCCGACGTTCGAACGGAGTGCAAGGAATACGTGGGAAGATTCAAAGGTCTTCAATTGATTTCGTTTCTCCGCACAACGAATCAAAGGTATAATCATAAAACTCCTTGTGTGATTTTATGTGAATTAAATTGTGACATATACATGAACACAAGATCCGGGTAAACGACGATCTTCGGGGACGGGGATTCGAGATCCCCGGCGAAGAATCGAACGAACCCTCGGCTGGGAGCCGAGGGGTGGCGGTCGAGCCCTAGGGCTTCGACCGCCGGCGCGCATCGAAGGAACGCCGCGGCTGGACGCCGCGGCTGGGGCGATCGAGCCCTAGCTCGATCGTCGGGGACCGTCGCGGCTTCGCGCCGCGGCTGGTGGTCCCCCCCTCCTGTCGATGGTGGCGGTGAGTCGCCGGACTCACCGCCCGGGGCTGCCGGAGCAGCCCAGCGATCGGCGCACGATCGCGAGCCCCGGCGGGGGCTCGGCTAGGGTTTCGGCCGCGGGTTCATCCCGCGGCGATGCTCGGGTCGAGCCCGGCTCCGTTTGGTGGTTCGCGTGTTTTCGGCGATGGGATTTCGGTCGGGGTTATCGGTTCCGCAATTTTTGATACCCCGGGATATCGTTTTCCAGCAATTGGTATCAGAGCGTTTGGTTTCGTGTTCATGTATATGTTCAATTGTGTTCTACCTTGCAGGGATTCCGACTATCATGGTTTAATTAATTGTTAATTATTCGTTTAATTAATTGCTATTTAATTTTACCATGATTATTCGTTATTAAACTCTCGGACATGTCGAGATTCGTTTTGTGTGGATGAATGCTTGTAATAGTAAAAATTCGGGGGTTGACCGAATTTAGATTTATTATTATTGTTCTATGTTTTCCGGAAAGTGTATAGGGTCGATTTCATGTATAGAATCGATACCGGAATTGTAAATTTATTTCTTGTAATTTATTTACGTTGGATCGATGCCGAGACGACCGCCGGAGAACACGTGTGACGAAGAAGACGAAGAGGACGGAGAACCGGGGGGTCGATCAACCCCATGATCGACCCCATGACCGAATCCATGGGGAGGGGTCGATCGCCCCTCGGCTGGGGCTGCCGCCGGCATGGTGGTGGACGGCCGGCTGGGGTGGCGGCGGCGGTGCCCTCTTCCGGTGGTGGCGGCGGTCGATGGTGGTGGTGGTGCGGGGATCCCCAACCCGTGCTACTCCTACCAAGATTCACTTTCCTAAATTAATTCGGTTTTCCTAATTGAGTTTTCCTTTTTTTTGGGAATTCTCATGGATTAGGAAAAGAATTAATTGGAATTAATTTTATTCCTTATTCTATTATGGAAGTCTTCTAGAGTATTCCGAGTTCTACCTGGAATAGGATCCTAGAGATTTAATAGAATTGGAAAGGAATAAAAGTTAATTTAGGATTGATTTATTTCCTAATTGATTATTCCTTTTTTATGGGAATTTTCATAGTAATGAAAATTAATTAATCATGGAAAGTAGAAGAGTCCTAATTTATTTTATTTCCTTATTCTATTATAGAAGTCTTCTAGAATATTCCAAGTTTTACTTGGATAGATTATTCTAGAGATTTAATAGAATTAGATAGGAAAATAAATAAATAAAAAATATTAATAATATTTAATTTTATTTTTGATTTATTCGATTGACTTAATTTTCGAATTAAGTATCTTTTGGATTTATTAAAAATAAATAGATTTAAATATTGGGATTAATATTCTCGTCACATGGAGCATTCAAGAACGAAGACTAAAGACTAGAAGACGCATACGGAGATGGAATAAAGCCATGATAGTCGGAAAAATAATTTTTTCTAGCATTATTTTGACTATGTGCTAAAAAGCTTTATTGCTTGTATGCATGCTTATGTGTTTAATTATGCATTAATAGCGTATTCCTTTGTTATAAAAAGCTAAGTGGGAGAGGGGATGGAAACATTCTCATGGTCTCCATTACTGTTCTCTTGGTGACTCTTATGGACTTTTGAAGTTCGTATAGATGTGTCATTGGAGGAGAATTCTTGTAATTCCTTTTACAAGATACATTGATTAAGTTTATCAAACAATGCCTAATTTGTCTTTCTGAAACTGACTTCAAGTCGACTCATTCTCACCCCGGGGAGTGGAATGGAGCCAGAGCCACTTGGTCATGTGGATGACACAAATTAGAGACATTCGTACCATCCTTTTAAGGTGGGTCGATTGTCTGCTCGGCTCCCTCATCTAATGAGAGATAGGGTTGTTCGCATGGTGAATCACTGGTTAGAAACTTCTAGTTTCACTTATGATTCTCCGCGTCTTGATTTACGAAAATCGAATGGATCAAGTAATTGGGAGTCAACTGTAAAAATCTTTTGGTGTAGTAAACGTCCACACGAACGTGGCTTGCTATACTGAATCGGATTTTTGAATGGTTGATGTAGACAGTTATAGGGAATTGTGAAGGATTGTAAGTTATCGTAAACGTCCACACGAACGTGGCTTGCGGTAAACATAGCAGTTCCAAATGATTCACCTTAGTACTGAGTAATGGTTTACACTTAGGTACGCTTTATAGTATTCTTCCCAACGAAGTAACGCTATAATGATGTACGACCGAAGTAAATCTAATTGCTAAATCATTTGGGTGGGTAAACGTCCACACGAACGTGGCTTACCTTACCTGATGGGATTTTAGATGTAATTAGTGATTTAATGATATTATTTGAGGGAGATAATATCGGATATTAAATTAATTGTTTGTTTAAATGTGCTTATAGGTTTAGAGAATAGCTATGAACCCACTTTCTATGATACTCAAGGAGCATAAGCTCACTGGCCCCAATTATATTGATTGGAAGAGAAATTTAGACATTGTCCTGACTTCTGAAGAGTACAAGTTTGTACTCCATGAAGTATGCCCTGCTGAGCCCACGGCTGCCTCGACTGATGAGGAAAAACTGGCATATCGGAAGTGGAAAAAGGCTGATGAAATGGCTAGGTGTTATATTTTGGCTTCCATGTCAAATGTACTCCAAACCCAACATGAGTCGATGGACACTGCCTATGATATGATGTTTAACCTCAAGGAGATGTTTGGGGAGCAAGATCGTGCGGCAAGGCAAGAAGCCATGAAAGTCCTCATGACAACTACTCAGTCTGAAGGAACGCCCGTAGGGGAGCACGTTCTTAAGATGATGGGTCTGTTGAATGAGCTTGAGATCCTAGGAGCTCAAATTGATGCTGAGACGCAAGTCGACATCATACTCCAGTCTCTGACCCCTAGTTTTGAGCAGTTTCGCATGAGCTATAATATGGGTAAACTATCTTATTCTCTTGCGCAACTCCTAACTGAACTAAAGGCGGCAGAGGGGATCTACAAGAAGGGCAAGTCTCAAGCGCTTGTAGCTACCAATTCCAAAGGCTTGAAGTCTGTCGGAGGTAGAGCAAGAGGAGGAAGCAAGCCTGGAAACCCAGTGGTGTCAAGAAGACTGTACCACGAGTGGGGGCTGCAAAGCCAAGGGGCAAGTGCTTCCGATGCAACAAGTCTGGACACTGGAAGTCTGAATGTCCTTTCAGAGGTACGAATTTTTCTTTAGTCGTAAAAACATAGTCAGCGGTATTATCTACCAGAATTCTGGTGTGTAGATATGGAACCACTGACGGTATGTGCATTTTGAATGCAGGGGTTCCAGAAAACCCGGCGACTTAGACAAGGAGAGTTCGAGTCTACACGGGCAAAAGCTGTGGAGGAGGCAGCTGTTGCGGTGGAAGACATTTATCTGCTTTAGTAGTTAAATAGGATTTCATTTCAAGATTATTGCGTTATGTACCCTTTATTTTAGAAAGAACGTTTTGTTCTGGATTTCTATTATTATGAATGGATATTTTTATTTCTTTAATCATTAGATGATTTTGATAAGAAATAATGGTATTATCTATTCTGGTACATTAGATAGCAATAAATGAATGATAGATCCTAAGTCTACCACGATACAACAAACCGTTCTATAACTTGTTTTACTTGTTAGATATATTTCTTTATTAAATCATTATACTTGTGAATTCTTATACTTAGTAGTATTTTCAAATAAGATTCAAATGGTCGAAATTGATTTGATCAATTATAGTTGAAGGAATGGACCTTCCGACCTAAGGATTGAATTTGGAGGATGATACATCTAAGCAAACCTTTCTGGATAAAGGATAGAATTCGGACAAGTATTGGAAATGATTAGATATGCAGATGTATGTGTAAATTAAAAGGTGCGAGTAGTTCTTTCAAGAATACTCAGTGATGGATTAGAATACTTAATGTGCCATAAAAGCAAAGTGTTTTGACTAGTCAATGGACACAAAGCTATTATGGGGAACCATCAAAGTATATCCATTAGGAGCCTGCGACTTAGTCGCGGAGGCCATCACCTATCTAAATAACACATAGCATAATCAGAGATTGGGATTCAATCCCAAAGGGCCGCGCCATACACTCACGTGTAGAGATGGTGCGTTGTAAATAAGAAATGGAAATCTAATAGTAAAAGAACAAGTTGTTCGAAACTACCTATGTTCTATGAATATTCCTGGATACAACGGCATATTCAATATGGTTGTAGGATATCCTAAGATGAACAAAGTATTGTGTGTTCTATAGTACTATGAACCAGAAGGACGTGTATCGCCCGGTTCTTAGAGGAAGGCTATTAGACGAACCACAAAGCCTGAATAAAAGTAATACCTTGGAATGAGAAAAAGGACAAAAGACTGGGAACCAGCCAAACCGAGTAGAAGTACACCACACACTGCACCTATTGTTATTACTGTTATACACCGGGACGCCATTGCAGTGGGAGGTTGTTGGACAACCGGAGATATTCATAAGACTAGAGGAGTTCGGACTCTGGATCTAGTAGAGATGAAATCGATCCCTAGCTCTGCATAAAGGCAGTACTAGACCTAAATGAGCCTGCTTAAAGAACAATAAGGTTTATTGTTAAGAGGCTGGATCATTTAGAGTACAAGCTTAGTAAATCCATTGATGGATAGTAACAAAGCTACAAATCGTGGAACTTGCGAATTGATAAGATAGTCCATTTTATGGATTCATCAAAAGGCAAAGACGATTGGTGTATTAGAGACATAATGGAAACAAGGTGGTGTTTCTCGGAGATTTTATGTAGATAACATTTTATCATTGGCAACAATGTAAAGATGTTGTCAGACATAAAATGATGGTTGTCTAAATAAATCGGGATATAAGATTGAGTAGAAGTTAGAACATGTTCTTGAGATCTTATGATCTAAGGAAAAGACCATTGTACTTCTCCTAGATATCTTATACGATTATGGTTTGTTTTAACATGCATAATTCTGAGAAAGGTTGTTGCCTTTCAGAGACAGAATGTGTATGTCTATCTAAGGTCATGTGTTTCGAACACATAAAGGAGATAGATGATACGAGGCAGTTTCCTACACCAAGTGTGGAAAGCTTAAATGCAATGTTGAAAAACAAGAACCTGATATCAACTATGCGGTTTGCGTAGTGGGAGGATATCAAAGTAATCTGGACAAGAGATTCTCGGATGCTGTAATAGTACTTGCGTAAGTACTGGATTATTAAGCAAGACGAAATCTTCTTGGATTACATGCTCTCAGATCTCAAATCACAGAAGGACCAGTGTAAGTCGATATCAGGCTATGTGTTCACTTTTGGAAAGGTGGAACCTTTAATATGAAAGAGTGATAAGCATGACGCTTCTCGGACTCTCTCATAACCGAATAGCAGCCTCAGAGGCAGCGGAAGTTTTGGTTAGGTTCCGGGATAACCTATAAGACTTGTATATGACTCTTGGTTTACCAAAGGCTATTCTATAGCGGTGCATGGTAAACTGGAAGAAGTCATAAGTCTAAAAGTGATGATAACACATAGTGCAAGTACCACCTGATACGAGTCATCGTCGAGGGAGACGACGTAGTAGTCACCAAGATAACTTCAGAGCGGCAACCTAGATTGCTCATTCACATAGTACTTCTCGGAAGTACACCATAAGCACGTGATGGGTATGGGAACCGGGAGTTTGGAGGAAATGACTAGACCTTAGTAAAAGTGGGAGATTGTTGGAGTTGTGTACTTAATGTCTAGATTTAAGTAACGGTAAACTCCCGGTCATAGCATTTAATCTATTAAATTAATAAACAATTGTTTGTGTTTAATTATTTATTAATTAAATATATGAAAATCATAGTCCTAGATTTTATACGTTGTAGTTAGTATGGTGTGTCGGGCCCACACAGAAGATCATAATATCGGTTACTCGTATTTAATCAAACAGTGGCTCACGACCTAGATGGACCCGGACCAATCCATCGGTATAGTCGTTGTGTGAGAGAGAAAATAATTTGTCTTAATTATTTTATCACACTTGTACACTTGGTGTATTGAGCGGATCGTTGAGATTCATCGATTAGGATTGCCGGCGATAATCGATTCGAGTCTCAGTGTATTTTATTCTTAATCCCCGATATTATTGCGGGTGGGTATATTTAATATAAGTGACTTTGATTTACCAAAGGAATTAACCGATTTAATTATTGGGTTGATTACCGGTTAAGTTGGGTCACTATATTTCATATATGACATGCCGTGAATAATTGACCGGACAGTGTATCCCGTAAGGGTTGATAATATCCCCGAGATGAGTTCATAAGGAATTATTGTGTAAACCTCATGAGTGGATTCGTTCCGCACAATAATTAAGGTTGAATGGTACTAGTCTCGGATTAAAGAGATGAATAAATTAATTAGCAATAAATTAATTTTATTCATGGATATTTAAATCTTAAATACACGGAATAAAGAATACTACCGGAGAAATATTATTTGATATAATATGGTTTAATATTGGGAGTGCAATTAATTTATATAGTGGAAAATAAATTAATTAATATTGATAAGGATTAATGGACTTGAGCATTGGGCTCAATTTAATCTTCAATATTGGAAGCCCAATATTCCACCTCCTTTAGATCCCCTACGTAGCCTATAAAAGCACTACATTGCCTTCATAAATCATAAGACAAGAATTATCATACTTGATATTCTAGAGAGTTGAAGGAGATCCATAGGAGTTCGATAGATCGTCGCCCACCCGACGTTCGAACGGAGTGCAAGGAATACGTGGGAAGATTCAAAGGTCTTCAATTGATTTCGTTTCTTCGCACAACGAATCAAAGGTATAATCATAAAACTCCTTGTGTGATTTTATGTGAATTAAATTGTGACATATACATGAACACAAGATCCGGGTAAACGACGATCTTCGGGGACGGGGATTCGAGATCCCCGGCGAAGAATCGAACGAACCCTCGGCTGGGAGCCGAGGGGTGGCGGTCGAGCCCTAGGGCTTCGACCGCCGGCGCGCATCGAAGGAACGCCGCGGCTGGACGCCGCGGCTGGGGCGATCGAGCCCTAGCTCGATCGTCGGGGACCGTCGCGGCTTCGCGCCGCGGTTGGTGGTCCCCCCCTCCTGTCGGTGGTGGCGGTGAGTCGCCGGACTCACCGCCCGGGGCTGCCGGAGCAGCCCAGCGATCGGCGCACGATCGCGAGCCCCGGCGGGGGCTCGGCCGCGGGTTCATCCCGCGGCGATGCTCGGGTCGAGCCCGGCTCCGTTTGGTGGTTCGCGTGTTTCCGGCGATGGGATTTCGGTCGGGGTTATCGGTTCCGCAATTTTTGATACCCCGGGATATCGTTTTCCAGCAACTACTTGACGGGAAAGTGTATCCCGGAAGGGTTGATAATATCCCCGAGATGAGTTCATAAGGAATTATTGTGTAAACCTCATGAGTGGATTTGTTCCGCACAATAATTAAGGTTGAATGGTACTAGTCTCGGATACAAGAGATGAATATAATTTATTGAGCAATAAATAAATTTATTCATGGATATTTAAATCTTAAATACACGGAATAAATAATACTACCGGAGAAATATTATTTGATATAATATGGTTTAATATTGGGAGTGCAATTAATTTATATAGTGGAAAATAAATTAATTAATATTGATAAGGATTAATGGACTTGAGCATTGGGCTCAATTTAATCTTCAATATTAGAAGCCCAATATTCCACCTCCTTTTGATCCCCTACGTAGCCTATAAAAGCACTACATGGCCTTCATAATTCATAACTTGAAATAAGACAAGAATATCAATATTTGATAGTTCTAGAGAGTTGAAGGAGATCCATAGGAGTTCGATAGATCGTCGCCCACACGACGTTCGAACGAGGTGCAAGGAATACGTAGGAAGATCGCAAGGTCATCAACGTTTAATTCGTTTCTACGCACAACGAATTGAGGTAACATAATCTAAAAACCCCTCTTTGATTATGTGTTCGTTAATCGTGATATATACATGAACAAGACGATCCGGGTAAACGACGAACCTCGGGGACGGGGATTCGAGATCCCCGGCAAGGATCGAAGAGGCGGTCGAACCCTAGGGTTCGGACCGCCGCAACGCGCGGTGAAGGGGCACACGATCGACCTAGGGTCGATCGTCCGGGATGCCGTGGGCTGGTGCCACGGCGGATCCCAGCCGCCATCGCCGGCGGCGCGTTGGACGCAAAGCCCTCGGCCGAAGCCGAAGGGCGATCGAGCCCGTGAGCTCGATCGCGGGTTGCTGCGGGGCTGACCCGCAGCTGCCTCGTGCGCGCTACGGGAGTTCCCGTAGCAGAGGCGCACGGGGCTGACCCCATGCGAGCAGCGAGTCAGCGACTCGCTGCGGGGCTGCTGCGAGCAGCCCCGGGGATCGCTACGAGCGATCCCAATGATCGCTACGAGAGCAATCGCGAGCCCCGTGCCGGGGCTCGGCTGGGCGCGCGGGTTCGCCCGTGCGGTGCTCGGTCGAGCCTCGGGTCGTGCGGTGGTTCGCGTTCGCGGTTTCCGGCGATAGGGTTTCGGTCGGGTTATCGGTTCCGCAATTTTTTTTATAGCCCGGGACATCGAATCCCAGCATCTTTTCTCCTAATGGCCAATGAGGATGACCAAGAGGGTTGCTAGTATGTTGATGAGGAGTCTTTAACAAAGCTTCATTGATTGGCTCTTTTGAATTAGACCCTTGAGGAAGCAAGTCTTTTAATCCCGGTGAACTTTGCGATATTGGAAATTCTCGACCAATTTCATCTTCAACCCGAACTTTATTTTTGTCATTTTCCATGTCTTCGGTTGATGAACCTTGTTGCTCACTAGCCGCCCTACTTCTTGTAGTAACCATGCACACTCAAAGTAGATGATTAGTAATAACAAGACAATTAACTAAACTAACTAAATGAAATACGAAACTAAAACTAAACAAACACTTAAACAAAACTATCCGTTCCCCGACAACGGCGCCAATTTTGATTAGACGTTTTTAAACGCGTCTCTCGTCAAAATCCGAGGTCAATTGTAGTTTGACTCGGTATCAATCCAAGGAAACGAAAGAGTAAAATTTAAGTGAAAGTAAAGAATTAGAAACACAAGTCATACAACTAATTCCTAGATTCATTTTGTTCGACAAGCAAAGTTAACAAATTAAGTAAATAACAAGTAAGAAAAGCACTTGGATAATAACAATCAAAACTTTAAGATAATTTCACAAACTCAAGATTCAATCAATACGTTTTACACACGAAAGTCAAGCTCCCGGTCAGGTTACTTCACACGTTTAAATAACTTTTAATTCACTTAGAGGATCGCTCCCGGTCGGGTTACGATTCTAAGATCGTGCTAGTGTATTGAATTTGTTCAAGAGTTTGCTAGTTCTCTTATTCATTCATCATATCATTATCCAAGTTAGAAAATTTAGTTCATCAACATAATTAAAGTAAAAGCAATAAACATGTAATAACAAGAAAGCATAAGATCTTAAATTAACATTGACAAACCCTTAACGAAGAATTCGACTGCAAAGATGATAAACATTCTCAAACCAAATTCATAAGAAACATGAAAATAAAGAGAGCATAATCTGAAAATAGAAATGAACTTAAAAATACATTAACATTAATAAACGTTAAATGGCTATCGAACTAGAACGTGCTTCTGAAGTTGTCGGCTTCGGATCGGACCTCTCCTACACCTTCCTTGAAGTTCCCCAGCGAAAAGATATCCCTCATCTTCTTTTTCTTCGCCTAAATACCTCAGCGAAGTCGCCCATAACCGCCAAAGAACTGCCCCAAATCAGCGCCCGCTGGCGCTCTTTCAGCGGTCGCTGAAATAGAAACAACGACCGCTGTTTCTGTTATTTTGCATGGCAGATGTCTGACTCGTTTTCTGACCTTTCGGCACCCGTTGTTTGGCCACCAGCGATCGCCATACATTAACAGCGACCGCTGATTAATATTCAGCGACCGCTGAATTTCCTTTTCAGCTTTTTGCTCCAATTCTTCTTCTGTATCCCATCCTCTCGACTTCCTTTCGACTTCCTTTCAACTTCTCTTCGATAAAAGACCTGAAAAATGACTAAACATGCAACTCCAACCCAAGTGAGATCCAACACCCACACAAACATCCAACACAACGAAAAGACATGAAAACTAAACAACATAACACACACTCGACACCAAAAACACAAACTAAAAATGCACAAATACGATATAAATCAAGAGGTTCCAGGAAACCTGATGACTTGGAAAAGAAAAGATTGTAGTCTACATGGGCAATGCTGTGGAGGAGGCAGTTGTTACAGTGGAGGACATATATCTTCATAGTCTTCATTTTGAGTTATTGTTTTATGTACCCTTGTAATTTTAGAAAGAACTTTGTTCTGGATTTCTAAAATTTTAATGAATGGATATTTTATTTCTTTTAATCATTTGATGGTTATAAGAAGAAATAATGATATTATCAAAATAGGTACATTAGCCAGCAATATATATAAATGATGAATCCTGAGTCTACCACGATGCAACGAACCGTTTTACATAACTCGTTTTACTAATAAGAGATTTCTTTATTAAATCATTTATACTTGTGGATTCTTATGCTAAGTCATATTTATTCAAATAAGAGTTGAAAGGTCGAAAATTAATAGTTTGATCAATTAAGTTGAAGGAGTGGACCTTCCGACCTATGAATCTAATTTGGAAGATAACGTGACTAAGCAATTCTTTATGGATATAAGATATAAGATCCGGACAAGTATTAGAATTGATTGACTCTGATGTATGCAGACAATGTCTACTCAGAAAAGAAGGTACGAGTACTTCATTTGATGATTACTCGAGAAATGGATTAGAATACTGGCGTACTTGTTTTTGTGTGTTTTCTCTTCTATAGTTTTGTGTCGTCTTGTGTTATTTTGTGTCGTTTCGTGTGCATTTCTTGTGTCTTGTTGCGTTTTACGTGTTTGTGTAGTGTGCGGGGCTTATGTGGCATTGGTAGCGACTTTGGAGGCGTTTCGGAGTGAACGAGCCGACGAATGAACGAAACGACGAGCCGAGGATGCTGACCACCCAAGCGGCCGCTTGGTCTGCGTTTTCTGAAAAGTTTGACTTTTGTTGACCGTCGGATTTTGTACAAGAATAGGGTTTTACCCTATTCCAAAGACACTTTTCATACACTTTACCTTACGCACGTTCTCTAGACATAGAACTCGGTTCCCGGGAGATCTTGAGCTTTTGTCCTCTCTTGTTTTCGAATCTCGGTAAAAGTCGGAGTTCACCGCCGATAGATATTTCGATTTCGTTATAGATCGTAGTAAGTTTTCTTTTCGATTTGTCCTTGTTTTATTTATTGCTTTAATTCTTCGCACTATTTTCTTCTTCGTCTAATCATGATCTCGCATAATTCATTGTCTTCGTTTTCAATTCTAAATATGAGTAGCTAAATTCTTTTTAGGGGTTAGGGAAATTTAATTTTTGAGAAGTAAGGGTTTGAAATTCCAATTGCTCTTAAGGTGTTTGATTAAATGTTCACTTGATTTAATACTCGAATTCATCAAACCACAATTGAGCCAACCGGCGACGGGCGTTTTCTTGTGACTTTTGCAAAACAAAATCAAACCTTGAAATCGAGAATTAAAAATCCCGACCCCTAATTCCTTTCTCTTTGACTCAAACTTTTTACGTTAAAATAGTTAATTCTAAGTTTTTAATCAAAACAAAAATCAACTCAACGCATTATGCTATTTATTTCCTCTTCTTTAGTTGCAAATAAATAAACGCTTTTACGCGTCGATAGTAGTGTTCCTCGAGATCGACTCGGGCGAGTTGTTTCGACAACTAGTTCGGTTAAATTTAATTGATTTCGCCGCTATAAAAACGACTAATCAATTTGGCGCCGTTGCCGGGGAACACTTTAGGCACTAGTATTAGTGTTTGAGTGTTTGCAACTTTCTTTTTTTATTTTATTTTTTTTATATAAGTACTATTTTTCCAACCGGTGCGTTTAATGTTTTTGTCAAGTGTTTGTGTTAGCCGTGATGAATACATATAACAACTATCCGTGGGAGTTCACAAGGCCTCAGACGAGCACTTACTACGAGCCTTCCCAATATGACGCGACAACACATTTTGGCTCTCATTCTCAGGCATACAATCCGGAGTGGGATACTCAATCGAGCTATCATTTTGATCCACCTCACCAACAATGGCCTCAACAACAATGGACTCCTCAGAACATGGTGTACCCTCCACAATATTCAATGCAACCAGAGCCGTCATACAAGCCCTCATTGGATGACGTTTTTCAGGATTTTATGAAGACGACCAACCAGATAATAAAATCAAATGAAGCGGCGATGAGAGCGAATGAAGTGGCGATGGCCAGAAATGTTGAAGAAAATTTGGCCTACCCTCCACCATATTCGATGCAACCGGAGCCGCCTTGCAAGCCATCTTTGGATGAAATTTTTCACGATTTTATGCAATCGACCCAACAGATGATGAAAGAAAATGAAGAGGCAATGTCAAAAAGGGAAGAAGCAGAGGAAATGTCAATTTTTTTCGATGATGAGATATGTATGTTATCTACCCCAATGCGCGAGTGGGAACAAGATGAAGAAAATCATACGCGCCAACTGACGGAAGTCCAGGCCCTCGTGATTCTCCAAGGTGACTACGAAGATGATGAAGTAGAACAGAATGAGGTCGAGTCCAAAAAGGAGCATGTGTACTTCGATGAACTACATTGGGAGGAAAATGACGAAGAAGAGGCGATAGAGAGTAAGGTGCTAGAGGAGATTACACCGAAAGTGTCGCATAGAGACAAAGACTCATATAAATCGTCAATTCCACCTAGGCAACTAGATGAAGAGACATTGAACATAAACATAGTGGTAGACAATCTGGAGGGGAGCCTTTACAAGAAGCGGATCTATCTGTTGGAATAGGTGACCGGCGAGCCAACGGTTGGCCGAGCGGTTAACCGTATTCCGTTATATAACGGTTTATTTCGTTAATTAATGAAACCTTTATTAATGGCATATACTATATCTGCTCCCAATGTTGAATCATAGATATAGTCCTGTACGGTTACACATGTTGTATGAATTCGGTTTTGTGGAAACCGAGAGATAATTCTGTTAACGCAACGTAACTGGTCAAACTCAGTTCCTAGTCGATGGGTTACGCCAATAACAAGGATACCCGGCCTTTCCCCCTTGAGACTAGCACTTAGTGTATGTGGGCTAATCTCGAGCCTCGGTGTTGGGACATCGACATACTTGAGTGGGTGCTCACTGTTGATGAGTTCACTGAACCCCCTCTCCCTGGAATCTCTAAGTGGTTATCACTGATCGAGTAGAGAATTCCATAATATAGTTGTACACAATTAATCCTTAAGACCCAAACATCACCGTGACTTCATCAGAGGACTAGCTGTATCGTGACGTGTCTCTGATTCCCTGGAAAGGGAGTAAGTCGAAAAAGGAGACAATGTTCGTGCAGTTCGAAATCTGATGTGAAGTCTGTGCATGGTAGTAGGGGATCTGATCGCTTGATATAGATCATGGATGTCCTGTGTGTTCTGATGGTTCGTAGTCCCGGAATCTCTGGCCAGAGTTGAATAGTGAGGTGATTAGAGAAATGTGTTTCTCTGAATCAATCACGACTGGATTTTACGAAACCTAGAACATACGCACAGTTATCAAACTCAACAAGAGATCTCGATTAACCAATATCTCTAGTTTGATCGGGACATATGTATCGGAGGGATCGTACTGTACGCTAACTATATTACAAGGTTCTTGCAGGCACTTCATTTGTATCTAGGGAATTAGTGAAGCGTGGCTGCTAGACGCTCGTCACTGATTCGTTGGGCACCGACTTGTTCGGAGATTAAATAATATGATTATTAATCTAAAACTCTTGGGAGTAGTTGAAATAAGAACAATATGTTGTTCGAATCACAATTTGTTGTGAGCCCACGGCTAGTTATACACCTGAACCATTGAGGGTCACATTCTCGTGTAAACCGATCCTTGAATACGATCATGTATTAATTAACTGTTAATTAAGTACATATAGTCGGAGGTCAATATGATTGAATCCGAGATTCATAATTGTGATTATGAGTTGGAAATAATAATGAGCTAAAGAAAACGGACACGATGGTGTACACTTTCTATTTTGGGAAATTTCCCGATTTAGCAGTACCCCTGAAATGGGCTTTCCGATTTTGTGAAATTGGAAAATTTTATTTTTATCTCATATTGATGAGAAAATTAAAACGAGAAAGAAAATATAATCGTTATATTTTTCGGAGATGAAATTGATTGTCAATTTTGGAGAAACGTAATGACGGCTAATGTATTGGGTCGGCTAGAGTTAATGGATCCGATCCATTAGGGTTTGAGCCCAACAAGCTCCTTTCTTCACCTATAAAAGGAGCTCCATAGGCATGAGAATTAACACACCAAAGTGAAGAGCTCAAAACCCTAGCCTCACTTTCTCTCCTCTCTCCCTCTCGCCGCCCCCTCGGCTCCTCCCTCGGAGGACCGCCGACAACCGGAGCCGCCGCCCGCCGCCGCCTAGTGCCGCCGCCGGCAACCGCCTCCCCTCGCCGGAATCCGATTCCGGCACCGTTTTTCCGGCCCGCTTTTCCCGTCCTATTCTCCCTTACGTGTTTCTAGTGCAATACGTAAGTTGGATTACCTATACGAGGTGAAACCTGATTAGACGAGAGACGCCGAAGGAACGCCCGAGCACAGCCCGAGTCGCGCCCGTGCGCTCCAGCCGTGACACACGAGTCCAGCCGAGAGCCCCGCCACTCGCTCGGCTCTCCCCGCACACGACCCGTGCCGTCCCCGCGTCGCATCTGCGCGACTTCCGACGAACCTCGTTTCGTCCGATGAATCCCTGAGGTACTTACGATTAAATTTAGATTTAATTGTTTGCGTTAAATGTTTGCGCTATGTACTGTTAATGTTTGGGCTATGGGATTTTTAATTGATAAAGAAAAATTAATTGTGATTAATTTAATGTCAATTAAATTCAAATTGATTCGAATTAAATAATATGATTATGTTAATTGTCAATTTGACGCAAACTGATTATGTGCACATGTTTACGTAATTAATTATAAATGTGTAATTAATTAATTTGATTAATTTAATTGCACAATTCAAGTTGATTAGAATTAAATAATATGATTATGTTAATTGTCAATACAAATTAATTATGTGCGGATGTTTACATAATCTGAAGTTGATTAGAATTAAATAATAAGATTATGTTAATTGTCAATTTGACGCAAATTAATTATGTCTGCATGTTTGCGTAATTAATTGTAATATATTAATATGATTAATATAATATATTAATATGATTAATATAATTGCGCTAGAAGTAATTATTTTATATGATAATATAATTGCGCTAGAAATAATTAATTTATATGATAAATTTAATTGCGCTAGATTTAATTTATGTAGTATGGGATGCATGAATTAAATATTTAATTATTTGATAATTAAATTAAATGGTGGATTATTTATTCTAATTAGATTTGAATTAAGTCAATTAATGCATGTAATATTGAAAATATGATTTTCAATAAAATAAAATAAATATAATGTAAAATGTTTACATTAATGAAAAACGGTTTTTCATAAAAAATTTTGTTTTCCGCTGCGTATACATGCACGATCCCCAACACTATCGATGCTAGATACTCATCTTGGGTACGAAAGCTCTTATATCTATTCCACGATCGACGAGGATGAGCAGGTTGAAGATATTTTTCCTGAGCAGGCACGTATAATCCCATCACCATCTCCTTCTCTGAGTGGTTTGGGGGATAACAAACCAGAGCTTCCTCGTTCTTCTCTTGACATGATCGATCTTATGATTGTTGAGGAGTCAAATGTGATACGTGCTCATCACCCACTTAAGCCACATGATCCAGGTATTTTAAAATATAATTGTGCTTTGGGTTCGAATGTAAGAAGAGCGAATGAGATGGTTTGTAAGGTAGAGATTAATGATTTTGCTCAGTGTGCTATAAATAAATTTTACCCCTATGCTATTGATCTCTTGGTCGAGATGATGTTTTTGCAGGAAAGTAGCTCGATATTTTTATATCCTAGCGTTGAAGACAAGCAAGACATGCACGTAAAACAAAGTGTGGGGGTACTCAAGAGCGATGAAGAAAAAGAACCACCTCCACCGAAATTTGAGCTGAAAGGGTTACCCAAACAGTGGAAATATGTTTATATAGAGTAGATGACACTTGAGAAGATGAGCCTCGTTGAGGCTCCTTATTGATGAAAGATTGGTCAAGCTCGAGACGTTAAACAAGCGCCGCGTGGAGGCTAATCCACGACCCGTGTTGCTCTTTCGGTTCCCAAAATGAAAGCCACGTGGGGGCCTTCCCACGATTTCATACGGGCTGGATCGAGAAGACCGAAGAAGTCGACATCACTGTTTGCACCTTCTTACCCTTCCTCTATTTAAGCTTGTTCTGTATATTTTTTTTTTTCTTAGGTAGTTCTTTTCCTCCGGACATGTTTTGTTTCTCCCTTGCCTGAGATCTGATTTATTATGTGTTTTACATTGAGGACAATGTGTCTTTCAAGTGTGGGGGGTAGCTATGCTTGTTCTTAGGGTAACCCGTTGTTTCGCGAGGTTTGTTGGGGTTATAGTAGTCTTCAAACGTCGCTTATGGTGCGTCTTGTTTTGTGTGTTGATGTGTGCTTGCCAATCGCTCTATGATGTTTCTTGAAATTATGGATAAATCTTTGGTGCTTCTATGTAGGATGTGAATAGCTTAGACCCCTTGTGTAGTCACTTTGATGGGATGGTGAGTTTTATGCATGTCGACTTCTCCTTGTCCATTTGACCTCACGGCTAACACAAACACTTAACAAAAACATTAAACGCACCGGTTGGAAAAATAGTACTTATATAAAAAAAAAATAATAAAATAAAAGGTTAAAACACTTTGTCGGGAGTTTGGAAGAAAAGACTAGACCTTGGTATAAGTGGGAACTTGATGGAGTTGTATACTTAATGTCTAGATTTAAGTGATATGAACTCCCGATCCATTGCCACTAATCTATTTAATTAAATAAACAATTATTTGCGTTTAATTATTATTAATTAAATATATGCAAATTATAGTCCTAGATTATATACGTTGTAGTTAGTATGGTGTGCGACGTCACACGGAAGATCATACTATCGGTTACTCGTATATAATCGAACAGTTGCTTACGACCTAGATGGACAGGGACCAATCCATCGGTATAGTCGTTGTATGAGAGAGAAAATAATTTGTCTTAATTATTTTATCATATTTGTACACTTGGTGTATTGGGCGGATCGCTTGAGATTTATCTATTAGGATTGCCTTAGATAATCGATTTAAATCTCAGAGTATTTTATTCTTAATCCCTAATATTATTGCGGGTGCGTGCATTTAATATTAGTGACTTTGATTTTCCAAAGGAATTGACTGATTAGAATAACCGGTCAATTACCGGTAAAGTTGGGTCACGATATTTTATGTATGACATGCCGTGAATTCTTGACGGGAAAGTGTGTCCCGATAAGGGTTGATAATGTCCCCGAGATGAGTTCATAAGGAATTATTATGTAAACCCTGCAGGTGGATTTGTTCCGCATAATAATTAAGGTTGAATGGTACTAGTCTCGGATACAAGAGATGAAT
This sequence comes from Euphrasia confusa, assembly GCA_954870475.1. NCBI lineage: Eukaryota > Viridiplantae > Streptophyta > Magnoliopsida > Lamiales > Orobanchaceae > Euphrasia > Euphrasia confusa. Next base: position 20,444,721 of record OX940954.1, read on the forward strand.
AAATTAATTAGCAATAAATATAATTTATTCATGGACATTTCTATCTTAAACGCACGGAATAAATAATACTACCGAAGAGATAATATTATTTGATATAATATGGTTTAATATTGGGAGTGCAATTAAATTTATATAGTGGAGGTAATTATATAATTCATGAATTAATTAATAGACTTGGGTTTGGGCTCAATTTAATTAATTCATGGGAAGCCCAATATTCACCTCCTTTAGATCCCCTACGTAGCCTATAAAAGCACTACATGGTCTTCTCTATTCTCATAATTTGAAGATCACAATTCTAGAGAGAGAAAGGAGAGAAGGAGATCCATAAGAGTTCGGAGGATCGTCGCCCACACGATGTTCGAACGGAGTGCAAGGAATACGCGGGAAGGTCTAGAGGTCTTCAAAGATCTCGTTTCTCCGCACAACGAGAACAAAGGTAAAATCATGAAAACCCCCTCGATGTTTTTAATTTAATTTGTATATGCATATGAACGAAGATCCGGGAAACGGACGAACCCGGGGACGGAGATCGACCTCGCGGTGGTGATCGTACATCACCGGACCGCGGGAGGTCGGGAGATCCCCACCGGGATCGCATGAAACCCCTCGGCTGGACGCCGAGGGTGGCGGTCGAACTCTAGGGTTTCGACCGCCAGCGCGAATAAGGGACCCCGGCTGGAGCCGGGGCGTGCGATCCACCACGATGGTCGATCGCTGGGGGCAGCCGCGGGCTGGTGCCGCGGCAGGCGCCCCCTCCCACCGGCGATGGCGGTGAGTCGTCGGACTCACCGCCGGGATGCGCGAAGCATCCCGGCGATCGCCTTGTGCGATCGCGAGCCCCCTCGTAGGGGCTCGGCTGGACAGTCGCGGGTTTACCCCGCGGCGGGTGTTCGGTCGGGCCTCGGTTCGCGTACGGTGGTTCGCGATGGTTTTCGGCGAAGGGATTTTGATCGGAGTCGTAATTCCGCAATTCCGTCGACTCCGGGATATCGATTTCCAACAATAAATAGGTTAGACTATGCTTTTACCCACCTGTGTATGTCGCTGTCACGAACTCTAAACTATATCCCGCCTCAATCCTGTGTATCGTTCACTTCGCTCGTCGCTAGATCACGTCATCATTTTATGTTTTGGTACAATTCATCTCCATTTCAAACTCCTCGTACGCCTAAATTATATTTCATATAAAATTATTTCAAACACAACATTCAAAGCTTATTCAATTATATAACATTTCAGCCAAACGAACTTCAATTTCGATAAATGGTAATAAATCTGCACATGCTTAGAAATCCAGGTTATTCTTTCACGATTATAGTTTTGTTCAAAGGCTTCTTGAGTCCTAAATATTTCAATTTAGTATTCAGTTGCAACTAAACAAATGAGGATAATAAAGTCATCTTATAACTCCAACAAATAAAACGAAGTTTCAATGAAACGACTAGCTAGGAGATATAACAATATTCATAGACCTACCTGTAAAACCATACTTTGAGTCCTCTAGTCAACTACCTAGGCTCACCAAGATCACCACATTCACTACTCGATGAGGGTGATATCACAAGTTGCTCGTAAAACCATACTTTGAGTCCTCTAGTCAACTACCTAGGCTCACCAAGATCACCACATTCACTACTCGATGAGGGTGATATCACAAGTGAGAGAATCGGAACACAAATAATGTTAAATTCGACTTCTAAGTAGAAGAAATGGATAAACACTCCTTATCCTCAAAATATGTATTTAAAATACTGAATATTCAAGTATGCGTTCTCTAGGAATAGTACAACTTATTTATAAGCTCTCAACATGAATAAGCTCATCAATGTCAATAAATAAAAGACTCTTAAACTCACTCCTATAATTGTTGCTTCGACCCACTATAACTTCTGGAATATGTGGAGTCACTGATTCCACAATATATAAATAGAAAGATATTTTAATTGGGTTTCTAACGCAATTGACCATTTATTATTTGGATATTTCTAGAGGGAATTATTGTAGATATATCAACACCTGTCACTTTCGGTTATCAAATTCGAAATTAATCAATTTGCATTGCATCACTACTGGACATAGCTTCCAACATATATAAAACTTGTATCTTAAACAGTTTATTAATATTTACAAAAAACGAAACAACAATCGGATCAACGAGTTTAAGTTGAGTGTGTTTTTGTAAAACCGCTCAAAGTTGTTACCGCAGCTGAAACAACAATTTTCCAAGATTTTTCATGATCTTCAAACCCAATAAATAGCTTTGAAAATCAACAAGCAAATCAGAGACCTCATTATCTACACTTTGATATTTTATAAAATTTATCCTTTTATCGATAGAATTCCAAAACTGTTCCAAAACATTTATCGTTTTTTCTCATTTTTCACATTTCAGTACACAACCTTAGTTTTTGTCAAACAAACTGACTTCTATCCAAATATTTTACAAAGCCAAATCAGTTAATAAATAAATCCCTACCAATCTAGTTTTTAAAACATCAAATCAATTTTAATTTGGGTCAAGGTTCTATCATATATGATCTAAACATTACACCTTGTCCAATCAAGTCTAAAATTCAGGCGCTGGCACAGTTTATAAGAAAAATCATAATTAATTTCATATTTCTACAACCAAATTTCACATAAAAAAACTAGACGCAACAAGGATTTTCCAAAAATTTACATATAAGATTTTGGAAGAACATAACCTATCGAAATCAAACGCACAAACAGATTGGAATCACTACACTAACAAACATCAAGCCCTAATCAATTTATTCATCTCGTTCGACCCTTCAAAAAACTTGATTTAATCGAAAAAAATCAAAACTATAAAGTTGAAGCTTACCTTATTATGAGCAACATCTATGTTTGACGAAATCGAATTTGGGAGTAAGGAGATACCATACACATAGGACTATGGAGTATTGTACTCAAAGGCCCAATTAGATTTAGAAGCCCATGACAAAAGATTCAACATATAAATAAACCTAGCCCAGAATATATTTAGAATAATGTGTCATCATTGTGCTAGCTAACTACATCTTGGATTAGTAAAAGTGAATCCATCGCTTTCTACCGTCTTCACTGAGATTGTTGGAGAAATTTAAAACCGGTTTCATGGTTCTAAATCATATCCAAATTGTTGATTTGTGTTGTACGTGTAGGTTATTATTATTATTTTTATTCTTGAATTTAATTGAATTCGAGACTAAATGTGTTAGTGAATACTCCGTGTTATATATGTATGTTGAAAAATGTATTAATTTATGAATGTGTTTTTGTGGTATTAACAGGTCTAAAAACATCTAAACAAAAAAATAAACATTTGAATCCTAATAAAACCTTCATTCATTACTATAAAACTAACATATTACCAAAGTATAATATTCATTATATATAAAAGAAATTTCATTCATAAATATATATTAATGAAATTAATTGACTAAAAAATTATATTGATTTTGAATTAATTATCATCATCATCATATATTTTCCAAGTCTTCATGATATATATACATGAAATATGCATTCATATTTTTTATACTTGGAAGTAAATTATATATAGTCAAATTCGATTGACTAAAATCATCATTATATATACTCAAAATCTTCATGACATATAACTGAAATATGCATTTATAAATTCTATTATCTAACATCATCAATATTCACAACATACAACTGAAATATTCATTTATAAATTCTATTGTCTAAAATCTTCATTACATAGACTTTAAACCTTCACGACATATAACTCAAAAATATTTATTTATACATTCAATGGTCTAAAATCATCATTATATAAAATTGATATCTTTATAAAATATAACTAATGGATTCATTTATAAATCGAATTAACTAAGTGTTTGTATGATTATGACAAATATTAATTATAACTTAAATTTCAAAACTAAAACTCTGTTGATTTAGATCTTGACAAATAAATGGAATGAAAAGACGAAATTATTTTTAATGAAATTAATTTAGTTTGTTGGAATCAATTTCTCGGATTATCAAAATTTGTTGAATTGTCAACAAGATATTTTCTCTATAATTTTAATAGAAAAGAGAGAGAATATATGATATAATGTAAAAGAGAGGGGGAGAAAGAGACGATAGCAAGAGAGATAAAAAAAAAAAGTTTAGGTTAAAAGTTAACTTTATATACTAATTAATTGTTGTGCACCAAGAATTGTACTCCTATATGTGTAGGATATACTTTGCCAGATTTGGGGCCTCAAAATATTATTGCGAATGTATCTGTCGTTATGTTTTTCTTTACTTCGAGCATTTGTTGTGGTAAATGTATTCTATTCCTTCATAGTTATTCATTAATAATTAATACTATTAGAGTAAGTTACCACTAAGTAGCCACCATTAATATTTGAGGCGATTTTTTTTTTCATTATTATTATTTTTATTATTACTTATTATTATTAGGAGTATTATTATTACTATTAGATTTCATTTTTTTGTACGGATCTCCATTCCTTCTCTTGCGTGCCCAAAAGGAAGAGAAGCACAAAGAAGAAGACAAATGCGTCTGGATCAAAATCATCCTCTTCAAGAAAGTCGAAGGCATATTTTGAGGAAACATATGAAAAGATCGATCGTGAGCATCAAATTCTTAAGCAATATAGAAAGTGTGGAATTGTAATAATGGAAACATTGGTTTTGTCAAACAAAAAGCAAGCTCGTACTATAAGAAGATGGAACGTTGTGGTGCAACCTTCAACAAAAATGATAATCAGGACGAGCTTTTAACATACTTACGAGTGAATTATTTGATAATTGTATTTGCATGTGTGCTTAATTAGTATTTCAGTGTGGTGTGTTGTTTGTTTGTTTTTCTAATTGTTGTACGTTTGAAATTGTGTGTTTAAATAAAAATGTGTTGTATTATATATGATTGCATCAATTTAAAGTTCGACTACAAATGTGTCTCAAACTTTGGTGTCCACACTAAAAACAAATGGAATAACTTATCTTCTTATTAAATTTGATGCATAAATTTTTTGTAGTCCAACTACACATACAATTGAGTCATTGACAATTGCCTTGGTGTCAGGAGACAAGTGGAGAAACTTATTAAATTTGATACGAATTGTTTGAAGTCGGACTTCACGTGATTGACAACCACTTTGGTATCCCCACTAAAAAAAATGGAGTACATTTGTAGTTTAATCCCAAATCCCAATCAAACAACACCGTACTTAATATTAGGGTTTATTTACTCCCCCAATTACTCACGAGCACCAGGAGTGCGGAAGAGAGTGTTCTTTGTTCTTGACAATGGTTTGCGTTCGACACTGTTCATCTCTGCTTATCTCCTCAAAATATTTGAACTTAATAATTAGAAAATGCTGTATTTTTCTGTATCTTGAATTTCTCAACTGAATTTCGTTGAATCGTTATTGTATTCCAGGATTTATTCAGGAAGGCGATTTTAAATCCGGGCCTGCCTCAAGATTTCGCACTCCAGACTGTGCAACAAGTTATAAAACCGCAGGTTTCTCTCTGTAGTCTATATAGATGTGTGCGTGTGTCCGTGTCCGTGAAACATAAGGAATATCACTCTTGTAGAATTCGCTTTATTATTTGAATTTGCCGATCGTACTATAGTTTAGTCGTCTTCTTTTTGTTATATCTTTATTTAATTTTTGAGTATATGTCTTATTGTCCTTGTAGAAACAAGTAAAGCTCGTTCAAGATGAAAACCAGTTGCTGGAAAATATTCTGCGGACCTTGCTACAGGAGCTTGTGGTGATGCTCTGTCACTTTCTTGATATTTTTTTTATAAGGGAATGTGAATTTAATGTCTTACTAATGCTAAATAATTTAGTTTTCTATGGTGATATGTTAGATGTTAATATGTGTGTTTTTACTTTAGATGAGATGTATATGTGACGTGTCATCTTGTTGCAGTCAGCTGCAGTCCAGTCTGGTGACGGAATCATGCAATACGGTCAATCAATAGCTGATGGAGATATTCGTCATGGTCAGATCCCCCGTCTTCTTGGTGAGAGCATAGTGAAAAACCTATACGGTCCATCAATAGTATTTGTTTCTATTTGTTTTTTCCTGGGTGGCCCGTTGATTTCAAGGGATGCCTTATACATGTTCTAAAATGTTCATTCGAAGACATGGATTTAAATAAGTTTGAATAGGCACTGTCTCATATTAAAGATAGGACAAGTGTTACTGTTAGTGCTACTAGTTATAAATCACGCTTTCAAAGCAGACCAGCTAAATGAAACATATGTTCAGTACTCATTCATTTCTCTGTGGACGTGGATTAAATTTGGGTTGTACGTAGAAAGAGTTATTCTGATGAATGAAGATCTTTTCTCGACGATGTTGCTAATTTTCTCTTACACATTGCTCGCAATATCCGATTTGCATAAAGTATAAGTAATAAATGGTAAAATTTCAATAATTTATTGGTGAATGAAACTAATGTTGGCATTGATATATTTGAAGTCTAACTGAGAAATGATTTACTATAACCTAGTCGGCAATAACATAAGGTTTTATTAGAATTTTTCATCATACAATGAGCTGTCGCTGTCGACAGTTTCAAAAGAGTTCATGTTCTCACATTCAAATAATGTTTAACAATCAAGTTGATGGTAGAGGTGGGTGTGTTTTAAGAAAATGTGTCTATTAGATGGACTGGAAGTGCCTGATTAAGAATAAAGACCTGGGTAGTAGGAATCAGGGGATTCAGTTAAGAGTTGGTGATAGAAAAGCTGCAGTGTGTATATGCTTTATCATGTGGGAAAAACTAATTATGTATGTAAAGTCCGAAAGGGAAAATATCACGTGGGGTAACATAAGTAAGAAAGGGAAACTATTAAGGAGGATTGCAGTCTCGGTAGTGATATATCTCATCTGGCCAGAGGAATAGTAGAATATTTTAAGATAGATGTGTATCTCTTGATGAAATATGAGATAGCATTAAGTATAAAGTCCCTTTATGGTCTATTTTAGTCATCATGTTTTTAGGGGAAATTCTATTTCGGATGTATCTTGAAACTGACACTAACCCACCTATTTGAAAAGTGGAGAATGATGATGTGAACAAGTGGCAGAGGTATCCTTTAATATGATAGTGGGTGATTAATAATGGAGGCTAGAATTTGGAATATTGAAAGAACAGTTTGGAAAATGGGAGGCCATAAACTATTTGTATAGAGAACTTTCTAAAAAGTCATTTTTATCCACTTCGGTTCATTAGACTCGGGGTATGATTCTTGCGTAAATGATGACCAAAATCTTGGTTCTGTTCTCCTACTTCAAGAAATATTAGCACACTTCTGACATTGTCAACACTTTATTATTAGATCCAGGAATTATTTATTTTATATGTGACTATGTGAGCTTTTAGTTCGTTTACCATGCTTCATAATACGTCACCTAATTTTGGCGTGCTTAATTATTTCCCCTCCCTCTCCCTCTCCCTCTCCACTTGGGGTATTACTAGGTTCTGGAATGATATTGTTTATTGGATTCTGGTCACTGATCCAGTTTTTCTAGATTCTACCTTACCCTCAATTGACCCAACAATAATATGAGCCATGGTTAGAGTTCTAGTGATCAAATTGATGACAATTGGTTATTGGTTTGGCTGACTCAAAGGCGGAGTTACTGATCTTACAATACTGCATTTTACGTTTTATGTATTTGGGTGTCTTTATCTTTGATGACATTATTTTCTATTTTGCAGACATTGTTTTGTACCTTTGTGAGAAAGAACATATTGAAGGTGGCATGATTTTTCAGCTTCTGGAAGATTTGACAGAAATGTCCACAATGAGAAATTGTAAAGATATTTTTGGATATATAGAGAGTAAACAAGACATTCTTGGGAAGGTAGGTAACAAGTATTTTCATTGCATTATTTTACACTTTTAAATATTTCTTGGATGTGTTTTCTACTTTTCAACTTGATAATTTAATCTTTCATTCTCGTTTTTACATAGCCAGAGCTTTTTGCGAGAGGGAAACTTGTGATGCTTAGAACTTGTAATCAACTTCTTCGTCGTCTGTCAAAGGTTTGAACCTCTAGAATGCTCCTTTAATTTAGTGATTTTTATTATCTTTGATAACTCCTTTTAGGTTTGTCAATTTTATTCTTGTGTATCCTTTTCCGTACATTTTTAATAATATATAGAAGATTTTTAGAGGTATTTGAAGACTTGGCTGCTTTTTCCTTATTGTATGTTTGTTCTGTTACAATAGTACCAGAAGCTCCTTAACTTTTCTATCTTGACCTAAATTAATGTATTGGTATTTGCCATAGTTACAATAATTTATGTTCTCTTAGTTACATAATGAACGCTTATGTATATCTTGGATCTTCTCCAGTTCTTATCAGTCCAACATAGATAAACAGTTTGGCAAATGATCTCAATACAAATGGAATATACCACTGGCTTGCTGTAGCATTTTTAAAATCACTCGAGCAATTCAGTGTAGCATATAATTGTGTTAACCTGTATTTACACTATGTTGGGGATCAATTAAGTGAGGTCTGGATTTAGAATTGAAAAGTTTTTTTTTTCGTCATATATGGCATGATGAAGTTATAATGGAATTGGACTTTCTTCTTTACTCACAGTCTCACATTTTGCCAGTTTTAAACGATTCTCAGAAACAAAACTAGGCAAGGCATCTCCACTTCATCCCATTAACTCCGCTATTTCTGCCTGATTTTCAACAAACATAAAATTCCTAGCAATTCCAAATAATATTAAATGCCATTTCATATGGTATTTGTTCCAAGCTCTTAAAAAAAGATTCCTGATCTACATTCCATCAAACCCAATTAAAAACTTGGTTGGACAATTCTTTGTCAAGCTGTTTATATGCCATTCAACTAAGTGACTTTCTGCAACATGGAATATGAATTGTACTCATGCATATGGTTTTGTGTTCCAGGCAAATGATGTCGTGTTCTGCGGCCGAATTATAATGTTTCTTGCTCATTTTTTCCCCTTATCCGAACGTTCTGGTAATTGTTTTCTCTCTATAAAGGGTGATTATGTGTTTTTTCTTCTATTATTACTGCCACTTACTAAGTCTTTTTACCATTGTGACAGCTGTCAACATAAAAGGAGTTTTCAATACGTCAAATGAGACAAAATACGAGAAAGAATCCCCAGATTGTAATTTTTCTTTAACTGATAAATAATTCCTTTTTCACTCTGCTGTTTTGAGTTATTATATTTGCTTTAAATATTCAACTCAACACAACTGAATTGTTTGATTTCAGGTAGTACTATTGATTTCAACTTTTACAAAACCTTTTGGAGTTTACAGGTGAGTAGAAAGAGACAGTCTGGTCAATCAATTTGAATTTTATAACCATTTTTCTTCTACATTTTAGTTTGTCAACATATTTATGTAATTAATTAGTTTATCATTATACATATTTAACATTTACACAATCACTAGTTCTAGTTGTAAGTGTGTGAACATTTGATCAATTTCAAGGTTTTCTATTATTATTTGTTCTTTCATTATTAATTGAGTTTCTGTATCTTGTATCCGTGAAAATCTGAAAAACAAATAGTAAGAGTGTGAAATAAATAGAATTAGGGAAATAATGAAATACTAGAAGCTATGTTCTAATGGTTATCAGTTAATTCGCTGTTTTTTGTCAACGTTTGTCACTTCCACTATTTTTATTGATTGGGTGGAATGGGATATATTTGATTATGAGTTAGGTTTTACTTATATCTAAAACCATCGTATACAAAGCACATATTTACATTTCCTTTCAGTCAACTGTGAAATACATCCGTGAAGCTTTGGATAAAAGAAGAAAACAAATATTTCTATTTTTGTTTGTGGTTGGTTACATATCAACTTCAGAAAGCATCTAGTTTATTTCTAACCAATCTATCTTGCTGCAGATCTCTCTGTAATTTCCAGTAGATATTTTGACTGTTTTCAGTTGTCACCCTTATATCTTGTTGCTTCCACTGTTTGCTAGTAGAGTTAAAATTGTTATTCTTTATATTTTGCCACGTGTTCTTTAATATTTAGTACCCCCTCCATCACACAAATATCTTCATACTTTTTTTGGCACGAAGATTAAGATAAATTATTTTTTATATTATGTTGGTAAAAAAGGTAAGGGTAATTTAAGTAGTTGTGTGTAAAAGTAAAAAAGTAGGTAAAAAGTTAAAGGTACAATTGTATTTAAAAGTGAGTAATTATTTTCTTTTTGGGAGTGTGAAGATATATGTGGGACAACCCAAAAAGAAAAATATGAAAATATTAAAGAGATAAAGGGAGTACATAATATTAGAATACATTTATTGGCCAAGGTATTAAGTTAGAGACGGAATTCACACAAATGACTAACCTTTCAAATTAGCTGAACATGAATTTGTGGTAGTCATGTACATTGCGAGCTTCGTGTGTTACTCCTTTATTATTAAGATCCAATTGGTTAGACACAGAATGCCATGTATCATTTGATCCAATTCGTGTGCTCATATTTATATGATAGTTATGTCTTCTTTGGCAGGCTGATTTATGAAGAGATTAACGATTTCTTTGATTGCATCAATAGACTATCACACTGCAGTGTTGATCAGAATAAAATGTAATGTGTTCATAAGAAATTAATTGATTACCGACCAATTAATATAACATGGAATATCGTAACCAGGATTAAATAAAAATTGAACAGTAATTTAGGTTTCTCAATGATAGCTATAAAAGTTAAAGATGTTAAGTTGCAACTTGCAAGATCGATTTGTTTGAAGTCTATCGATTGATATCTAACTTATCTGATTTCAGGAATTCTTTTGCAATCCTGCCTCTCTCGCTCCCGCTCTAACAAAGTGGCAGAAGTTTACTTCCAGTTTGACGGTAAGAACCTCAATTTTAAAAGGATATTCTGCATAATGCAAAACTGGTCATCATCCTTTCCAAATTCAATATGGTAGGTCGTGTTAAATACTTTTGAGGCTCAGCCTTTGAGTGATGAAGAGGGCACTGCTCTTAACCTTGAGGATGAGGCGTCAAACTTCAGTATAAAATATCTGACAAGCAGTAATCTCATGGGTCTGGAGGTAGGATTACAATGTGTTGAAAGTTCTTTCAGTAAATCAACTTATTTCAAGCAATCTGATTGATTACATTCTCCATTTCTCACAGTTGAAAGACCCAAGTTTCCGAAGGCACGTTCTGGTTCAATGCCTTATTTTGTTTGACTATCTGAAGGTATATCTGTTTGTTTCATGTGTATTAGGTCCTGCACATTGTTAGTGCTTTGACAATTTTTTGACTAATTTTAGGTTGTTGAATCTGCTGATAGATTTTGTTTTTCTGCGAATGATTTATAGATTTCCGCAGTATTGGAAATATTATATTTTAAATTGTATGCAACATTCAATAGTTTAATGTCTATTTCATGTGTCTTTGTCTTGCCTTACCTGGGACCAAAACACAATCAAATTTATTTTAAATTTCCTGATCCAGAGTACATACTCTTAATACTTTTGTGATGATCAGAGCAGTGGTGTAGTTAATTTATAACTGTGTAAATGCTTTTTTATAACCCTGTATTCTATATATATATATATATATATATATATATATATATATATATATATATATATATATATATATATATATATATATATATATATATATATATTTAGTACAGACTGAATGATTTGCGATGATTAGAATAGTCGTGTAGTATGTTTATGGTAATACTCAATAGTGCTAATTTATGATTGACTAATTCTGTAGGCCCCTGGTAAAAATGACAAAGACCTGCCATCAGACACAATGGTTAGTTTTGACTTTCTGATTTTGTTATCTGTCTTTCGTGGAGTTTTCTTATTTTGTACATTTCTTTGCTATGTTTCTTTTCAAATTTCATTATAAATATTGTTGCCACTTGCCAAACATTTGACAAGAAAGTGATAGAGACTGGTTTTATAATAGAAAATAAGAAAAATGTAATTTCAAATAAAACAAAATAAATCATCACAGTTATGGCATTTTCCCTCTCTGCCTTACCTAATCACACTTCCATTTTGGTACGTTCCATCAATGTTCTAAAATAAGTGAGGCGGTTTTTCCTTGAGGAGTGAGGTGGGCACCTCAATTTTTTTGCCAAAAAAATACAAAAATGAAAAAAAAAAGTTTACAATAAAGCACAAGTCAACGATAAAAACATTCAAAAAAGTTGATTATAAAGCAAAAACTAAGTACTGCTTGAGTACTAGAACCAAGTTTTTCTAATCATTTAAATATGGAATGATCTGAATCCAATGGTATGCATTTATGGTAATATGTTTCATTAATAAAAAATCCTTTAAATAATAATAATAATAATAAAATGATAAAAAAATAAAAACACATCAGTACGTTACCTAACTAAACCTAAGAAAGACATTGAGGGGTCTGCATCACACAAGTCGACATGGTTGCCTCATCAATCGAGCCGTAAAATGTTTGGAATGGTGTTGAATTGGGCGCTTCATAACGAAAAAGTTTTGAGGTTGCAGTACGACTTTTGCGAGTTGAGGCGTAGGACTACTCTTACACTTTTGTAAACATTGTGTACCATACCTATAGTCACACCCCAAAAGGGAAATAATCACCCCTTACTTTTTCAAGTTAAACATACATTTTTTATTTTTAAACCTTATTTTTTGTCAAAATGTCAAAAAAGCATTATGTTTTAATCTCCGTGAAGGAACACGTGTCATTATTGGTTTGGGGCAGAGGGAGTATAATACAATACATGGTTCTCCTTGATAAATCTTCTGCCCATAAGCTGTCTCAACTCGGCTCAAACTTGATCTCACTGAAATAGAGAAATAATCCTATCCATATGGGCCTAAATCCCATCGATTAATTAATTAAACCTCATAAAAAAAAAAAAAAAAATGCAACAGAATGGGGAGATAGAAAGTTATTTTCAGGTAGAAAGTTATTTTCAGGTAGAAAGTTATTTTCAGGCTTGAGCTATTGTCAGGTATCTAGGTAGCGATGATTACAGGCATATGGTGCCTATGATATAAATACTTTAGTATTGGACTTGACATTGAACTGCAAATGGAGAATGTTTTCTTTTGTTACCAAATTTTTTTTTTTTGTAATAAGGAACTGATTGCATTGCATTGTGCCAATTTATAGATCCATCAAAAATAGAATTGCTCTTAAACACGTTGTGACTAACTGAACACAAAGTTTGATTAACTCTTTAAGATGTGTGATGTAGAAGGCAGAGATCAAATCTTTAGAAGAGCGAGTCAAATTGCTTCTGGAAATGACACCCCCAAGAGGAAAAGAATTTCTACATAGCATTGAGCATATTTTGGAGCGTGAAAGGAATTGGGTAAGCTCTCTTCTTGTGCCCAATAATTATATCTTCTTATCTTTGCGTGCAGATCTGCCGTCTGCGTCTTCTCTTAAATTCATACTAAACACTTTCCCCTTTTCAAGGTTTGGTGGAAGCGTGACGGTTGTCCCCCATTTGAAAGACAACCAATGGGAAAAAAGCTTGGTCAAGAAGGAAGCAAAAAACGGTAAACAACCGAATATTATGATGCACATTGATGGGTTACCATATTCTAGAAATGAAAGACATTAAATAACTGAAATTATGGGTGCGAAAGTGTCAAGCCGAGCTTGTTCAAAATAGTGAGTTTGTCTCGAGTTCCGATCGACTTGATTAATTTCATTTTTTTTATTTAATTCCTATGTATAAATCATTAATATATTGTTGTATATATGCAAAATTATTGTCTCGGCTGGCTCGACGAGCCATCAAGCCAGAATTAATCTGGCTTGAAATCGTCTCCTTAATGGTTTGAACTGTCTCAACTCGGCTCAAACTTGATTTCACTGAGATCCTCAAGAGCGACTGGGATTGTTTTCTCGACTAGATGAAAATTCTTAACATTGTCAGAATGAACATTGATAGACTGTGAGGTTGATATATATTTTTGAACATCCATGTTATGCAATTTGCTAAGTTATTCTGATTACTGCCAACATACATAATAAATGCATACATCTTCTATCATTCTTTATTCATAATACGTTTTTGTCATTCTAACTACATAAAATTTGGGTCTATAAAACTTTCGGATCTAGAAAAGTTATGGAGCATTTTTGGGGGTTACTAAGAAAAGCTATTACCATTTCCATCATAACATGTATTGTGCTATTAGAGTCATCTGATTCTAGCAATAGTTGTAGTTCTGGGTTTTTGTATTAAGGAAGTGTTATGAGCACTATCAAACCTTAAGTTTGTTAGGCTAGACTGATCATTTGTCAGGATTTGATGTGTATAAATGGTTTCAATCGTTATATGAGCAGTAGTCTGACATATACATTTTTCCTCTTTTTGTTTCTTCTTTTGCATAATCTTGTAGTCGGACTCGTTGGAGACTGGGAAATAAAGAACTGTCTCAGTTATGGAAATGGGCTGATCAGAATCCGGTGCGTTTCACACCCTCTTTGCTGTACCTTGTATGATTGTTTTTTTTCTTTCTGTTTTTCGATCTTTTTGCTTGCTAAGTTAGCAGGAAAAGGTGTTATGGTGTAATTATTTTAGGCTTTTATGTCCTTATCTAGTTATAGCTTTAAACAAATAAGTACATTGTTTTAACCCTAGTGTCACTCCCATGTATACATCTTTAACTCGACTAATATTTTGAAAAGTATTGCAAATATTGCCAATTATTGACTCATTTTATCAATAAATACCTATTGTACTTTCATGATATTAGTGGATTTCATGCGAGTTTGTTTCTCATAAATATAAGAATTTTGACTCTATATCTGTAGTTGTTTGTTCTTGGCTTCTCTGGGTAAGCCGATACCCTTTTGGTCGGAACAGATCTACTAATTCTGTGATTGGCGTAAGCAATAACGTATACAAAGTTGCTTTATACAGTCGATGGAAGTTCAAACAATACAAATGTTCTATGAACACACCTATAGCACCAAAGATCTTCAACAAACCCGATAACAACTTACAGCTCCCAGACTTACAGATTAAAGTAATGTCACTTGCACAGTTTCACTATACAAATAAAAGCTCCAATCCATTCCACATTGACATCTGTCTCCTTCTGTGGAAGACATACACTTAAGCCTCATGATATTCCTTCTTGCTAAATCTAGGATATAATTTTGTACAAATAGAGCATCTTCATATGCATATTTTTTTCCTTTTCTCTAGGTGGATACCTCAAATACAATCTTTAGAATTAGGCTGGACTGTTTTTCCGAGTCTTCATGTTCTTGCGTTTGATGCTCTAATGCCATTATTCTTCTAGAGATACCAAATTTGAGAACCGTAAATAACACTGAAGTTAATCAACAGTTACTGAGTTGAACCACTGAAATACAGAAAGATCTATTGCATTATAAAAAAGAGCTGATCTGTGTTTGTCGAACAGTGGTAGATGTTTTGACACAAATAGTTGTGAATTCTCGTAGTAGGTGAGAAGAGTCCTTACTCCGTCCCAGTTTCATTTACAAGACTGACAAAACCTCTTTCTCATGTTGGGATATAAATGTTATTATTTGTTACATGAAAATTTATTATTTGTTGGAGGAGAGAATAATGCATGGCTACAAGATTCTATTTCGTCGAATGTACATTATTATAGGGACTAATACTCCATTTCAAAATAGTTGTCGTTTTAGCCTTTGCTTTTTTGGTTTCTACTTATGTAACTGTCTTACATTTTCAAGGTAATTTTATGATTATCTTCCCTATTTTGCCCATATCATTGGACCAGTAGTTCATATTCCCAAGAATATAGAAAAATATTTGAACAAGATTACTATGGTCATTTCCTTCTATTTCTTAATTGTTGTGCACAATTCTAAAATTACATATTGAGATGGAAGTAGTGATTAGTAATTCTCATTTCTCAAATGAATTTCATCTTTCACGAACAGAGAGAGTCTACGTTCAGGGGACATTTGCTTGAAGTTAATGCCCCATGTTTCGCAAATGGAATTGTTTGATAACGATAACTATGCAATCGAAATACTTTGTATGCAGTGAAATTTCGCTTCAGTAGCATATTATTTTTAATTCTGATATATTAGTATTCTGACTCTCCCAATAATTCTGTCCTGTCTCTAGCTTTGGCTTATTTTGTCAAAGTTGGGCAAATAACACCTTAAAAAGCCTTGTTAAGGTGATAAGGTTGTCCAACTTATATTTGAGCTTTAGGATCTTTATCCAACCGATGTGGGATACTTAACACGCCCCCTCACGAGTAGTCTCGGTTTTGTCGGCTATACTCGTAGACATAGTGTCATCTTTGGGCAAGCCGGAAATTTCATCGGCTGGGGCTCCATCATCGTGTTGGGCCTGCTCTGATACCATGTCAAAGTTGAGCCAATTACACCTTAAAAAGCCTTGTTAAGGTGATAAGGTTGTCCAACTTATATTTGAACTCTATGATCTTTATCCAACCGATGTGGGATACTTAACTTATTTCTGTAATATTCAATATATTGCGCAGCTACTGAAAGTATGTGTAAAGAATGTTCTAGGTTATAAAAATATTTCAATGACTACATAAAGATGGAAAACATCATGAGCTTCATTGACTAACATTAATATTGCATGATCTTGCGTGACTAACACACAATAGTTTTTGTTTTGGTAAAGGTCAATATAATAAAAGAGTAAAAAGGTGGATTACAACATATGCGCATAAGGGAAACCTTACCGCCCCACACGAGCTAATAGGCTAGCTCACCAAACAACCAACAATAAGCAAAATAGCAACACACAATAGTTGATTGTTGATGCTCGTGTTTGTTTCAATAACTCATTATATGAAGTGAGATTTTATGTTTCAAACGGACTTACTTGTAAAAAGATAGTAAACTCAATGCAATTACGTATGGGGGATGCCAACATAGCTACTTCAGTGCAATCATTGCTATGTACTCCCTCAGTCACATTGCTAAATTTACGTTTATTTTGGGAAAATATATTATGTGTGGTGGAGTATGATGGAAGGTGCTGTAATATTGTATTGTTTTATTTATAGAGAAAATATAGAGATGTATTGTGGGACCTAGTAATTTATTATAATGAAAAATAAATTATAGTATATTTTTTTTACCATTTTAGGATATGTAAATTTTTTGGTGGCCCAAAATAGAATGCTTAAAATTTGCAGTGGGACGGAAAGAGTATAATTTATGTTTAAATGCGTTTCTTGTATCCAAAATGTATTTTTGTTCTACATTTTTATCATGTGTATTAATATATTTCATAGGCTCTTTTTGTTTACGTAAAACAAGTATTGGGTAGCTATATCGGTTGTTAGAGCACAAAGAGTTCAATCATTCCTCTATTAGTAGAGATTGAAGGCTAGCTCTACGATAACCCCTTTTCAATATCTTATCTTCTAAACCTTATTACCTACTAATGCTCACTATTAACTATTACTACTCAATGTTTTGTCTCTTCAGAATGCTTTAACAGATACTCAACGTGTTCGTACTCCTGCCATCATGGATTACTGGAAACCATTAGCTGAAGATGTGAGCTCATATAGCCTTTTTATAAATTTTGAACTGATTTATGTACATTTTTGGCTTTCTGATTCGCTATGGCCAGAAAATGATCTTGCAATTACCTAGTTGCATTAAGCGATCTAAAGCATTCTTTTTTACTTTCCAAACAACAGATGGACGAGTCTGCAGGAATAGAAGAAGAGTATCATCACAAAAATAATCGAGTCAGTCTTCTTTTCTAATTTCTCCAAAAGTCTCATTCTCTCTGGACTTGATATTTTTTCTACATTGTTTTTATTGTTCATCTTCGTGTTATTGACTGGCTGGTGTTTTCGATATGAAAGTGGTAACTCCATTGTATAGATGTTAATATAGGTTTTGAATAGCGTATTTCTGTGCCTTACAGTTGTCACAAACGATAGTGCTTAGTAATTATAATATCTGCATAGTATGTTAATTGATATCAAGCAAAAGTATGTGTTAGTCGATAAATTAATATATCATAGAGGAAAAGTTCAGTTAGTGCAAAAAATGAGCAAATTTTATGTAGTAGCTAACAAGATTGAGACCATGCTGTGCATCCATTAATTCTTGGCTAGTTGAATGTCCAGCTATGAGACATGCCATGTTAGACAGCAGCCCCAGTGCACTGCATGGACCATATATGTGGGCTTTTGTTTTGTACTTTGACATGCATTTTACATATTTTTGACCAATAATATATTTAACATATGCATTTGCTCAAAAGATTATTTATAGGAAGAATGTTAACTTCAAAGGTCTTTTCCTTAGTAAACGTGTGCTTTATACGATGTGTGCCTAATATTTTATTCTATGTGATTCAGTTGACTCGTTGGATTGTAAATTCAAAGTGTACAATGACATAACACTTCAAAGTAATGGCATTGTACGATGACGCATAGCTTCCTAATTCATTAGATTACTATTTTTTTTCTAATTCAAAGCTATATGTTGTGTATGAAAGTCAAAGTGTTCGATATTGTTCATACTTTTTAGTTGCTCATATCTTGTGATACCCACATGAGAATACTATTTACTTTTTATTTTGATTTTTCTAAATGCTTGCCGTTCCAGTTTCGTCTTTATTAGATTTTTATTTTACTTTGAGTAGTGTGATAGCATACTGAAACCCTTGACCAATTTCTATAAATTTACACCCCTATTGTTTCACGGTGCTGATAGATCTCATTTCCATACTTTGCTAGTTGTTAACAAAGTCACCCGAACTTTCCACCGTCCAGTACAGTTACCAAAAGCAAGGGTGGATGGATGACTTTGTTTGGTGTCTTGGTATCCTGCCAAGTGCTTTGTCTAACAATATGAAACCCTGCTTATTTTTAGAGTATTAGAACATATTATGCTTTTTATCTTGCCTCATTGTCTGTACATAGAACTTTTTCTTTTTTTGTTTTTTACTTTTATCAGCTGTCTTAAGTGTTGAGATGCTGCTCCAGGTCTACTGCTGGAAAGGTTTGAGGTTTTCAGCTCGTCAGGATTTGGAAGGATTTTCTAGAGTAGGTCTTTATATTAAAAATTAAAATGTTTCAAGCTTTAGAGAAAAAAAACACTTAAAATTAAGTCAAATAAGTTTCTCTGTAGTTCACTGAACATGGTATTGAAGGAGTAGTCCCGATGGAACTTTTGCCACCTGATTTGCGATCTAAATATCAAACCAAGCCAAGTGATCGGTCCAAGCGTGCAAAGAAGGAAGAGACAAAAGGTTCGCAGCAAGTTGAAGAATCTCAGGTATCTGAAATATTATCAAATTTCAGTAGTTATCTAGTATTCATGAAGCTGAGCGTATTTTTGTTCAGAAAATGCTCAATGGTCAAAATAGATTTGCAAGAATGAATCCTATAGTAGGTAACCAATATTTATTACAAGTTGTGGATAAAGCTCAAGGGATTGTGAAGTAAACTAAAAGTAGTGCTCCTGCCCTGTCTAGAAAATTACCCTGATTATACAACAGAATCTTGGATAGCAACAATTATTCCAAGATATTTATCAGCACAAATTTAAATCGATAGTGGTACTGTATGATTTTAGCTGTGCAGAAAATTGAAATGCAGGGTTATAACTAGTATTTCCTAACTTCAGTATACTATATCCAAGCATATATTTATGTTTTCCCTGTTTAGTAACATTATTCTTAATGCTTAGTGTTTCCTAGTTTGTCCATGGCTTTCTACATAATCATTGTACACCCCCAGCGGTACAAACCCTTTTGTGAAATTTGAGTTAAGAGTGGATGCAGATCTTTACCTCCTAAAACATATTGAGTGACATGATTTTAATTGTGAAGATATCCTCAATCATTTCCAAGTTTTTTCATTGGCTCAGCTTCGCTTTCTTGATTCCAATGGCAGATTGCAACAGCTGCAAGTGAGATGGATGTGGATGGAAGCAGAACAGACGCAGAAGGCTCATCAGCTCTAGCAGAAACTGATGGTGTTATAGCAGCAGCATCAGGATCCGGTAACAGTTCTCAGGGTGGGACTCCAACTCCAGACGAACATCAAACGCACAATTCCGATGATGCTGAAGTTGGCCAAATTGAAGCGGAGCAGGGAATGATTGACGGAGAGACTGATGCCGATATTGACTTAGATGTTGTAGCTTGAAGGGTCAAGCAATACAAGTGTAAAACAACACTTGCAAATTCTATTCGGAATCTGTAGAATATTTTGTTTTTAATTTTGGGACCTTTCGGACCCCTTTGACCCATCTCTTAAAATCAAAGGAAGTGTGACTTTCATGCAAGCAGTTGAAAGATCGAGACTCGCATTTTGAGTCTACTACTCCTGAAGTAGTTCGCAAAATGAATGCATATGTTAGTATATTAATACGGTAAGTAATTGGTAAGGTCGAAAGTCGACGGTAACTAATTACCTGAAAAATACTAACTAGTATAGTAACAACTTGCATAACATCGAACACTAGTATAGTAACAACTTACATGACACAAATTCCCTACATGGAAAAATCAGCTTAAGAATTAAAAAACACCCTTTAGCTTGTTTATCAATGGAGATCATTTGAAGAACAAACACACTAACATTTCTCTAGAATTTGAAAAACAACTTTTAACAGCTCTAAAAAACAATTGCAATTTAATCAAAAATTGACTATATAATACTACCATTTTTTAGATATTGAAAAACAATTTTAACAGCTTATCGATTGTGTATTAAGAGGAATTCAAAAATTGACTATATAATACTACCATTTTTGAGATTTTGAAAAACAATTTTAACAGTTTATCGATCGTGTATTCAGAGGAATTATTATATGTACCCGGTACACTACCTTGAAATGATTTGTTGGGACCAACAAATCATCATTTTTTGTGTATTCAGAGGAATTATTATTTGTATCCGACCAACAAATCATCATTTTTTTTGTATTCAGAGGAATTATTATATGTACCCGGTACAGTAACTTGAAATGATTTGTTGGGACCAACAAATCATCATTTTAAGGTGGTGTACCGGGTACATATAATAATTCATTTGTATATTCATTAAAAAGGTGAAAACAAGTCCAATAACTATTGATTGTAGTAGAGTATATGGGTAGTGCTTATCGATTTCTTGTGTACGAATCGAAAATTGAAAATATACACAAAAATACAACATTATGAAAATCAAGAAATGCGTCATTATTTGTTGAAAACGCGCGTTGTGGTTGAACTATGAGGAAGTAAACGAGCTCGAGTAGAAAAATATTTTGGTTCGAATTATATGCTCAATTGTGTAAATTAAATTGAAAACGTTGTTGAACTAAGAGGAAGTAAAAAGAGCTCGAGTAGAAAAATATTTTGGTTCGAATTATATGCTGATTGTTTAAATTAAATTGTTAACTCATCTTAAGTTTACCCCCGAGAGAGGTGAAATCATGTATTCTAACCTGTGGGTTGCAATATTCTTTTGTAACTACAAATTAAATGAAACTTATACAATTAATCACAATAATAAAAAAAAAACCCTAATTTCATGTACTGTAAGGAACCAGAATCCCCATAACGACCTCTCCGTGCACCTTATTGTCCGCCCCAATCGACGGCCGCGAGCAACTGGCGGCGCAGCCTTGATCTCCGCCGACCACCTTCACCGACAGATTCACGATCCCGTTCTTCGCCCCGCCGGCCGGTAACTCAAGAAGCTCCAGTAATTCTCCGGCAATGGGCCGCCGGCGAAATCCGAGACCGGAATATCCGCCGCCCCGATGACCTTCCATCCGTAATACGCTTCGACGGTGAGGAATCGGGCATTGGCGGGCAGATCCATGACCATCTTCTGGTTCCATACAGGGTAAGGCCCCGGACTTTCCGGGTCGGCTTGGGCCGTGGATCTGGATATAGACGGGTCGGTTTTCACCGTACGTGACAGACACGTTTTTCTTGGCGGGTTTTCTTATGATCTTGTTGACGAACGAATCCTCGACAGAGTTAACGGAGACCTCGATCACCTTCGGTTTTCCCATTACTAGTATTATTACTTTTTGCAACCTGTACTTTACACGATTTTTCACTTTGCAACCTCGCCGGAAAATCATTGCCGATTGCAACCTGACCTTTACACGATTTGTAAAATCCAACCCGCGTCCAGCCGGAAACGAATATTCCCCAGAATATTCCGATAGTGAGGGTTAATTGGTAAATGAACATCGAATTTTATGAGTAATTACCTGAATGCCCTCTCATTTTCTGAATTAAAAATGAAAATTGAAAATCCTATATTTTTCTATATATACCGCACCCAAATCGAACCCTAAAACCTAAATTCTCGCCCAATTCACGAACCCTAAATTCTCGCCCAAATAAAAACCCTAAATTGCCTCCCTTTCAAGAACCCTAAAATCGCCCTTCTTAGAAAACATCACTGTGAAATCAAGCAGCTACAATTCAGAAGCCCTAAACCCCCACTGTGAAATTCGCGACTGTAATCATGGTCGAATCTTGTCGATGTGGAAGAGCACTTGCGAGGCGCACCTCCTGGACGAATTTGAATCCAGGAAGGAGATATGTTTGTTGCTCAGATTCTCGGGTGAGTTGTGAATTTTCGATTTTGCAATTTTCAATTTTCAATTTTGAATTTTGAAATTTGACAACTGATTTTATAATGTTCAATTTTTAATTTTCACAGAATGGGGGTTGTGACTATTTTGCTTGGCTTGATCCTCCAGCATGTCATAGATGTCAACAAATCATTCCAGGACTTCTTAGAAATCTGAATGCAAAGGAAGAAGAGGTGGAGGAGCTTCTTAGAAATCTGAATGCAAAGGAAGAAGACTTGGAGGAGCTGAAGAAGAAAGTTGCTGTTATGAAAAAAAGGAACTTGAAGTTAACCATTCTCCTTGTGGCAATCTGTGTTTTGTTTTGGTCATTTAATATGAAGTGATTGTAATGTGTTGTATTTTAGTAACATAACTTTGAACTCTGTTTTGTAATGTGTAATGTGTTGTTTTGTAATGAATCATTTAGTTTTCTGAAATTCTTTTGCACAAACCATATATCAGTGAACTCAAAATAAAACATATCAGTGAACACAAACCATATACTCAAATTCCATTATCAGTGAACTCAAAACAAATAACCATATACTCAAATTCCACTTATATACTCAAAACATTTCTTCATAACAGTGAACCTGTTCATAATCAAGTGAAACCAGATAACATATGTTCAAAGATCTCCAGTACATCACAAAACACAAAACAGATTACAAAAGCAGGTTCATAGAATTCCAGTACATCACAAAACACATTTTTAGTACAAAAGATGTTCAAAATGCAGGTTCTTCATCAGTTGTGCTTCATGGCACTCTTACTCAGCCACACCTTGTGCTTATATTTCCCTCTTGGCACAGTTGAGAACATAGGTTGAACATCACTTGATCTTGTCAGTGTAATCATTGATCCACCTAACTGTTGAAGGAAATCTCTTTGAGGTAATGGTTGAGAAGATGATTGAGCAGCATGTTGAGAAGATGATTCAGCACCTAACTTGGACTTTATATGACAAGTTCACTTTGAAGATCAAAGACCTGCCATTTTGCACAGCATATGCTCTAAGTGCCTTTCTGAAGGTAGTGATATCAGCAAACTTATCTCCAACTTCAAATTCAACTTTTTCAAGATCAACAGCAGGGTTGAACAACTTAAAACCTTTGTGCTTACCTTTCTCCCTAACTGACTTCTTTGATTTAGGCTCCTCCATTTTACAATACTTGCTCCTTGTCACTGGTGCCTGATATACAGGTTCATCCACTTTTCCACCCTCTTCAGCATCTGAATCAATGTGTAGTGCAAACTCATTATCATCATCATAACAACCTTCACTATCCTCCAAATAATCACTTAGCTCAGAATCTTCTCCTACAGAAACTTCTCCCTTACTGTCCTCCTCATCAAACTGGCCCCCAAAAACACTATTAGGGATACTCTGAGAAGCAGGTTCCTCACCATCTACAGCATCATCATAGCTATCAATTATCCTCTCCATACTTGAATCTTCAGCAGCTACAGGTTCATCCCAATTAACAGCTTCTTCAACCTCAATTGGCCTTTCCATATCAACATCTTCTTCAAAATCAGGTACACTCATTGGCACATCTATATCAGGCAGAGAAAAATCTGGCACTGGGTGACCTTGAAAGTCAATTAAGTTTCTGTCCAGTGCTTCATGATCAATAAACACAGACACACAGTTATCATCCCTTACTACAAAACCAAATTCATCCATATTATATTCACCCCCAACGCGTACCAAGTTATCACAATTATCTTCACAATTATAACTGAAATAATACTCCACGACCCCTTTTAAACCCAAATCCTCCTTCATCGACTTAAACTGTCTGAAAGTAATAGCATCAGGGTCGACATCATCGAAGTAAGCAACTTTCCCCCCAACATAACATATCTTACCTCTGTCCTTTCGAAATCTGCCACTGTGATGAAATCTGAAGCTGAAAGTAGAGCTTCTCACGGTGGGTAGCTGCTCCCCGATATTCTTGTCAGCCGCAATTTGATCACCAACTCGCAATTTCAGAGGCATTTTTTGGAATTAGGGTTTTTTTGGGAATTAGGGTTCTAGCTTTGAGAATTTGGATTTTCGTCTGCAATTAGGGTTTCGAGGGATGAGTGTTGTTAATTTTGGAATCCCAAAACTCTTTGCTTTTACGAAGAGAAGAAATTGAAAAATGAATTTGGGATTTAGGGTTCTTGCTCTGGGAAAGAAAATCGCGTTTTCAGCTGGAAATGAAATGGTGTAATGAAATGGTTTTTATGATTTTTAATGTATTTAGTTATTAGGTTTTATTCAATTATTAAATTCATAAATAAGGGAGTAGAGGATATTACTTAAATGTCCTTCATCAATACGTGTTTCTTAAGCTCAAAGCGCGTAACTGGGAGGTGAGAATCACGCACCGGAATATTCTGGGGAATATTCGTTTCCGGCTGGACGCGGGTTGGATTTTGCAAATCGTGTAAAGGTCAGGTTGCAATCGGCAACGGTTTTCCGGCGAGGTTGCAAAGTGCAAAATCGTGTAAAGTACAGGTTGCAAAAAGTAATATTCCCTTTTTTTAATTGAAAACAAAAAGGAAAAGGTAATGTTTACGCGTAATGTGTGTTTCTGTTGAGAGAATTAAGGATTTATAGAGATACTTGTTGTGCAACAACGTTTGAAGAAACTAGTCCTTATATCGTGCAAATACATCGTACATGCAGATTATTTAATAATAAAATGTACATAATTTCATTCTAATCAATTTACTAATCATACTAATTATATTGGTATATCATCAAGTTGGTATACGATAAATATTTTAAAATATGATTGGTAGGTGATACGTTTTTTTCTTATCATAGTATTCGTTATATACCAACTTATATCGATATACTTGATACATTTAATTTTTTAATTTGTATTTATGAAATATTTATCAAATTTAATGATATAAAATGAATAAATTGAATAATCAAAATTAAATTACTAGTTGTTTGTCAATCACATAGAAAATAAAATGTATGATACAGAATTGCGCATAGACATATAATGTTATAATGTTTGATTATTAATTATTTGCATGTTTGTTTTTATAAATAAATTCTTAAATAATATATATATATTTAAAAATTTATATGGTAATTTAGTCTTTTATGATTAGTAACATAAAAACTTATATTATATAGGGTAAAAAGTTTTAAATTCTTAAAACTTTTGTAAAAGTTGTGCTTTACTTCAAAACCTTTAATAAAATACGTTAAATACTCAAAATTTTAATTAAAATTGCACTTTACCCAAATTTTATTATTTTAATGTTTAATATATTTATTTGTTTCCTAAAATTATATTTTACATAATCAAATCATAAATAAATAAAAATAAAATTTCAATAATTATAACACTTTTTTTTACAATTTTTATTTTACTATATTTAAACTTTTGAATTGATAAATAATTTACTTTATAATTTTTTAAAACTATTTTTTAATTTTATTAATAAAATTTAAAATAAAACTTTAAAGAAAAATTATAATTTTAAAAAATAAAAATAATGTTATGATATTATAAATATTTTTTTTCAAATTCTAAATTAAATATTATTTAAGAAAAAAATATACTTTAAATTTGAAATTTTAAAACTATTTAATTTAAATTTAAATTTTTATTAATGATTTTGTTATTTTTATTTAGTTTTTTTTTTAGTTTTTTTGATATATGATTTTAATTTATATTATAAAATAAATAAATATATGAATTATTTTAAATATATTTTATTTATTTATAATTTTTGGAAGTAAAATACATTTTTTACTAAAAATTTAAGTTATTGTGCAATTTTTTATTGGAGAAAAAAAACTCAAAAAGTAAGTTATTGTGCAATTTTCAATAGTTCAGCGGCTAAAGTGCAAAAAAATAAAGTTCAATTATGAAACTACAAAAGTGGTAATTAGTGAAATAAAAAATAATACTTCTCTATGACCCAGAGCTATAGTCAAATGTGGTTAACGTTGACTTTTTTTTACCGTCCAATACATACGATAAACATATACAAAAACGTCCAATACATACGATAAACATATACAAAAATTATGAAAAAATAAATAAAATAAAATTTAACTCCACTCCATCCAGTACTTAATTTTACTTAAAATTAAATCAAAAATAGTGGAGAAGGTATTTTAAAATGAAAATGTTAAAAAATACCATTATGCATATAATGTACATACTTATTTGTCATCCTATTTAAAAGACATGCTTTTCTACAGAAATAGTCCAAATTGCTCTTGTCTCATGCTCAATGTTCTAAAAACCGGGCCTAGGCGGCGCCTAGGCGCTAGGCGGAGGTAAACCGCCCCGATTTTCCATCTTAGGCAGCTAGGCGAGTTCAGGCGGATTTAGGCGGGGACTAATCGGGTCTAGGCGGCATAGGCGGGGATTAATCGGGCCTAGGCGGTTTTCAATAAAAAAAATTAAAAAAATGTTTTTTTCGTCTCGTTGCGAATTTAATGTTTTTATTGGCTACAAAAGTTTAAAAAATGATATTTTCTTGTGTTAGAGAGATTAAAAAATAATATTTGATATGATTTGTGAAATATGATTGAAAATTTGTGTAATATTTTAACTTTATTGAATATATAAACAAATATGATATAACTAATTATTATAATTAAAGTAAAAAAAATTGTTATTTTTTCAATAAATATATATATATATATATATATATATATATATATATATATATATATATATATATATATAATATTTTTGAAATATAATATTAATTAATTAAATATAAAAATGTAAAACGATTAATCCCCGCCTAGTCCCCGATTAATCCCTCTAGGCTCTAGGCCCCTAGTCACCGTCCGCCTACCGCCTAGCGCCTTTTAGAACCTTGCTCATGCTTTAAATAGACATAATTCTTGAAACCCTAATTAAATGAATCACATCATCTTCTACATCTTCCCCGCCGCTCTAAAAAAAAAAAACTGCCCCAAAAAAAATCTTTCGGTCTCTTCAGATTTCAAGTTTGTTCTTCGACCACTCGCACCCGTAGTGAATGACGATGGTGATGATCTATCTTCTCACTCTCCGTCCGCAGTGAAGACGACGACCCATCTTCTCGAATCTCCTACCCCACCCAAATCTTTGCCCCCCGTTTTTCTTGTCTCCCTTGTCTCCGTCTTTGTTCATCGTCTACCGCGGTGAATGGTGGTCTTCCGAAGATGGCAACGACTGATTCAGATGGGATTTTTTTTTAGATTTTTATGTTCATCGAATACAAATATTAAATCTACACTTTTGTAGTTTATATTTTTATTTTCTTTTAATTTGTATTTTTAGATCTATATGTGTGATGTGTCCATTTAAATTAATTTTAATTTTATTTTTTAATGTCTCTGGTATGTATGAATGTGCTTGTATAATATTTTTGAAATTTAAAATTCAAATGTCATAATGATAGAATTAAAAAAAAAAGTCAATTTTAGATATATGTTGAAAAAAATAAATATAAAAAATCATAATTTTCACTTTTTCATAGTTAAATTATGGAATTTTACAAATCGAATCCTAAATTTGATTTATCGAATTGTTAATCGAATTGGTATGTCGAATTGTAATTCGGTATGTCGAATGTGAATTCGGTATGTCGAATGTGAATTCGATATGTCGAATTTTTTGTTGTTTGTCGAATGTGAATTCGACATGTCGAATTGTTTGTCGAATGTGAATTCGATATATCGAATTGTTTGTCGAATGTGAATTCGATATATCGAATTGTTTGTCGAATGTGAATTCGATACGTTGTTTGTCGAAACTTATTCGCCGTGTCGAATGGGATTCACCATGTCGAATCTATGTTGAATGTTGGTCGAATTAATATTTGTCGAATTATGTTTGTCGAATTAATGTTTATCGAATTAATGTTTGCGAATTGAAATGCAATTTCGGTATATCACTGTTTTTTAGGGTAGAAAAGTACATTTTTTATAAAGTGTTGCAAATAGTTATGTCCAATATGGTATTTATATTTTTCTCCCTATTTTAAATTACTCCGCAAGAGAGAAAAAAAAAACAAAAAAAAAGACACATCTCTGCTTTCGTCCTCAGAGATTCCGCAGGTACTCCTTTTCAACTCGCTCCCTCTCTTCTTCATCTCCATCACATTATTGTATTTGCGATTTCTTATAAAGGAAATCAACTACTTTTTCTTTTATTATTATTTGGATTGTTGAATGCTTACATGATCTGTGAGCGAAACCCTAATAGAGACTTTCTTTTCTTTTCAGTTCTGAAGGATCCGAGATGTTTAAGAACACATTCCAGTCCGGGTTTCTTTCAATTCTTTATAGCCTCGGGTATGCTTGGTTTTTATCTTTTCTGAATTTCTCTTCAGATCTTGTTTAACTGTTTCTTTAATTGATTTGAGTTCGAAGCATTTTTGGGGTTTATTGTGTTCTTTTTTTTTTCAGGAGTAAGCCGCTGCAGATTTGGGATAAAGAAAGTAAGCCTTTCTGGTTTGGCCTTTCGTTTTCTAATTTTAAATTGCCATATGATCTCTGTGTGTTGCTCTTTATGTGTATTTGCAACTCTCTAAGCTAGCAATTTTACGATTTTCTTGGAAACCCCGTTGCAGTTGTTGATGGCCAAATCAAGCGATTGCAAGATGATGACATACAATCTAATGTGCTCGAATTAGTTGGGTCAAATGTCCAGTCAACATACATCACCTGCCCTGCTGATCCAGCTGCAACACTTGGTATCAAGCTACCCTTCTTAGTTCTGATAGTGAAAAACTTGAAGAAGTACTTCACATTTGAAATCCATGTGCTGGATGATAAAAACGTCCGCAGAAGATTCCGAGCTTCTAATTTTCAAGTCTGTAAGTTCTCCTATGAGTGATTTTGGAATATTTAAGTATTCATTCACTTGTGCCTTATTATTATTGCTTCTACGTTGTACCACATGTTTATCTTTTCTTTCTGAAAGTTTAGACGTGATATGTTTTATTTCCTTCATTGGGAATCAAAACTTGAGAAGAACAAGTTGTTTAACAGCGATAATACAACTAATTGTTTTACCATTTCTGAAAATCTGAGACAGTATGTCTCCAGTATTTTACATGGTCTGTGGATTCTCTAATCCGAGATCTAGAAAAAATGATGTGTTAATTTTGGTGGAAATTGATGGTTTCATATGCAACGTGCCTATCCTAGAGGCGATATCAATTGTCTTGCATATGTTTCGATGTGTTCTTGTGTATATTGTGTATATTAACGTTCGTATGATTCTATTTTTGTTTGATCTTCATTCATGTTATATTATTTTTTTTTATATGCTGTTGACTATTAGAATATTAGATCACATGATCTTGTGTGGTCGAAGAATCTTAATGACACATATTGTGTGTTGTAAAATTATTGTTATCTGCAATCTGCATGATAATTGATAACCGCTAAAGAGTAACTGTTATTGGCATCAATGCAACATGAACTGTGTTCCGGTCACTTATATCACGCAATACTAATATTGATTAGCGTGTATGTTTGGTTTAGGACATTAGGTAAAACATATGGTAACCTAGTCACCAGGTTGCACTATAGTTTAAAACCGTGAATCGTGGTTGTCACAATTTGTTTAAATATGTTTTAGCAGTATTATGTTTCACAGATTTGTGTTTCATATATCTTAAGATGAGTTTTTTTTTTTAGTTTAATATTATTGATCTGCAATGTAAAAAAAAACTTTCTATTTTAGGGTGTCACGAGAGTTAAACCTTATATATGCACAATGCCCTTGAAATTGGATGAAGGATGGAATCAAATCCAGCTAAATCTTGCTGATCTCACTAGACGTGCATACGGAACGAATTATGTAGAAACACTACGCGTTCAGGTTCATGCAAGTTGCCGCCTGAGGAGGATATACTTCTCTGATCGCTTATACTCAGAGGAGGAACTCCCACCAGAATTTAAATTGTACCTTCCCATGCAGGTAACCTTTTTTTTATTTTATTATTATCACGTGATACTGCAACTAGAAATTTGCTGTGCGCGATCGGGCTCTGGACTCATGCTTTCGCTTCTTTCTTATTGCAGAAAGCCTGAAAATAACTCCAGAGAAAGGTGCATTATTCATGGCATCAGAAATAATTGGTGTAAAACAACTATATCGCTTAATGACTAGCAACTGATTTTATAATTTTACGGTTTGAAATAGAGTTGTGTAAAACAACTATATCGCTTGTAAGCATGATTGCAAACTCTGATTTTGATTGTTCTGTTCCTACTGCATATGGTTTCTTCAGTGAAGCATGATCACATTAGATACTTTTGGAGATATGCCAAGAGTTCCAAATGGGGTTTTAGTTTGGTGAAACTAAAACTATTCATCTCTTCATCTTCAGGCTGCAATGCCAAGATTTTCAAATAAATACACCTTTTTGGATTTTACATCGAGGCACATAGATACCAATGTAGAACTCACAGTGAGTGTACATTGAGGTGAAGAAGTCAATTCCATTGGGAGTTTTTCAGAGTCAACATTGAAACCCTCTAGGTTTTCTTTTTAGGAATTCAAAGACACTGAAGAACTCAAGAGAGAGGAGAGACGAAATCAACATTTTTTATTTCTCCATCTTCTTCAATGTCTCGGTCAAACATAAATATCCACTCGATTTTTCCGTAGAACTAAGTTCTTTCTTCGTGACAGAAAATTATTAAAAAGAAAAAATAGAATCTCTTAAAACAGAAACCTAGCTAGTTCATCATACTATAAGTTTATGAGCACACGGGTGTCCATATAATAATTAGTCGTAGTAAACTGCCCACGTACCAAGCATAATCTTGTTGATTTTTCTAATCATTCAGATTGTGTTTTGTAGCGTTATTCATTCTACACCAATATGGATACATCATACATTGCTGGACTCTGAGGTACTGTCTTGAGGAGGCTAGGGTCTCAAGGGATAACAAATCCTAGACATTTATTATTCTCATACAGTGTGCGAGTAACCAAACAAATTACAAAGCAATCATATCCACAAAAGTTATGACCTTTGATGGTATTGAAGAATATATTCCACCACTAATATAAATTTTAAAAAATTACATCATATATATCTCAACCTTTTAATTGGGAAGAATTATCAAATATCTTATTAATTTTTGGCTTAATTAATTGAAAATAGTATCCTCTACTTTGATTGGGGGTGCATATATGAGTAGTTGAATCATACTTTTAATGGTAGTTAGTTTGTAAATAATTTTGTTCATGCAAAACGTCACTGCGTAATTGTAGGAGGATGAAATAATATTTTGTTAATCAAAACTAGTTTGTTTATAAGCAGCTAAACTTAATGTGTTTTTCATGCATGATCTATTGTTAACCTACCATTTAATTAATACTACTCCACTATTTAGCTAAATAGGCTGATCTTCATAT
The DNA here is from genome assembly GCA_954870475.1 of Euphrasia confusa. NCBI lineage: Eukaryota > Viridiplantae > Streptophyta > Magnoliopsida > Lamiales > Orobanchaceae > Euphrasia > Euphrasia confusa. The sequence goes on from OX940954.1 coordinate 20,476,739, forward strand.
TTTGTTTGACAATAATTAAAATATGCTTGTGCAAAGTTTTATAGAGAGGATACTTAGACCTCTTGTTGGGATCAAAAGCTGGGATTACATTGTCTTGTGGAAGTTGAGCAATGATCATAGGTAATCCGTCGGTTAATGTCTCAAATCAGTCTAATATATATATCCCGATCCTGATTGTCTAATATATATTTAGGTTTATTGAGTGGATAAAATGTTGTTGTGCCGGAAGTGATGAGAACATCAAAAATGGTGGAGAAGACACTATTTTCGAGTCTTGTTCATCCGGTACTAATCATTGTAGAGATATCATGTTTCCGCATCCAAGGACCAAACCTTGTGATTTACTCGACCAGCTTCCAACCTCCATCATATTGGATTCAGGGTACGTACGTACATATGTAAGTGATCAGATATTTAATGTTTCAAGAAACATGCATATGCAATCGATGATTTTCCATGTTTTGTAGAGTTCATGCACAAACCCTGTTGTTGAATCAAGCTACTTGGATCAACTACTCACATAACTCGGATTCAAGTTTATCAGAGGTAGCTAGCTAGTAATGTTTTTAACAATTAATTGAACTATTTGATATGTATATTTCTCCTGGCTTGCAGGAAACAATTGGTACTCGGGTTTTGGTTCCGGTGTCACTTGGATTAGTCGAGTTGTTTGTGACCAAACAAGTACGTTATCGATATATATATATATATATATATATATATATATATATATATATATATATATATATATATTTTTGTTTTAATAATTCGGAGATGACATTAAAGAAAAGGTTGTTTACTTTACATACAAACTTTCAGGTTCCTGAGGATCAAAATGTGATGGATTTCATCAGGTCTCAATGCAACAACCTCTTCCTGGAACAACAACAACAACATGACTCGTTTACTCATCATCCTGATCCAAACACGAATTTTCCTCTGCATCAGTTTGGCAACAACTACACCACCCCCGAAACAAACAACAACAGCAACTTCACAGCTTATAACGATTCCGGAATCTTCACCCCCTCAATCGAGAACGGATTCCAAGATATAGAAACAAGCAATACGAGGAAAAACAACAACTCGTCATCCAGAGGAGGCAGGTGGGCCCCGGATGACCAATTAAACGATGGGTCATCTTTTATATGCGAGAATAATATGTCGATGAGGTCGGATGAGTCGGACCCTAATGAGGATGAGGATGATGCCAAGTACCGAAGGAGGACAGGAAAAGGACCTCAGTCCAAGAACCTTATGGCCGAGAGGAAGAGAAGGAAGAAGCTCAACGATCGGTTGTATTCCCTTCGAGCCCTTGTTCCTAATATTTCTAAGGTGTGACATTTTAATTATATGATTGATTTCCTTGTTCGATCAAGTATATATATTCATCAATCGATCGATTGCAGTTAGCTAAATCCGCAATCCTCGGAGATGCTATAGACTATGTGAATAAGCTGAAGAAGCAAGTGGAGGAGCTGCAAATAGAGCTCGAGGAGCACTCGGAGAATGAGGACAACGCAAGTAAAACAGGAAACGAAGATAATAAAAACAACGTCGACATCCATCCGAGTACTACGATTCACAAAGAAGAGCCGCTTGATAACACAATTAATGACAATAAGGTGCAGCAGATGGAGGTAAGGCCATATATAATTGTTTTTGCACATTTAATTAATTTATTTATAAAATGGAATTATATATATCTTTTAGCCACAAGTGGAAGTCTTCCAAATCGATGGCAACGAGTTCTTTGTGAAGGTGTTTTGCGAGCACATATGTGGGGGGTTTGTTCGGTTGATGGAGGCGCTGAATTCGTTGGGCTTGGAAGTAACTAATGTCAATACAACGAGACACACGTGCCTCGTATCCTCCATCTTCAAAGTTGAGGTAAAAAAAAAATCTCTTAAACCTATTTTATGAGCTAAGAACACAATCTGACCTGTTCACTTTTTTTCATATATAATTTATACTGTATTTATTTGTTATGTGACAGCGAAAAAACGATGAAACGGTTCAAGTTGACGACGTGAAGGAATCGCTACTTGAGCTAACACGAAATCCATCCACAAACAATCGCTCCAACGTTCATTTAGTGCACAACGCTATTGATATGCAGCATGATTATCGTATTCACAATCAATATAGTTGCCAACACGACCTTCAACATTAAACAAAAGCTAGTAATTGCAGGAGTATGTTTATGCAATTAATTCTCTTGTATAATTAAATAAAATAATGAAGTTGAATTTTAGATTTTTTTTTTTAGTTTGCATAATTACTCACAAGTTTTTAACTAATTAAGGCTTTCTTTATTTATATTAAGTATTTATTACTATATAAAATAATAATAATTAGGTATTAATTAATAAAATTATTTACAAACAAAAAATATATATGCAATTATGTATATACAACTTGGTATTAGAAGTGGATAATTAATCTGGGCCGAGTCGACTCTGGCAGGAGTCAAACCCAGGAATTATGTAATTATGTATATAAATTTGGTGTTAGAAGTAGATAATTAATTTTGGTCGAGTCGACTCTAGTGGGAGGCGAATTCGGAACCTCAATACCATGTCAAAGTTATGCCAATAATACTTTTAAATGCTTTTTTAAAGTGATATGATTGTCTAACTTATAATATTTGAGCTTTAAAATATATTTTCAATACATATGTCATATTTAAAACTCCACATCCCCTCAATTCGAAATAATCAACAACAAATATTGGGATTAATTAAGAATGTGATTAATTGAATAACTAGTCTCCTGAAATCATGGCCAATTTCATTCAAATACATGCAGGAGTTGCGTTATGAGTGACGAAAGTAATTAGAAAAACAAAATCACTATTCACTAGCAATTGTAATTAATAAATTAATGAAAAAGTCGTAGGGAAGATTAAATCAAATTCATCCTCTACCCAATCTGAATTTTCCTTTTTCTAACGCTTTACATGTATAATTACATGCATATTCAACAATTTTGAAATTGAAATATATATTTAATTATATTGTTTAGACTTTGTGCTGCATTGCTGCATGTATGTGGTGTATTGACTTTGTTTTGCTCAGAAGTTAAGCATGAATCAGTGATACTTAAAAATGGGTTCTCTAGCCGGAAATTAAAAAAAAAAATCAATTTATAAATATTTAAGCACTTGCCTATATTAGTAGGCTAGCTAAAAGAAAAATAAAATTCAAAGGGTTGCTGACAAAGTGAAATTTTTATCATTTAACCTCGTTCATGTTATTGATTATAATAACAAGTGTGAGTTTTCATTGAAATGAATAGAGTTGACCTGAATATATTTAAACTGAATAAACTGATTTTTTTATTACAGTAATATTGATTTTTATAAATTTTTAATTTTTTTAAAAATATTATTAATATTCTATCACTAACTATATTTGAAATTATTGATTCTAATTTTTTATTTTATTTTATTTTATTTATTTTATTTTAAAATAAACTTAATCATTTAAATTAAAATAAACTGAATTGAATTTAACTGAAATTAAATAAAAAAAAATTAAACTAAAATGAATTAAATTGAAATTGACTGAAATTAAATAAAAAATATGTAAGAAGTGGAAATAAGTAGTAGGAACTAAATTATTTTATACTTGTATGTTTTTATTTACCTATATATGTACAACAAAAAATATGTAAGAAGTGGAAATAAGTAGTAGGAACTAAATTATTTTATACTTGTATGTTTTTATTTACCTATATATGTACACCATTTAACAAAGTTTTTAATACTAAAAAATTATGAAATGATAAAATTGTTGGTTGCTCAAGCTCCAAGAATGTCACAAGTGACTCCGTCTCACTTCACCTACTTGTATGACATATACACTATGTAAGTTTAAAACAAAATCAAGGTTAATTAACTCAACCATAAAAGCATGGAAAACGTAACATCAATTACAATTTTTTTTATTTGTTATTATTATAAAGCTTGGAGTAACACTTGGCACGTACATAAATTAAAATTCAAGCCCTCAGAAATACAGAACAAAATCCTGCTAAGAATGAGTTGAAAAAGGGCGCTCCTCAAATCAAGGGTCTTTGGAGAGCGACCAATGGAAGAATGCACATGTGATTGTGAATCTGGCAAAGATTTTCAAACCAACATTATATATTTATATGTACTTAATTAACGCCGGTAATTTTACATATATGGTAAAACATTCATAATCTATATAGTCACAAGATGACACATAAACCAATAAACACAATATTAAGACTTGTTGATTCTATGAATACCGAGAATTAATTAAAACATTAAATTTTTGTTGATTTCGAAAAATAGTGAAACCTGATAAAAACCTCAACAAATGAGAAACTTTTATTTTATATCAATAATCAACTACTGAATTCTACGGTAAATATAAATAGTACTAAAACCCTAATAAAATAAAATAAATTAAAATAAATTAAATAGTAATAATTTAGAGACCAAGACACAATCTTTGATTTCTTTCTATCCACATCATTCTTCCCCTCTCGGAAAAAGGTTCGACCCCGAACCTGAAAGCTCAAGCAAGGAGTCGCCGGGATCAAACACCAAACGTCGACGACTTTGAAGGCACAACTCAAGCGCAATGGCAGCGACACATTGACGTGGCGCAAGGGCAGTTAATTTTTGAGGCGACGCAGGAGTAGTGGCAGGAAGTACCGACGCATGAGCAATAAATAGAGGAAGAGACAAAAGGGCATCAACTTTAGGAAGCGACATAAGGACAGCGCCAACGACATCAGTATGCAGCGCAAGGGCAACGACATGAGGATGCGGCACGGGGACAACAACTTCAGGATGTGTCGTTGGGGCACTGGTCTGAGGCAACGACTCGTCGTCCCAGATCGGCTCAGCGTCCCAAATCGGCTCGGCATCCCAGATCGGTTCGGCGAACTCGTCGTCCCAAATCGGTTCGGCGGACTCGTCGTCCCAGATCAGCTAGACGGGTTCGGCGTCCCAGATCGGCTCGGCGGGCTCGGTGTCCCAGATTGGCTCGACATCCCAAATTGGAGCATCATCATATGGATCGAGTTCATCACCAATGGTGCGCCCAAGTATGGGGATGGGTTGGTGTTGAGCTTTCGGTAGAACATCGACGAGAGCAAGTCGGATTTCTTCTAATTCAAACGTAAGGGCCATTACCTGGCGACTCAAAGCGGCGACGTCGGCGCGATGACGGGCTGCGGCTTCAGCGGCGGGGTCGGCGATTGGCAGACGACGAGAAGACATCGTAGCAGGCTCTGATACCAACTAACGCAGAGAAGCAATAAACACAATATTAAGACTAGTTGATTCTATATATGAATAACGATAATTAATTAAAACATCAAACTTTTGTTGATTTCAAAAAATACCGAAACCTGATAAAAACCTCAACAGAGGATAAACTTTTATTTCATATCAATAATCAACTACTGAACTCAATGACATACAGTAAATATAAATAGTACTAAAACCCTAATAAAATAAAATAAATTAAAATAAATAAAATACTAATAACTGAGAGAGCAAAACACAATTTTTGATTTCTTTCTATCCACGTCACAAAATCACAATAATAATAATTATCAAAGTATCTAACATTTGTGTTCTTTTCAATAATTTTTAAAATTAAATTAATTGTCCATTATCCTATAATACCCCTTAATAATTATATATATATATATATAACGAATATAAAATCACACTTTTACATGATAATTTAATTATATCATTCTTGATTCTTAATTTATACAAACTCACTGTACACATCAAATAATTACATGCTTTTCAATTCTTACATAATTAATTTAAACTAGATATTACCCACACGTGCGACGCACACAATATATTTATTATATAAAATATTAAAATTATAATTAACTTAATTATAAAAATATAAATAAAAAATACAAGACTAAATATTTATTTATATTTAAAAATAATTAGTTATATTAATATCATTGTAACAATAATGTTACTTTGTCAACATCACAAAAATTTTAACAAAATAAGTACTCATTGTTATAAACTCAAGAGAATTGAAAGAGAATAATATAGTAGAAAGAGAGACAATATGAGAGGAAAATAGAATTGTTCTTTCATTCATATGGGGAGACCCCTTTATATAGGATACAAAGTAGGGTTTCTTTCTTGTTCACCAAGAAAGGGTAAACTAGTCATTCACTAATTAATAATATTCATAACACTCCCCCTTAAATGACTATTTACAGTATTGCTGCCTCGTTAAAACCTTGTCATGAAAACTCAGTGAGACAAAACCTGAGCGAAGGAAAAAGAGTACAGCTTGCTCCCCTGATTGTAATCACCGAAAATCTTTGACTTCTTGAAAATAGTTATTGGTGATCAATCAGTCTCATTAAAACCTGTAACTAATAAAACCATACATGAAAAACTTAGTTATTCAAATATAAATTTTGGTCTTCAGGACCCAACCTTCGAATTATTGAGTTTCACATTCATTTGTATTATTGTATATTTTTCGTCCTTCAGGGACATGCCTTTACCAGACATCTATATTGACTAGAGCATTCGCAATTGCTATAACCGGCCGGTAACTCTTCTCGAGTATTTTATATGCGTCTAGTGTTCAATATACATTTTTTGACAAATGAATAATGTGAACTTCAATTCACAATCATTTGAACTTCAAGTTCAATATCTCAGTTTATCTCGAAAACAAACTCATATGGAACATTCTGATGTCCTCATTAATTATTATCGAGTGATGCACATGCCTCATTAAAAACCTCGTTATAAAACCTTGTAGGAAAAAATAGTCGAGGAAAAGAGTACATGACATTCCCATTTATATTGTGGTAATTGTCTCATTAAAAACCTTTAACTAAGAAAACCATGTGGTAAAAACTTAGTAGAGGGAAAAAGAGTGCAATCACTGGTCTTCGGGACCATTCACTGGTCTTCGGGACCCTGTCTTCAATATCATTTTTGTCCATAATGAGACATGTAATATGATATTGTACATGTTTTGATTTTCATTTCCTTTTATTTCAGGAATCTTAAAATTCATCCAAGATTTTCATGTATGTATCTTTCTAATGACTTCTACATGTTCAGATCATACATTCGATGCATATATCTATCGTTGTTGCTGCCATAAATATTAAGTAGCAGAACTACATGTCAAACTTAAAAATATTTGATTAACATCGAGTTTATGCGAAAAACTCTTGAACAACTAATCTCGCTTTTATATCTCACCACATAATTACTCGTTTTTCGTACGAACACCCACGTATATCCTTCTGGGATAATATTTTGATGTGTGTATTATAGAGTCAATATATATCTTTATTTAGCGAGTCATGCTCAGCCTCAATTGCTCGTTTCTTATTTTTCGAGTGCTGCTAGCACACTATCATTGATTTAAGTTTTTGATCCAAATTTTCTAGAGCAACTCTTGAGGCAAATATGTCGTTGATTACTTTTTTTCATGTTGATGACAATTCATTCTATCAACCAAATCTTTCATCATTTCCCAAAATATTTAATTTGGCTGTTCCGCAATCCCACGATTTCTATTATCATGTGCACATGCTTTTTCAATTAGATTTCCATCTAACTCTCTTCAGGAGATTTTGAGGGTGACTTAATTTCTTTGTTTTTCCGCGAATTTATTTTATATCTTAAGATCGATCTACTACGCTTCAGGCGTATATTAGAATCAACATTTGAGTTGATATTTTTTGCTGGAAATCGATATCCCGGGCCATTAAAATTGCGGAAGATAATAGCCCGACCGAAATCCTATCGCCGGAAACCGATCACGAACACCGAACGAGCCGGAGCACGACCAAGGCGTCGCCACGGGCGAACCCGCGGCTAAACCCTAGCCACGCCCCCGCCGGGGCTCGCGATCGCCGTGCATGGCGATCGCATGGGGCTGCATGGGGCAGCCCCCGACGGTGAGTCCGGCTACTCACCGCCACCGCCAGGAGGGGCGGTCAGCCCGGCTGACCTACCGCGGCTCCAGCCGCGGTTTTCCCCCGGCGATCGATCGCCCGCCTCGGCCCAGCCGAGGTGCCTTCTCGCGCATGCCACCGTCGAGGCGGCGGGGATCCGCCATGGCACCAGCCCGTGGCATCCCCAGCGATCGACCCTAGGTCGATCGCATGCCCCGGCGTCCAGCCGGGGCTTCCTTGCGCGGCACACCGGCGGTCGAAACCCTAAGGTTCGACCGCCCCTCGTTCGATCTCCACGGGGATCCAACGATCCCCGTATCTAGGTCTCGATCGTCCCGGATCGTATGTTCATGTATATATTACTATTAATAATTCACATAAAATCATAGAAGGGATTTATGATTTTGTACCTCGATTCGTTGTGCGGAGAAACGAATTAAACGCGTTGAAGACCTTCGAATCTTCCTACGTATTCCTTGCACCTCGTCCGAACGTCGTGTGGGCGACGATCTATCGAACTCCTATGGATCTCCTTCAACTCTCAAGACTTATGATTGTGTGTAAATTATGAAGGCCATGTAGTGGTTTTATAGGCTACGTAGGGGATCAAAAGGAGGTGGAATATTGGGCTTCCAATATTGATGATTAATTTGAGCCCAAGCCCAAGTCTATTAATCCTTATCAATATTAATTAATTTATTTTCCACTATATAAATTAATTGCACTCCCAATATTAAACCATATTATATCAAATAATATTTCTCCGGTAGTATTATTTATTCCGTGTATTTAAGATTTAAATATCCATGAATAAAATTAATTTATTGCTAACTAATTTATTCATCTCTTATATCCGAGAATAGTACCATTCAACCTTAATTATTGTGCGGAACAAATCCACTCATGAGGTTTACACAATAATTCCTTATGAACTCATCTCGGGGATATTATCAACCCTTTCGGGATACACTTTCCCGTCAAGTATTCACGGCATGTCATATATAAAATATAGCGACCCAATTTTACCGGTAATTAACCCAATAATTAAATTTGTTAATTACTTTGGAAAATCAAAGTCTCTTATATTAAATATACACACCCGCAATAGTATCGGGGATTAAGAATAAAATACTCTGAGATTTAAATCAATTATCAAAGGCAATCCTAATTGATAAATCTCAAGCGATCCGCCCAATACACCAAGTGTACAAGTGTGATAAAATAATTAAGATAAATTATTTTCTCTCTCACACAACGACTATACCGATGGATTGGTCCGTGTCCATCTAGGTCGTGAGCAACTGTTTGATTAAATACGAGTAACCGACAGTATGATCTTCTGCGTGTCCATACACACCATACTAACTACAACGTATAAAATCCAGGACTATAATTTCCATAATTTAATTAATAATAATTAAATGCAAATAATTGTTTATTAATTTAATAGATTAAATGCTATGACCGGGAGTTTATCGATACTTAAATCTAGACATTAAGTACACAACTCCAACAAGTGGGGCACGGCTGGGCGTGCCGGCGTTAGCCACCAGTGGTGGTGGTTCGCCGGCAGCCGGAGGCTATGCTCGGCAGTCACGATGACGGCAACACGCACGCGGCTTCGGATTTGAGCTCGGACGGATTGCGGGCTGCTGGTACACCTCGAAGGGGCTGTGCGGCAGCAGCTGGGCATGCGGGCTGGAGCAAGGCGATGGCGTGAATTCGGTGGTTCGCCGGCAGCCGGAGGCTAAGCTCGGCGATCGCGTTGGCGGCATGCTCGGCGATCTCGGTGGCATGCTGATCGTACGGTGGGGCTTAGTCGCAGCGGGTCAGAGCAGACGACGTGCCGGAGATCGACCAGGCCGCTGCGCCCCTCGCCGAAGAAGACGATCGCGTTTTTAAGATGCGCGCTGAAAAATTACAAAGATGTCGGCCGACACTTTTTCTTAAGTGGGCCGACACCATTGTTTTTTTTTTGTGATTATGCATGTGCGTGAAAATTGCATGGCTGCTGAGTGAATTCTTTGCATGGCCTAGTTAATTAGCACATTCATATGCATGTCCGCATGCATGGCTCGGCCATGGTTTCGATGAGTTCGATTGGGATGACCGGATTTTGATTCGGTTCGTCCCGGTAAATTCGATCTTTCCGGAAATAATTTAATCTTTCTAATATTATTTAATTTAATTTTGGAATTAATTCAAATTCTATTTAGATTAGATTTCTTAATTATAGAATTAAATAATGGAATTAGATGGAGAGTTAAATTAGGAAAAAAAATCCTAGTTTCTCTAGATATCCTATACCTACTTGAATTAGAAGTCTTAAGAAGAATCAAAATTCGATTTTAATTAGGATTCTTGAGATCTAATCTAAATAGGATTGAGAAATTATTAAAATATTGATTTTATTTAATTTAAGTATTTTATTTAAAATCATTAGATTAATTCAAAATTTATTTTGAATTGGAAAATCTTGGATTTTATTTAGAATAGAATTAAATATGGAGATCAATGGATTTTAATAATATTGATTTTATTTAATTTAAGTATTTTATTTAAAATCATTAGATTAATTCAAAATTTATTTTGGATTGGAAAATCTTGGATTTTATTTAGAATAGAATTAAATATGGAAATCAATGGATTTTAATAATATTGATTTTATTTAATTTAAGTATTTTATTTAAAATCATTAGATTAATTCAAAATTTATTTTGGATTGGAAAATCTTGGATTTTATTTAAAATAGAATTAAATATGGAAATCAATGGAATTGATTTTATTTAATTGGAGTAAAATTAAATATGAGAATCAAAGAATTTTTTCCGTTATTCAAGACGTAGAATGAAGACTCAAGGCAAGCATCCAGGAATTCATCAAGGTACGAATAGTCGAGAAATAATTTTACTTGAGCAATTATTTGATTATTAGTGAACGTACTTGCATGAAATGTATGTTTGTTATTATGCTTATGTGTATTTAATTATGCATTAGATAGCGTATCCCTTTATTGTAAAAAGCTAAGTGGGAGAGGGAATGGAAACATTGCCATGGTCTCCATTGCTGTTCTCTTGGTGACTTTTATGGACTTTTGAAGTTCGTATAGACAAGTCATTGGAGGAGAATTCTTGTAATTCCTTTTACGAGAAACATTGATTAAGTTTATCAAACAATGCCTAATTTGTCTTTCTAAAACTGATTTCAAGTCGACTCATTCTCACCCCGGGGAGTGGAATGGAGCCAAAGCCACTTGGTCATGTCAAGGACACAAATTAGAGACTTTCGTGTCATTTGATGACTAGATCGATTGTCTGCTCGGCTCCCTCATTCTATGAGAGATAGGGTTGTTCGCATGGTGAATCACTGGTAAGAAACTTCGAGTTTCACTTATGATTCTCCGCGTCTTGATTTACAAGATTGAATGAATCAAGTAATTGGGAGTCAATTGTAAAAATCTTTTGGTGTAGTAAACGTCCACACTATCGTGGCTTGCTACATTGAATGGGATTTTGGAACGATTGATGTAGACAGTTATAGAAGGGAGTAAAGGAGCGTATGTTAACGTAAACGTCCACACTATCGTGGCTTGCGGTGAATATGCGTATCCCAAACAATCTTCTTAGATACTGAGTAATGGTTTACACTTAGGTACGCTTCTTAGTATTCTTCCCATCGAAGTAACGCTAATGATGATGTACGACCGAAGCAAATCTAATTGCTAAATCATTTGGGTAGGTAAACGTCCACACTATTGTGGCTTACCATATCTGATGGGATTTTAGATGTGATTAGTGGTTTAATGATATTATTTGAGGGAGATAATATCGGAGATTAAATCGATTGTTTGTTGTTATATGTGCTCATAGATTAGGAAATGGCTTTGAACCCACTTTCTGTGATACGTAAGGATTTTAAACTCATTGGTCCCTAAATGTAATGATTGGAATAGAGATCTAGACATTACCCAAACTGTTAAAGAGTGCAAGGTTGTACTCAGTGAGCTTTGTCCTCCCGAGCCTATTGACATAGGCGGCTAGACAAGAAGCGATGAGGATACTCATAAAGGCCAGTCCTTCGAGGAAACGCTTAAACACGTTTTTGAGATGATTGACCTTTTGGACGAGCTGAGACAGAAATCGCAAGCTCTTGTAGCCAATGCCAAAGGTTTCGAACCTAAGGGCAAGATCGGGGAAAAAGGAAAAGCAAGCAAAGAAACCCAGTGGTCCTAAGATACTTGGACCACGAGATTGGGACGAGAAAGCCAAGAGGCAAGAGTTCTCGATGCAAACAGTCTGGGTACTGGAAGTCTGATTATCCTCTCAAAGAAAGTACGAAATTTTCTTTAGTCGTAAAACATAGTCAGTGGTATTATCTACCGGAACCTGGTGTGTAGATATGGAACCACTGACGGTATGTGCATTTTAAATGCAAGGGTTCCAGGAAACCCGACGACTTAGAAAAGAAGAAATCGTAGTCTACATGGGCAATGCTGTAGAGGAGGCAGCAGTTGCAGTGGAGGACATTTTATAGGATTTCATTTTGAGTTATTGCTTTTATGTACCTTTCATATTAGAAAGAACTTTGTTCTGGATTTCTAATGAATGGATATTTTATTTCTTTTAATCATTTGATGGTTATAAGAAGAAATAATGATATTATCTATTCTGGTACATTGGTTAGCAATATATATAAATGATGAATCCTGAGTCCACCACGATGCAACGAACCGTTTTATATAACTTGTTTTACTAATAAGAGATTTCTTTATTAAATCATTTATACTTGTGGAATCTTATGCTAAGTCATATTTATTCAAATAAGAAGTTCAAAGGTCGAAAATTGATTATAAGATCAATTAAGTTGAAGGATTGGACCTTCCGACCTAAGAATCTAATTTGGAAGATAATACGACTAAGCAATCCTTTATGGATATAAGATATAAGATCCGGACAAGTATTAGAATTGATTAACTCTGATTTATGATCAGAGCTTGGGATTGGATCCCAAGTGACTACACCATACAGTCCTCTGTAAGATTGGTGTGTCGGAAATAAGAAATGGAACTCTTATAGAAATAGTAAAAGCACGAGTTAAACGGAACTACCTATATTCTATGGATATGTCTTGGAAACAACGGCACATTCAAATGTGGTTGTAGAATATCCTAAAAGAACAAAAGGTGTGTGTTCGATAGTACTATGAACCAGAAGGACGTTATAAGTTCTAACGCCCGGTTCTTAGAGGAAGACTATTAGATGAACAACAAGCCCAAAATGACATGATACTTTTGTAAAGAGAGAAAACGATTAAGACTTAGAACCAGCCAAACCGAGTAGCGGTACACCACTAACTGCACCTACTGTTATTACTGTTTATACACCGGAATGCCATTGTAGTGGGAGGTTGTTTGACAACCGGAGATATTCATAAGACTAGGAGAGTTTTGAACTCTGGACCTAGTATACATGAAATCGATCCCTAGATCTACATGAAGGCCGTACTAGATCTAAATGTGCCTTCTTGGAGAGCAATAAGGATTATTGCTAAGAGGCGAGATCATTTAGAGTACAAGCTTAGTCAATCCATTAATGGGATTGAAGGAAAGCTTAGAGTTCGTGGAACTTGCGCATTGATGAGATAGTCCATTTGATGGATTCATCAAAAGGCATTGACGAATCGTGTGTATGGGAAACGTGATGGAAACAAAGTGGTGTTTCTCGGAGGTTTTATGTAGATAACATTTTATCATTGGTAACAATGTAAAGATGTTGTCAGACATAAAATGATGGTTGTCTAGAAAAATCGATATATGAGATAAAGAAGAAGTTAGAGCATGTTCTTAAGATCTAGGATCTCAAGAAAAGAACATTGTACTTCTCTAGATATCTTGTACGATTATGGTTCATTTTTTAACGTGCATAGTTCCGAGAAAGATTCGCTACCTTTCAAACACGGAATGCATCTATCTAAGGGTATGTGTTTTGGAACACATAAAGGTGATAGAAGCAGTGAAAGCAGTTTCCTACACTTGGAGTGTGGAAAGCTTGATAAATGCAATGTTGAAAAACGAGAACCTGATATTGGCTATGTGGTTAGCATAGTGGGAGGATATCAAGGTAATCCTGGAAAGGAATATTCGACTGTTGTAAAAGTACTTTCGAAGTACTGTTCTAGACTACGAAGCAGACGAGCATTTCCTTTGGATTACATTCTCTTAGATTTCTAATCAAATGAGGACCGGTGTAAGTCGATATCAGGCTATGTGTTTCACTATTGAAGGAGAAGGAGTTTTAACATGGAAGAGTGATAAGCACGATGCTTTTCGGACTCTGCCATGGGTAACCAAATAGCGGCCTCAGAGGCAGCGGAAGTTTTGGTATAACTCCGGGATAATCTCTGGGACTTAGATGCGATTCTTAATTTGCCAAAGGCTATGTAAATAGCGGTGCGATGGCAAATGGTAAGAAATCACAAGTCCATAAGTGTAAGATAACACATAGTGCAAGTACCACCTGATACGAGTCATCGTCGAGGGAGACGACGCTGTAGTCACCAAGATAACTTCAGAGCGGCAACCTAGAGTGCTCATTCACATAGTACTTCTTGGAAGTACAACTTAAGCACGTGATGAGTATGGGAGTCGGGAGTTTGGAGGAAATGACTAGACCTTAGTACAAGTGGGAGATTGTTGGAGTTGTGTACTTAATGTCTAGATTTAAGTAACGGTAACTTCTGGTCATTGCCATTAATCTATTTAATTGAATGAACAATTATTTGCGTTTAATTATTTATAATTAAATATATGCAAATTATAGTCCTGGATTATATACGTTGTAGTTAGTATGGTGTGCGACGTCACACAGAAGATCATACTATCGGTTACTCGTATTTAATCGAACAGTTGCTCACGACCTACATGGACACGGACCAATCCATTGGTATAGTCGTTGTGTGAAAGAGAAAATAATTTGTCTTAATTATTTTATCACACTTGTACACTTGGTGTATTGAGCGGATCGTTTGAGATTTATCGATTAGGATTGCCGGCGATAATCGATTTAAGTCTCAGTGTATTTTATTCTTAATCCCCGATACTATTGCGGGTGTGTATATTTAATATAAGTGACTTTGATTTTCCAAAGGAATTAACCGATTTAATTATTGGGTTAATTACCGGTTAAGTTGGGTCACTATATTTTATATATGACATGCCGTGAATACTTGACGGGAAAGTGTATCCCGTAAGGGTTGATAATATCCCCGAGATGAGTTCATAAGGAATTATTATGTAAACCCTGCAGGTGGATTTGTTCCGCATAATAATTAAGGTTGAATGATACTAGTCTCGGAAATAAGAGATGAATAAATTAATTAGCAATAAATTAATTTTATTCATGGATATTTATATCTTAAATACACGGAATAAATAATACTGCCGGAGAAATATTATTTGATATAATATGGTTTAATATTGGGAGTGCAATTAATTTTATATAGTGGAAAATAGAATTAATTAATATTAATGGATTAATAGATTTGGGCTTGGGCTCAATTTAATCATTAATATTGGAAGCCCAATATTCCACCTCCTTAAGATCCCCTACGTAGCCTATAAAAGCACTACATGGTCTTCTCTATTCTCATAACTTGAAGAACACAATTCTAGAGAGAGAAAGTAGAGAGGGAGATCCATGGAGTTCGGTAGATCGTCGCCCACACGACGTCCGGGCTAGTGCAAGGAATACGTGGGAAGATCTCAAGGTCATCATAAGATCTCGTTTCTCCGCACAACGAATCGAAAGGTGAATTAAATATTTCCGCTATTTAATTCTTATTGAAATCAATTATCGAAAAAAAACAAGATCCGATAATCGGGGATCCAAACCGGGACGAGTCGGGAGGTGGCGGTCTTGGACCGCCGGACCCCGGCGACTCGAGAGGCTCGGCTGGACGGACCACCCGTGGGAGCCCACGGCTGGGCAGCCCACAGCCCGCCTAGGCGGCGGGCGATCGCCCCGCGGGGAGCGATCGAGCGGTCGCGGCTTTGCCGCGACTAGGGCTCGATCGGATGCTCCTCGGGCGGTGGCTCCGGGCTGTTCCGTCGTGGTTTCCGGGACGTCGATCGGAGTCGGTTTTACGACGACTCCGGGTGATCGATTTCCAACAAAGTTATCTTGGTGACTACTGTCCCGTCACCCTAGACGATGACTCGAATCAGGTGGTACTTGCTCTATGTGTTAACATCACTTTTGACTTATGACTTCTTCCAGTTTACCATGCACCGCTATCCAATAGCCTTTGGTAAACTTAGAGTCATGTCCAAGTCCAGAGGTTATCCCGGAACCTAACCAAAACTTCCGCTGCCTCTGAGGCCGCCATTCGGTTATGAGAGAGCCTGAGAAGCGTCCTGCTTATCACTCTTTCATTTCATGGTTCCACCTCTTTCTAAAAGTGAACACATAGCCTGATATCGACTTACACTGGTCCTTCTCTAATTTGAGATCTGAGAACTTGTAATCAAAGAAGATTTCGTCTTGCTTAATCTAGTACATCCAAGTACTTTTACAGCATTCGAATATCTCTTGTCCAGATTACTTTGATATCCTCTCACTACGCAAACTGCATAGTTGATATCAGGTTCTTGTTTTTCAACATTTGCATTAAGCTTTCCACACAAGGTGTAGGAAACTGCTTTGTATCATCTATCTCCTTTATGTGTTCGAAACACATGACCTTAGATAGAACCATTCTGTTTCTGAAAGGCAATAACCTTTCTCAGAATAATGCATGTTTAAAACAAACCATAATCGTATAAGATATCTAGGAGAAGTACAATGTTCTTATCCTTAGATCAAAAGATCTTAAGAACATGCTCTAACTTCTACTCAATCTTATATCTCGATTCATTTAGACAACCATTATCTTATGTCTGACAACATCTTTACATTGTTGACAATGATAAAATGTTATCTACATAAAATCTCCGAGAAACACCACCTTGTTTCCATTACGTCTCCGATACACCTATCGTCTATGCCTTTTGATGAATCCATCAAATGGACTATCCCATCAATTCGCAAGTTCCACGATTTATAGCTTTGTTTTAATCCATAAATGGATTTACTAAGCTTGTACTCTAAATGATCTTGCCTCTTAACAATAAATCTTATTGTTTTCTAAGCAGGCACATTTAGATCTAGTACTGCCCTTGTGCAGAGCTAGGGATCGATTTCATCTTTACTAGATCCAGAGTTCAAAACTCTTCTAGTCTTATGAACATCTCTGGTTGTTTAACAACCTCCCACTGCAATGGCGTCCAGGTGTATAACAGTAATAACATTAGGTGCAGTGTGTGGTGTAATACTACTCGGTTTGGCTGGTTCCTAGTCTTTTGTCCTTCTTCTCATTCCAAGATATTATGTCAGTTCGGGCTTTGTGGTTCTTCTAATAGTCTTCCTCTAAGAACCGGACAAAATGTCCTTCCGGTTCATAGTACTATAGAACACAATCCTTTTGTTCACCTAGGATATCCTACAACCACATTGAATGTGCCGTTGTCTCTAGAAATATCCACAGAACATAGGTAGTTCCGAACAACTTGTTATTTTACTATTAGATTCCTGTTTCTTATTTCCGACACACCATCTCTACACGTAAGTGTATGGTGAAGTCATTTGAGACTTAATCCCAATCTTTGATTATGCTATGTGTTATTCGATGGCCTCCGCGACTAAGTCGCAGGCTTCCAATGGATATACTTTGAAGGTTCCCCATAATTGCTTTGTGACTAAAACACTTTGCTTTTATGGCACATCAAGTATTCTAATCCATCTTCGAGTATTCTAACTCGCATCTTTACACATATGACTGCATATATCATTGATCATTCTCAATACTTGTCCGAATTCTACTTTCTAAACATAAAGGCATGCTTAGTTGTATCATCTTCCAAATTCAATTCTTAGGTCGGAAGGTCCATTCCTTCAACTATAATTGATCAAATCAATTTCGACCTTTTGAATCATATTTGAATAAATACTACTAAGTATAAGAATTCACAAGTATAATGATTTAACAAGAAATATATCTAATAGGTAAAACAAGTTATAGAACGGTTTGTTGCATCGTGGTAGACTAAGGATTCATCATTCACATTATTGCTACCTAATGTACCAGAATAGATAATTCCATTATTTCTTATCAAAATCATCAACATGATTAAAGAAATAAAATATCCATTCATAAATAATAGAAATCCAGAACAAAACGTTCTTTCTAAAATAAAGGGTACATAATGCAATAAACTTGAAATGAAATCCTATTTAACTACTAAAGCAGATAAATGTCTTCCACTGCAACAACTGCCTCCTCTACAGCTTTGCCCGTGTAGACTCGAACTCTTCTTCTCTAAGTCGCCGGGTTTTCTGGAACCCCTGCATTCAAAATGCACATACCGTCAGTGGTTCCATATCTACACACCAGAATTCTGGTAGATAATACCGCTGACTATGTTTTTACGACTAAAGAAAAATTCGTACCTTTGAGAGGACATTCAGACTTCCAGTGTCCAGACTTATTGCATCGGAAGCACTTGCCTCTTGGCTTTGCAGCCCCCACTCGTGGTCCATTCCTCTTGGCACCACTGGGTTTCCAGGCTTGCTTCCTTTTCTTGTTCCTACCTCCAATAGCTTTCAAGCCTTTGGACTTGGTAGCTACAAGTGCTTGAGACTTGCCCTTCTTGTAGATCCCCTCTGCCGCCTTCAGTTCAGTCAGGAGTTGCGCAAGAGTATAAGATAGTTTACCCATATTATAGCTCATGCGAAACTGCTCAAAAATAGGGGTCAGAGACTGGAGTATGATGTCGACTTGCGTCTCAGCATCAATTTGAGCTCCTAGGATCTCAAGTTCATTCAACAAAATCATCATCTTAAGAACGTGCTCCCCTACGGGCGTTCCTTCAGACTGAGTAGTTGTCATAAGGACTCTCATAGCTTCTTGCCTTGCCGCACGATCTTGCTCTCCAAACATTTCTTTGAGGTTGTACAACATATCCTCGGCAGTGTCCATCGACTGATGTTGGGTTTGGAGTACATTTGACATTGAAGCCAAAATATAACACCTAGCAATTTCATCAGCCTTTTTCCACTTCCGATATGCTTCCTTTTCCTCATTAGTTGAGGCATCAGTGGGCTCAACAGGACATGCTTCATAGAGTACAAACTTGTACTCTTCAGAAGTCAGGACAATGTCCAAATTTCTCTTCCAATCAACGTAATTGGGACCAGTGAGTTTATGCTCCTTGAGTATCACAGAAAGTGGATTCATAGCTATTCTCTAAACCTATAAGCACATTTAAACAAAGAATCAATTTAATATCCGATATTATCTCCCTCAAATAATATCATTAAATTACTAATTACATCTAAAATCCCATCAGGTAAGGCAAGCCACGTGGTGTGGACGTTTACCCACCCAAATGATTTAGTAATTAGATTTTCTTTGGTCATACATCACTTATAGCGTAACCTCGTGGGGAGGAATACTATAATGCGTATCTAAGTGTAAACCATTACTCAGCACCAAAGTAAATCGTTTGGAATTGCTACATCACCGCAAGCCACGTGGTGTGGACGTTTACGATAATTTCACAACTCTTCACAATTCCTTACAACTGTCTACATCAATTAATCCAAAATCCGTTAGTATAGCAAGCCACGTGGTGTGGACGTTTACTACACCAAGAGACTTTTATAATTGACTCCCAATTACAAGATCCATTTGATTTTCGTAAATCAAGACGCGGAGAATCATAAGTGAAACTCGAAGTTTCTAACCAGTGATTCACCATGCGAACAACCCTATCTCTCATTAGATGAGGGAGCCGAGCAGACAAACGATCCATCTTCAAAAGAATGGTACGAATGTCTCTAATTTGTGTCATCCACATGACCAAGTGGCTTTGGCTCCATTCCACTCCCCGGGGTGAGAATGAGTCGACTTGAAGTCAGTTTCAGAAAGACAAATTAGGCATTGTTTGATAGACTTAATCAATGTTTCTCGTAAAAGGAATTACAAGAATTCTCCTCCAATGACATATCTATATGAACTTCAAAAGCTCATAAATGTCACCAAGAGAACAGTAATGGAGACCATGGGAATGTTTCCATCCCCTCTCCCACTTAGCTTTTTATAACAAAGGGATACGCTATCTAATGCATAATTAAACACATAAGCATGCATACAAGTAATAAAACACATATCACATAGTCAAAATAATGCTAGAAAATTATTTTCCGACTATCATGGCTTTATTCCATCTCCGTATGCTTCTTCTAGTCTTCAGTCTTCGTTCTTGAATGCTCCATGTGACGAGAATATTAATTCCAATATTTAAATCTATTTATTTCCAATAAATCCAAAAGATACTTAATTCGAAAATTAAGTCAATCGAATAAATCAAAAATAAAATTAAATATTATTAATATTTTTATTTATTTATTTTCCTATCTAATTCTAATAAATCTCTAGAATAATCTATCCAAGTAAAACTTGGAATATTCTAGGAGACTTCTATAATAGAATAAGGAAATAAAATAAATTAGGACTCTTCTACTTTCCAAAATTAATTAATTTCCATGTCCATGAAAATTCCCATAAAATAGGAATAATCAAATAGGAAATAAATCAATTTATTAATTAATTATTTTCCTATCTAATTCTATTAAATCTCTAGAATCCTATTCCAAGTAGAACTTGGAATATTCTAGAAGACTTCCATAATAGAATAAGGAAATAAATTAATTCCAATAAATTTTTTCCTAATCCATGAGAGTTTCCAAAAGGAAGAACACTCAAATAGGAAAACCGAATTAATTTAGGAAAGTGAATCTCGGTAGGAGTAGCATGGGTTGGGGATCCCCACACCACCCCCACCGCCGACCACCACCGCCGGGAACCACCACCACCGCCGCCTCCAGCCCACGCGCCACCACCGCCGGTGGCCGGCGTGGCCGGAAGCCCTAGCGGGCAGCCCCTTCGATGGGGTCGATCGATCCTCATGGGGATCGATCATTGGGATGATCGACCCCCCCGGTTTTTCGTCCCCTTCGTCTTCGTCACACGTCTTCGTCTTCCGGCGATCGTCTCAACATCGAACCAACGTAAATAAATTACAAGAATTTAAATTACACTATCCGGTATCGATTCTATACATGAAATCGACCCTATACACTTTCCGGAAAACATAGAACGTAATAATAAATCCTAAATTCGGTCAACCCCCGAATTTTTACTATTACAAACATTCATCCACACAAAACGAATCTCGACATGTCCGAGAGTTTAATATATGAATAATCATGATAATTAATTAACACAATAATTAAATCCAACCATGATAGCCGGAAATCCCTGCAAGGTAGAACAATAATAGAACATATACATGAACACGAAACCAAACGCTCTGATACCAATTGCTGGAAATCGATATCCCGGGCCATTAAAATTGCGGAAGATAATAGCCCGACCGAAATCCTATCGCCGGAAACCGATCACGAACACCGAACGAGCCGGAGCACGACCAAGGCGTCGCCACGGGCGAACCCGCGGCTAAACCCTAGCCACGCCCCCGCCGGGGCTCGCGATCGCCGTGCATGGCGATCGCATGGGGCTGCATGGGGCAGCCCCCGGCGGTGAGTCCGGTGACTCACCGCCACCGCCAGGAGGGGCGGTCAGCCCGGCTGACCTACCGCGGCTCCAGCCGCGGTTTTCCCCCGGCGATCGATCGCCCGATCGATCGCCCGATCGATCGCCCGCCTCGGCCCAGCCGAGGCGCCTTCTCGCGCATGCCACCGTCGAGGCGGCGGGGATCCGCCACGGCACCAGCCCGTGGCATCCCCAGCGATCGACCCTAGGTCGATCGCATGCCCCGGCGTCCAGCCGGGGCTTCCTTGCGCGGCACACCGGCGGTCGAAACCCTAGGGTTCGACCGCCCCTCGTTCGATACCCACGGGGATCCAACGATCCCCGCATCTAGGTCTCGATCGTCCCGGATCGTATGTTCATGTATATATTACTATTAATAATTCACATAAAATCATAGAAGGGGTTTATGATTTTGTACCTCGATTCGTTGTGCGGAGAAACGAATTAAACGCGTTGAAGACCTTCGAATCTTCCTACGTATTCCTTGCACCTCGTCCAAACGTCGTGTGGGCGACGATCTATCGAACTCCTATGGATCTCCTTCAACTCTCAAGACTTATGATTGTGTGTAAATTATGAAGGCCATGTAGTGCTTTTATAGGCTACGTAGAGGATCAAAAGGAGGTGGAATATTGGGCTTCCAATATTGATGATTAAATTGAGCCCAAGCTCAAGTCTATTAATCCTTATCAATATTAATTAATTTATTTTCCACTATATAAATTAATTGCACTCCCAATATTAAACCATATTATATCAAATAATATTTCTCCGGTAGTATTATTTATTCCGTGTATTTAAGATTTAAATATCCATGAATAAAATTAATTTATTGCTAATTAATTTATTTATCTCTTATATCCGAGAATAGTACCATTCAACCTTAATTATTGTGCGGAACAAATCCACTCATGAGGTTTACACAATAATTCCTTATGAACTCATCTCGGGGATATTATCAACCCTTCCGGGATACACTTTCCCGTCAAGTATTCACGGCATGTCATATATAAAATATAGCGACCCAATTTTACCGGTAATTAAACCAATAATTAAATCGGTTAATTCCTTTGGAAAATCAAAGTCTCTTATATTAAATATACACACCCGCAATAGTATCGGGGATTAAGAATAAAATACTCTGAGATTTAAATCAATTATCAAAGGCAATCCTAATTGATAAATCTCAAGCGATCCGCCCAATACACCAAGTGTACAAGTGTGATAAAATAATTAAGATAAATTATTTTCTCTCTCACACAACGACTATACCGATGGATTGGTCCGTGTCCATCTAGGTCGTGAGCAACTGTTTGATTAAATACGAGTAACTGATAGTATGATCTTCTGTGTGTCCATACACACCATACTAACTACAACGTATAAAATCCAGGACTATAATTTGCATAATTTAATTAATAATAATTAAATGCAAATAATTGTTTATTAATTTAATAGATTAAATGCTATGACCGGGAGTTTATCGATACTTAAATCTAGACATTAAGTACACAACTCCAACATTTTTGGTATTTGAACTCTTATAGTTCATTTATCACAAATGTATGTGATTTTGTCACACCTTCATTAATTTGGCAGATTACTTGCTGAATATTGCAAGTCACTTATTTTAATGAACTTCGGGTTCAATTAATTGGTGCGTGGATCTAGAATTAAAGATCATTTTCATTCTATGAAATTTCTCGGCAATTATAATTTTTATATTCTTATATCCCCCTAATGTCGGGAAATTATCTTCGTTAAATATGCAAATCAGCGTAATTGCTATAAACCGATCTTCTGGATCGTGGGCTCGGGATATTATACCCGTTTATAAAAATACACTTTAGTGGTGATATGAATATAAGTTGCATATTTCAAATTAATTCGCAGATGGGAAATGTTTGATTTATTTCCACGCACAATCATGATATGCATCATTTTCAGTACATTTGTAGTACTCGTGGGGATAACTAGTAAAGCTCTTCCAGAGCTCACTCTTAGTATGTCATCATTTGCGTAATAATATATTTACCAATGATCCTTCGGGGATACAATATCTTTACCAATGATTCTTCGGGGATTAAAATAAATTTAAATATATAATTTTCTCAGAAATTACATTTAATTGAAATCGAGTTTTTCTATATTTCATGAATACCCACATAATAAAGATACATTTGTTCTCGATTTTCAAAAGATATCCTTTAGGGATAATTCTTATGTAAGAACAATCGAAATTGGCGTTTCACTATGAGTATGATGATGTAACTTTATTCAAAAACATTTAATGTTTGAACTTTGCTTCTTCGGGAGCAATCTATAAAAATATTATCTCAAAAATATTTTGATATTTATTCATGAATATCATATCATAATTTTCTTCCAGAACGATCAATATAATATTTAAACCAATGATACATGTTCTTCAGAACATTCAATTTAATTTATATATTGAGAATACTTGATTTGATATTACTTCAGGAATATCAAATTATAATGTTTTTCATGATAGCTTTATTATATGTACATATTTAAAATCTTGTAATCCAATTTGAAGTCAATCATAGCACGTTTTGGTAGTACGACCAACTTCGGGTGATCGTATCTTTCTTTTAAATCTTTTCACAAAGCTATTAGATCTTTCACGGTCAATTTTTAAAGATATTATTCGAGATTATAAGTATAATCATAATCAATTTAATATTGATATTTCTACATGAATATCATATCATGATATTATTCAGAAACATTTAATTTTGATATTTTTCTTCAGGATTATCATATCATGATGTTCTTCAGGAACATTTAATTTTGATATAATTCTTCAATAATATCATATCATGTTCTTCAAGAACGTTATGATATTTCTTCGGGAATATCATATCACAATTGTTCTTCAAGAACATTAAAATTTTAATTGATTTACTAGGCATAATTAATTTAATATTACTTCAAGAATATCATATTACGCATAATTAATTTGATAATACTCTAGGAATATCAGATTATAATGTTCTTCAGGAACATATGATATTACTTCAGGAATATCAGATTATAATGTTCTTAGGAACATATGATATTAAGAAGAAGAGAGGTGAAGTAGATATATTTATAATTATTAATGAATATAAACAAACATATAAATTATTGCCTTGCAGTTCGGATCTTGGATGAGTAGAACTTCGATGAAGAACGCGGTTGAGCTTTCGTGCTGATAACGTGTTATAAACTCAGGAGAATTGAGAGAGAATAATATAGTAGGAAGAGAGACAATATGAGAGGAGAATAGAATTGTTCTTTCATTCATATGAGGAGACCCCTTTATATAGGATACAAAGTAGGGTTTCTGTCTTGTTCACCAAGAAAGGGTAAACTAGTCATTCACTAATTAATAATATTCATAACACTAATTATATTTTGAGTAAAAAACAACAATAAATTTAAATCTTGAAAATTTTAACCAAAAATATAAGAAATAAAAGATGAAAGCTAAAGAAAGTGTATTCCATTAGGATTTCATAGATTTTTTTGGATTTTGAAAAATCTATGGATTTTAAAATTTTATAAACTCTTTGACCGACTTTATTATTGATTTATATGTATTTTCATATATTTTAAAGAATTGTAATTTTTTTTATTGATTTACTAAACTTTAATAAACATCAACTATTTATAACTATTGATGCAAATGTATATGAACATACTTGTATATATAAAAAAACTAATTATTTTAGAAAAAACAAAAAAAATATGTAACGCCCCGGCCCGTTGAGGGGTCGAAGCCCGACCCTAATGGGCCGGCTCGGTTATCAATGACTGCCTTCGGGAGTGATATATCATGGCCCCACTATACCAACACGGTCTTTTCCAGCGCATTTTGTCCTCACTCGTGCGCACTCGGGGTACTTCCTAGGGGGTCATCCATCCTAGAATTACTCTAAAGCCAGCACGCTTAACTTTGGAGTTCTTATAGGAGGATGCCCAAAGTAGATGCATCTGTTGCTATGAGTAGCATATTCAATTCCTTTAAGCCTATGAATTTCTGGGGCGTTACAAAATAAATTATTATTCCAATTTTTATAATTTTTATTTCTATCACTATTATATTTAAAACTCATTGTTTAGATTGCAATACCTGTTCTTCATTTATCAACTGTTTTAATTGACTTTTAAATATCAATTTTTTTTGAAAAAAAAAATCTTTATTGATGTAAAGATATGGTGAATTTTGATCATATTTAATCGAATATTAAACAATACACACTCGTTGTAAATAATACACGTCATTGGTCATAAATACTTTTTAAATAAATTGAATATTAATATTAGTAATATAAAATTATTATATTTGGATTGTTATTAAAAATATATTATTGTATATAATAAACACAAAATAATTTATTATTAATATTATGTGTAAATAATTATTTTTAACAAAAATATGATGAGATCAATTTTATCAAATAGAATTTTGATTATTTTAATGGAGTAATTTGTGTAACTTTTGTTAAATGATCAACAATTTTTTTCTTTTCACTTTTATTTGAATTTTCCCTGTTGTAAAGAAGTCTATCCAAACGAGATTTTGAAGAGTCAAATTTAGTTATATTTTGTAAATAAAATTCATTAAAATCTATAACTATTAAAATCCTAGAAGAAGTCTATAAATTTCTCATAATTATGAGAGATTTTGAAAAGTCAAATTTAGTTATATTTTGTAAAGAAAGTCTATTAAAATCTATAAACTATTAATATCCATTAAAGTCCGTACACTTTTAAATACCTCCAAATTTTTAATTTTTTTTTAAAATTCTAATTGAATACTTCCGGATTTTAATGGACTTTTAAAAATCCAGGTTGAATACATCTAAACTTTAAAAATTCATTAAAATTCGACAGACTCTCAATTGAATATACCCTCCTAAATCTATACAGTGTGACTGAGTTATAATTTTAAGCATTCAATGTATGATTGTATATATTATAGTACTTCTTCCTTTCCACGAAAAATTTCACATTTTACTGTACATGGTAATTTGTGAAATTTCACACCCAATTTCACAATATTTTAAATAAAAATATTATTTTAATGAAGAAAATAAAAGCAATTTGGTAAATAAAACATAGTTGTGTTTTTAAGTAGAAAAGTAGGTTAGATCTTATGAAAATGACACTCAATCTGTCCTACAACAATAGTTACAATTAAATTTAATTTTAGTTATTTTTTAATAATTTTTGTAAATTATTTATTATATTTATTGGACGGACAAATAAAGTCAATGTTAGGACAGAAGGAATATTATGACATTTGATATCTCGCATCTTATAGTTAGATATTTTTTATTAAATATTTTATTTTTGTATTCTTTTATTTAATTTTTATGCACTCACAATATATATATATATATATATATATATATATATATATATATATATATATGTGAATATTTAAATTAAAATATGTGAATCGTAATTCACTAATTTGTATAGTGATAAGCAAAAAGTCAATTAATTTTGAAAACGGACCAAAAAAAAAATTCTTTGTATACGAAACCACAATTTTAATTTATTTTTTGAATGGATCGGAAGACTTTGTGGACTACCCTTTTAGGCTTAGCTCATGAATTTTAATCAATTTTGCTTCTCAATATAAATAGAGTATCGCACACCAACAATCAATCACTCAAAAACATTAATCAAAACATACAGTATTTGGTTTAGACCTAACTTCAATTCTTCCTCATGGCTCCCAATATCTCCCTAAGTGTGATAACTTACTTATCTTTCTTTTCTCTTCTATCAAGTTTCTGTCGTAGCTTCAATCCAAAGCACCTACTAAATGTGTCGAAAGCTTATCAGACCGATTCCAGTTACGATTCAAATTCTGGTTGGGCTGCTACAGACGCCACTTGGTATGGAGGTGCCACTGCTGCAGGAAGTGATGGTACGTACTTAAGACTAAGAAATATAATTAATAATAAATCTTGTGATCATATTTAATTATAAATCTTAATTAAATTAATTGTCTCGTTGAATTGCATGCATGTTTAATAATTAATAATAATATTATACCGTAATTAATTGAAGGGGGTTCATGCGGATATGAAAAAGCTGTTGACTCAGCACCATTCAATTCCCTAATAACAGCAGTTGCTCCTTCTCTCTATAACCTCGGTTGCGGACTATGTTATCAGGTAGAGTGATATATGTGCGATCCATATATATTTTCATATATAGTACAATTAATTTATTTTAATTTACGTCATATATATAAATATAGGTAAAATGTACATCATCGGTGCATTGCTCGGGGAATCCAGTGACAGTGATAGTAACAGATTCTTGCCTAGGGTGTGACCATTTATTCGATTTAAGTGGCACTTCGTTCGGAGCCATGGCCAATAACGGAGATGCCGACAGTCTTAGAAATGTTGGACGATTGGAAGTTCAATATAAGAGGTAATTAATTATTAATTAACTATAATTAATTATATATTAGTTAATTTATAAAGAATCAATCGGATGATCGGGTTTTTCATGCAGTGTGGGGTGCAATTTTGGGGGAGTAGAGGTGACGTTCCGTGTGGAAGATGGATCGAGCCCTTACTATTTCGCCATGGCAGTGGAGTTTGAAGACGGGAATGGGGTCTCGGGTGTGTCAATCAAGAGAGCGTACTCGAGCGACAGTTGGATCGAGATGTCACCCTTGTGGGGTGCTGTTTATATGGTCAACTTTCCTTCCGGCTATCCGGGCCCCTACTCTGTCCAGTTGACCGATGGCTCCCAAACTATCGTCGCTGAAAATGTTATACCGGCCGCTTACAACCCCGGTCAACTTTATCAATCCACTGTCAACTTTAATGTCTAGGCCACAACCTCAGTTTTTTTTTTTTTTTTTTTAATTTCCATCGATATTTAATTTTGATGTTCGGATTTAGCAGAAGGTGAAATAATACGTACGTAGTCGTACATTGCTAAATTTGAAGATTAGTTGCAATATCGAGCGGACTGTAGAATGCACGGGCTCTCGCCTTCATGACTTGTAATAGCTAGCTAGTACGAATAATCGGTCAATAATAGAGGTTCATTACATGTCATAAATAAATAAATAAAGCTCCTACATTAATTACTGAAAACTGTATTTTTTAACTATGCAAAACGGCGCATCTGGCGTACCGCGTGGTAGTTTATAGTGTTTTAGTATAGAGTATTGCGTTTGTTGTACTCTTTTGTTAGCTCTTTTGTTAGCTCTAGGTTGCTATAAGGTTTATTTTTATCCGCTTGTTTTACCTCCTCATTTATGTTTCATGAAATTGACATTTATCAAAAAAACTGTGAAGAACGGAGATACCCAACACTAATGGTTGAAGCGACGATATGGATATATGGTAGGGAAGCCTATTAAAAATTTGATGCTCGTTTGTTAATAATAGTATTTTATTTATATTCTTATAATTGAAGTACTACTTACAATATACTACATCCGTTTCTAAATAGATAGCATTACTTGTAAAATCACAGCACAAGTGTACATGACACTTATGTTTACCTTGTACCCTAGCGTTTGATAGATTTTGAATGTTTGGCTAGGAGTTGATAATATCGTTTGTGTTTTTACTCCCTTGGGTATGTGATACGTACCTCGTAGATGGATTGAACGAAAGGAATAAGAAATAACGAAATTGATACCCGCGGAAGATCCCAAACCTCTGAATCTGATTCGTGAAATAATTTAGGGACGAAACCCTAAACCCCAACACGTGATCGACGCAGCAACTCGGAAATCGATGAACGACACACGACGAGATTGGACTGTCTCGTAGATTCGTCAAGTGAACTCGTTTGGCACAATCGAAAGAGAACGAAAATTAATTAGAGAATAATTCTCACGAAAAATAATATTGATGATAAAAGTTGTGTCTTAATAATGGTCTGATGAAGCCTTTATATAGGCCATAACCCTAATAATTAAAAAAGGAAATAACGAAATAAAAGCCTAACAAGATGGTCGGGCCCTATGGGCTTATTCTAATTAAGCATAATTAAATAAAGTCTTCATGCTGGACTGGCCCAATCGCACGTGATAAGATTAGTAAGACTTGGGCTGTCCGATTCTCCAGTGAGCTTCTTCAGTAACTCTTGAGCCCATATTTCTTGGACCATCACCATCAGGCTTTCCTTGAATTTCTTAGCCCTCGATCTCGTAACTGGTCCAACTAGAACTCGCACTGGATCTTGTACTATCGATGACTCTTGGGCTGCATCAGTATGCATGGTACTGCCTCCATCAGTTTCATAAATATAAGACCCCTTATCGGGATACCGAAATTTAAGATTGTTATTTTTTAATTTTTTGACAAAAATGTGAAGAATATAAATGTAATTTTAAGTTAAAAAAGTAATTAGTTGAAAGCAAAGTTGAAAAAAATAGGTGAATAAAATAAAGATAAAATTGTATTTTAAAATGAAAAAAAATAAAAGTATTTATTTCCTTTTTTGGGAGAGTCCTATTTTTATGAAATGTCTATTTTAAAAAAGTGGTCATGCTACTAATAAACGAAAGGAGTATAAAATTGTTTAATACAACAATTTTATAATTTTATGAAACTAATTTTCGTTCTTTTTTTATTCCCATACCCATGTCCAAATTTGGACATGGATTCCCAAATTTGTAATTTATAATTTTCAAATAGGGAGAATAATTGTGTTGGTCTCCTAACGGGATCAAGTTTTTATTTAGTCCACTAAAAGGGGTCGATTTCAATTTAGTCTTTTAAACCGTAAAAATGTAGTCAATTTAGTCAAATTTGATAAAAAAATTCAAATTTTTGCCGGTAAAAAACACTTGGACTTCTTATAGGAGGATACCCAGAAAAAAATATGCATCTTATTGGTATGAGTAACATTTCAATTTTAAGCCTTTGAATTTTCTGAAGCGTTACACTACAGCCCGTTACATGTCAAGGACCAAGACCAATGTTTGAGTCCAATAACTCATATAGTTGCCATATCATATTTATATCCATTTTATTTATCTTATGCTAGTGTAGAGTAATTTGTTGACACTAGACATGTTCTTTTGAACTTATTATCAGTTCTCTTCAGTTCAGTTCAGACACATTAAATTCAGTTCAGTTCAGTCATTTAATTTTTATTTTTTATTTATTTATTTATTATTATTTAAATATTTTAAAATTAAATTGAACTTAATTTCAGTTCAAACCTACTAAGTTCAGTTCAATTAAGACATATTAAGTTCAGTTCAACCAGTTTCAGTCCAAAGAAATAGGTCTTAAGTCATCATCTTACACATTCGTAGTTGTTAAGGTTTATCTTCTTGTGGTTACTTATTAGTTGTAGCAGCTTTAATTTGAATTTTTTGATTAAATTGACTAAATTTTTGTGATAAAGTGTAAATTGAAATTGGTCTCTTTTAGTGGACCCAATCGGTCAAGTTGATGCTCATGTGGCAAATTCACGTGACGCTTAGTCAGCAAAATTCGTCCAAAAGA
Organism: Euphrasia confusa; assembly: GCA_954870475.1. Classification (NCBI taxonomy): domain Eukaryota; kingdom Viridiplantae; phylum Streptophyta; class Magnoliopsida; order Lamiales; family Orobanchaceae; genus Euphrasia; species Euphrasia confusa. The sequence goes on from OX940954.1 coordinate 20,507,911, forward strand.
AGTCTACATGTCTTTTTTCAGTGAAAATTTGAAGTTTCCGATCAAATTGGGCTAAATTGTCTACACTTTTGCGGTTTTAGGGACCAAATTGAAATTGACCCTTTGTAGTGGACCAAATCGAGACTCGAAGGACCAACGATTCTCTCTTTTCAAATATTTGACACTCAGATCATATATGTATCGATTAGATATCTCACGGAAGAAAAATAGTGAGGCTCATATATAAATTAAATTTAAATATTTGTTTAGATATTATTTAAAAAGAGTCTTTTAAAGTGTTATTGACCAAACCTTTAACATCATTATCAAATCGTACTCAATACAATGATGAATGTCCCAACCTATAGAATTTTCGGCTTGTTCGAAAATGACACATTAATTCACGAGTTGAGCCGATAAAAATTTCCGTACTCGTGAGGAGATCATTATTCGTAGATACATTAATTCACGAGTAGAGTTTATGAAATTTTTGATCTACTTGTGAGGACGAACTATTTGTATTGGATAATACATATCTTAAATGACGATCAATTAAAATAAATTCGACCCTCATATGAACAACTCGACCCTGCTTATTCAACCTGTCAAAGTTGAGCCAATAACACCTTAAAAGGCCTTGTTAAGGTATTAAGGTTGTCCAACATATATGTGAGATCAATTAAAATAAATTCGACCCATATGAACAACTCGACCCTGCTTATTCAACCTGTCAAAGTTGGGCCAATAACACCTTAAAAAGCCTTGTTAAGGTATTAAGGTTGTCCAACATATATGTGAGCTCAAGGTTCTTAATCCAATCGATGTGGGATATACTCTAACACTCCCCCTGTGGGATATACTCTAACACGAGTAAGCCGGAAATTTCATCGGCACGGGGGGCCCACAGCCGGAAAATGAGCTCAAGGTTCTTAATCCAATCGATGTGGGATATACTCTAACACTCCCCCTGTGGGATATACTCTAACACGAGTAAGCCGGAAATTTCATCGGCACGGGGGGCCCACAGCCGGAAAATCCATCGACTGAGGCACCCACATCGTATTCTAACACTCCCCCTCACGAGTAAGGGGGAAATTTCATCGGCACGGGGGGCCCACAGCCGGAAAATCCATCGACTGAGACACCCACATCGTATTCTAACACTCCCCCTCACGAGTAAGGGGGAAATTTCATCGGCACGGGGGGCCCACAGCCGGAAAATCCATCGACTGAGGCACCCACATCGTATTGGGCCTGCTCTGATACCATGTCAAAGTTGGGCCAATAACACCTTACAAAGCCTTGTTAAAGTATTAAGGTTGTCCAACATATATGTGAGCCCAAGGTTCTTAATCCAATCGATGTGGGATACTTAAGGTATTAAGGTTGTCCAACATATATGTGAGCCCAAGTTCTTAATCCAATCGACGTGGATACTCTAACACAAGCTCACTTATCATAATTCAACCCCATTTGATCAACAACTAAAATTAGCTGTTGTTTAAGATATAGAATCGACCCTAGTTCATGTGATTGCCGAATTAATAATCTACCTCTTAAAACAAATTCGGCCAAAAGAAAAGACGTTTTCGATGCTTCACCACTGTTTCTTAAACCCTCGCCACCACAAGATTTCACACTCTAAATTTTCCCGCTTATCTGGATTTCGCCCTCCCAAATTTTCAGAGGTAATTTTTATTTTTCATTTCTTTAACTATCTACATAGTGAAGCAACATCCTTATTACTTTTGCTTATAAATTTGTAATTCATTAAAAAGTATTGTTCGATCTTTTCTGCAACTTTGGATTACGAAAATTAATGGAAAAATGTTGAATCTTCTGTTCTTAGGTTTGTGCGCAATTTCTATTTTACCAATGGTGAACTCTCAGTCCCAGATATGAATAAATTCATCGGGATATGTTATTCTAAGCTCGTTTCGTCATACTGGATGAGCTCATTGGTCTCGATCGATGGAGTCGAAAAAAGATGCGAACCAGACAGAATTGTTGAATCGTGATGAAAATATGCATTCTGTAGACATGTGTATCGCAGCATCCGAGGCATTGGTAATTAAACAAGTCATCGAGAGTGGTTCGGTTGGATACTCTTCTGCTTCAGCTATACTTGAAGCTTCTCTTCAGGTAAAACAAACACGTTTAGAAGTTTGGAATGGAACCTTTGATGGCTCGACTCCTGTAACCACTGATATCGATAATTTATCTGACCTGGATGATGTAACTATGGAAAGTGCTTATGAAGATGCCGGGATTCATTTAGATGAGTTTTCTAGAAATGAGTTATGTGTATCACAAGTTAAGGATACTTTCAGCTCTGATTATGATGAAACTGTAAAACAAGTTAAGGATACTTTCAGCTCTGATTATGATGAAACTGTAAAACAAGTTAAGGATACTTTCAGCTCGGATTATGATGAAACCGTAAAACAAGTTAATGATACTTTCAGCTCTGATTATGATGAAACTGTAAAACATGAGAAGACCGTTGCTGCTGCAACAATACGTGGTATGTCTTTCAATGATAGGCACGCACATATGAGAGTTTTGTCAGACGAACGGTTTAGTGGTGACACACCAAAAAGGTTAATTAGTGAATCAGTGCGTGGTTTGGGCACTGACATTGGGTATCAGGATCACTGCTTGAGGATTGCTGACACAAATGCGGAGCTTCATCTTTCAGTTTCATCAGAGGTATGAAGAAGATTGACGTGATTCAAGTTTTTGTGTGAACACTTCATATTTTATCCTCTCTCCATTTTATATATTATAACTATCGCATTAGAGTTAAGTGTACATGAAAGGGGACATAGGAAGTCTTTTTGCGTGTTGATATATATTGCACTTTTTCTCTTTACAATCTCCTGACGCATGAGAGTAACTTTTTGTTGCCCAAAATTTGGTGCTACTTTATTTATTATAAGAGGTTGTTTTATTCTAATCCCTAAAGGAAGACTCTATGTTTTGTGTCTGTTTATTTGATGGGCTCACATACAACTGTATCTTCTGACACTATGTTTAGCCCACCTTCAGCAGCTAACCTAGATTTCCATTACAACAAGTGTCCTCATGAAGTTAGTGATACTTATGTGTAGTTTCATCATCTCAATGTTGACGTACCATCATATTGCCACTGACCATATTACTAGGATTTTATGTTTCGATTTCGCTTGGACATAGCCATTCTCCTTTATTATTTAATTCGTGTACTTAATATACAATTACTTGAGAACTTTCACCTTCTTTAGTTTTGTCCGACTTATTGATCAATTTTCGTTCAACCAGCAAGGAGACAATGCAATAACAGCAGAAAATAGATTGCATGAAGCAAATGTGAGATCTTCCCCTGTTATGAGTTGCCAAGATACGGGTAAAGCCGTTTTATTCTATTATTTAACTCCTCTTGTTTTCTGCAAGACATGCTAGTCAGTATCTAACGTACTCTAGTTTTTGGATAGCAAAAGATTGTAGTCTACCAAATAATGTTGAAGAACAGTTCAAAAGTCGCTGGTTTGGTTGTTGGACAAGCAATGTAAGTACTTTTATAAGTTGCATTTTCCTGTCTAATCCTATCACACTAATATCCTTTTCACACGCTTGCTGCGTTGCTGAGAGCTCTTATTGCTTGTTTCTATATTTTGGGCTTCATGGCATCTCTCTCTTTATTTGGCTACAATCAAAATCTTGCCTCTGCATTTCTAATTTTTATCTTCTATCCAATACCTATTTGGTGTCCAAGAACAATTTAGTGGAATTGTCTTGTTTCTTTTCTTTCACGTGAGAATACATTCTCACAAGTCACAACCTTAAATGAACTTTTAACCAAAAGTAGTATAAAATGTCTTAGGTGTTATGTCCAATTTGTTATTCACTTGTTTCCTCGTGATGTGTTCTACTGTAAGAATGAGTATACCTAGTAAATGCTTACAACCTTAAAAGAATGATTTTTTTACTAAATTATTTTCAGTTGAAAGAAAATTAGGCATGTGAGCGAATGCGATTTTCATTGTTATGTTTTTGAAGTCTTCCGAAAGTTTGGAAATGTATTCTAGCTTTGAACTTTTAAGTATTCGTTTAGACTTTTGCCTAGAATAAGAAGTGATGTAAATATTCTATGAAACATGGATAATAATCTTTTATCTATGTCTCTACTGTTGTTTCTCTCAATTTAGTTATATTCTTTTTGTCTTTTGCTTATCATTTGCATTCATTTAAATCTTCAGAATGAACTGAAGTATACCACTGTAAAACATCACATCCCAGGACCTTTTGCTTGTGAGACAAGCTTTTTGTCAGAGTCCGCTGGCGCTCCAGATGAAAACTCCTTTGTGCAGAATCATATTAAAGGGGCTATTATAGGTTCTCAGTTAAGCGTGTCTAGTGAGAATTTCTATAACAGAACTTCGGCCGATATGCTGCTATCTCAAGATGTAAGATCATCAAATACATCATTGGTGGACTCTCTTTGCTCTGTAGTACCATGCAGTATTTCTGAAAATATATGTTCCTCACTAGCCTTAAACTATGTGAACGCTGTAAATCCTGGGAATCCAAATAATGCATTTGAATGCAATATAGCCAATGCCAAAGAGACATCTCCCTCAGCCAGTGAGCCAATATCTAATATCAAGCAATCAAGAAATGGAGTTTCTAGGCGATTCACTTCCCTTAAAGATTGCAGCAAGCAATTGGCCAGTCATAATCATCAGAAACAATCATTTTTTATGGAGAGCAATATTGATTTGACTTTCCGAAAAAAATGGGAGACAACTGTGAAGGTTGGGGCTGAGGTTTTGCATAAAGAAAATAAACATGGAATCGATCATTTATCGAACCAGAAAACTCAAAGCCACTTCTGGGCATCTAATTCTTCTATAGATAATGAAGAAAATCCAATACGGCCATCACTGCTAGAAAGCAAATCTCAATGTCCAAATGTTGAGAAGCTGCAGTCAACGTTGATACAACACAACACTCATTGTGCTCAAAAGCTACTTTCCGCAAAACGTGTTCGGTTTTGTGAATCAGAAATGAAGATTTCAGACATGAAGATACAAAGTAAGGTGCAAGCTGCATCAAACAATTGTAAGGGAGATCCTGAATCTTAATTGATGCATAAGTTTGAATCATCTGATGGTTATAAAAAAATGACTTTTGTGTGACATTTGCAGATTTATCTACCAGAGCATCAAGAAAATCAACTAATATCAACCCACATATTGATTCTGTAGCTTTAAGGATGGATAAGGTGAAGAAAAGGTTGATATTTCAAAACATGGAATTTTTGCTTACTGGGTTTTCTCAGAAAAAGGAAAAGGAAATTGAAGGTCTCATTCGAAAGTATGGGGGCATAGTTCTCTCTCAAGTTCCATCAACAAAGTCGAAGGAAAAGAGAAGTTCTAGGTTAAAGTCTCGGGCACTTCCTATTGTTTTATGTTTGAAGAAGGTGAGTTATACAAAATTTGAATGTTTGTTTAAAATGTTCAATTGTTTCCACTAACATGCCATTAAGAATTTTGGCCTCCCTTCATGAAGAACATAGTGAAAAAACGTTGTTTAGATTAGTTTATTTCTTCAATCTTTATTTTAATTTCATTGAGACAAATTATTAGGAGACTTTTTATTATATTCTGATTACTGTTGTTTAGGAGAGATACATAAAAGGTATCATGAGCAGAGAACATCCATTAGTCTTCTAGAGAAGTTCCTGGACTAGCTAGTATCACCAATTTGAACGATTCATTGCATTTCCTCTATACTCAGCCTCAAAATAACATCGAGTGAAGGTTAAGTTTTCAGAGCCTTGGTATATTCTTTCCATTAGTCTGTGTCCTTTGATTCTGTTGAATCTGTATTTACTCTTTGTGAATTAGCTGTTTGCCTTAAACTGTAAGTTATGAGTATTTATAAGGGAAATATAAAAAACAAACTTAAATGGGAATTTTTGCAAACATTTTGTTCTGACATTTACTTGATTAAGTCAAGGGTACTGATCGAAAGGAATGCCATAATTTTATTTTAATGTTGTTTAGGAGAGATAACGTAAAGATAACATAATATATCAGTGACAACTTGGGTATTATATGCCAATTTAACGGAGGCATACTATTTTCTAGTTATGTTTGTTAGGGTTACATGTAGAAATTTCTAATACTCCTTCAGTTGTGATCTCAGCAGATACAATCGTTCAAGTTCCTGTATGGATGTGCCGTGAATGCCTATGTGCTTAAAGTTAATTGGCTTACTGATTCGATTGCGTCTGGTTTCGTCTTACCCCCAAAAAAGTACGCTTGTGACATCTACTACTTATTGTTGAGTATATTTATATTATTATCAGGTGTACACCAGCAACACCAGTAATTTTGAAGTTTTAACATGATTGTTGAACTATGTCATTTGTCCAATCTTAGAAAGTTATATTTGACTAGAGATATATCATATGCGTATTCTGGACTACTTTATTGAAACAATACCCGAGTGGAAACAGATATAACAGTTTTGACTAGATGGTTATAGTTGAGTGGCATGCTCAGTTACAATTTATTTAATTTGTTCAAAACATGCACAAATTTTCAAATAGAACAATTTTTCAGAGATCACATTTTATTAATTTGTGCAATTTTGTGTACGGAATTAAAGGGCAAACAATCTACTTTAAAACTTCTTTTGCTGTTGTTATGGATTGAAAGACTAGGATATTTTCCTGTGAAATTTAATCTCAACAACCCCCATTAAAAGGAGGTTGACTCTTATAAGTTGGCTGATCTAACCCTTTTGTTGCATACTCTTATAGCGGTCTTTTATAATCCTTTGTTCTGGCCTTTATAGAATTAAAGATCATAGTTGATCTAAACTGGACAGATGTGTCTAGAAGATTCGAGATCAAGATTATTATATGAATCTAGGTTTTGTAAATAATGGATTGTGGCCATCATTTTTTTTCGGGTGTTGATTTTGTCTTACTTTTCTTTGATTCATTTTACAATGGCGATTCATGCCTCATTCTATGTAATACATGATTCAGATTTCAGCCAAGGTTCTGAAAAACGATTTTTCATTCATTACTTTTCTTATATTATATTCTAATTTCTTCCATATGTGTCTTGATTTTTCAGATATATAATCCTACCGAGAAATATTAATAGAGTCCAGGACCAATTTTATGCAGATGTCAACTACGACACTCATCCTGTTGTTTTTAATAATTTGGGCGTCATGCTTCATGGGAAAACAAAATACTTCACAAATATTGCAACCATTATCAAGGTACACCATAAAGCCTTTCATGCTGTTATAAGTTATAACCATGTAAAATTATTGTCTGCATACACAATCAGTATCTGTCGCATTCCGACGAAGCAAAGCTTACTGTCTCTCTTATCCTTTATTTGATCTGTCCTGCTCAGCATGGTGGGGGACAGGTTTTCAAAACTCTGCCAAGATTGGTCGAGGCTCTTGAAGCTGGTAGAATCTCGATTGGGATAGTTGTTGTTCATGAGGATAGTTGTGCTTCCCGCCACTTGAAACACTTTGCATTGGAGAAGAACATACCCATAACGGTCAGCTATTCTAATTTTATGTTTTTCTGTCTAGTCCCATTGCCGTTGGCACGTAACCAGTGTAACACATAAGTATGTTGGGGCATGGATCTTGGGTTTTAGCCTAACCCAACAGGACATTAAAAAATCAAAAATAGTAGAGTCCTAGCTATAAGGTGATTGGAATTTATCCCGAGGAAATCCCCTTGGTTTCTTGTTCTATTCTTGCGTATGTATGTTTTTTCTTACTATTAAGTATCGACTCAATCAATGTGTTTTATTTGAATCTAATGCAGCCGGTTCAATTGATTATTAAGAGTTTATATGCTGGACAACTCATTTTCTTGGAGGAGAAAAATAATTCCGGATCCCTACCGGCCATTAAGCATCAAAGACGGCAAGACTTGATGGAGCTAAGTCAAGAAATATGATCTCTCCATTTGGTGATTTTGTAAGTAGTTTATGACACTCCCCTGTACAACTAAAATGCAGTGAAATATAGTTAGAGCAGTATGTTTTCTCCTAGTTTTACCGAGTTCGAGTTATTGTTGTTAACAACGCAAATAATACATACATTTAGTTAGAGCAATATGTTTGAACCATATTTATTAGCTTCTTATTTTTCTATTGTTGTAAAGGAAATAATCAATTGCAACTTGATCGATAATTGATTTGATGCTCGTGTTATTTGATGGCAAACGAACCGTGCAGCCTGCCAACGAGTGTTGATCCAGCGCCTATCGACCAGTCTATGTACTTAGAAAGCAACTTGAAACGTGTTTTTATTTCTGTGTTGGATCACATATAACAGACCCAAGAGCTACAATGCCTTGTCGCGTTTTGAAATATTGTTTCATTGTTTCCTCATGTTCGGATGCTTTTCCTGGTCACAAGTACATGAGTACATAAGTTTAGATGACATGTATATGATGGTGAACGCCAAGTCGACCAGTCTTCTACACTTATGTACTCATGTACTTGTGACCAGGAAAAGCATCCGAAATCGTCGTAGAACCGACTCCGATCAATGTCCCGGAAACCACGACGAAACAGCCCGGAGCCACCGCCCGAGGAGTGCTCGATCGAGCCCTAGCCGCGGCAAAGCCGCGACCGCTCGATCGCTCCCCGCGGGGCGATCGCCCGCCGCCAAGGCGGGCTGTGGGCTGCCCAGCCGAGGGCTCCCACGGGGTGATCCGTCCAGCCGAGGCTCGAGTCGCCGGCGGTCCGGCGGTCCAAGACCGCCACCTCCCAACTCGTCCCGGTTTGGATCCCCGTTTATCGGATCTTGTTTTTCGATAATATTTCAATAAACATGAATTAAATAGCGGAAATATTTAATTCACCTTTTGATTCGTTGTGCGGAGAAACGAGATCTTATTGAAGACCTTGAGACATTCCCACGTATTCCTTGCACTCGTTCGAACGTCGGGTGGGCGACGATCCTCCGAACTCTATGGATCTCCTTATCTACTTTCTCTCTCTAGAATTGTGATCTTCAAGTTATGAGAATAGAGAAGACCATGTAGTGCTTTTATAGGCTACGTAGGGATCTTAAGGAGGTGGAATATTGGGCTTCCAATATTAATGATTAAATTGAGTCCAAGTCTATTAATTAATCTATTAATTATATTTATTTTCCACTATATAAATATAATTGCACTCCCAATATTATACCATATTATATCAAATAATATTATCTCTTCGGTAGTATTATTTATTCCGTGCGTTTAAGATAGAAATGTCCATGAATAAATTATATTTATTGCTAATTAATTTATTCATCTATTGTATCCGAGACTAGTACCATTTAACTTTAATTATTATGCGGAACAAATCCACCTGCAGGGTTTACATAATAATTCCTTATGAACTCATCTCGGGGACATTATCAACCCTTATCGGGACACACTTTCCCGTCAAGAATTCACAGCATGTCATACACAAAATACAGTGACCCAACTTTGCCGGTAATTGACCGGTTATTCTAATCAGTCAATTCCTTTGGAAAATCAAAATCACTAATATTAAATGCACACACCCGCAATAATGTCAGAGATTAAGAATAAAATACTCAGAGATTTAAATCGATTATCAAAGGCAATCCTAATCGATAAATCTCAAGCGATCCGCCCAATACACCAAGTGTACAAGTATGATAAAATAATCAAGACCAATCATTTTCTCACTCATACAACGACTATACCGATGGATTGGTCCTTGTCTATCTAGGTCGTGAGCAACTGTTCGATTATATACGAGTAACCGATAGTATGATCTTCCGTGTGACGACGCACACCATACTAATTACAACGTATATAATCTAGGACTATAATTTGCATATATTTAATTAAACGCAAATAATTGTTTATTTAATTAAATAGATTAATGGCAATGGATCGGGAGTTAATATCACTTAAATCTAGACATTAAGTATACAACTCCATCAATCTCCCACTTATACTAAGGTCTAGTCTTTTCTTCTAAACTCCCGACTCCCATACTCTTCACGTGCTTAATATGCACTTCCAAGAAGTGCCTTGTGAAAGAGCAATCTAGATTGTCGTTCCGAAGTTATCTTGGTGACTACAGCGTCGTGTTCCCTGACGATGATTCGTATCAGGTGGTACTTGCGCTCTATGTGTTATCTTACACTTATGGAGTTGTGATTTCTTATAGTTTGCCATAGCACCGCCATTTACATAGCCTTTGGTAAACTAAGAATCACATCTAAGTCCCAGAGGTTATCCCGGAGCAACACCATAACTTCCGCTGCCTCTGAGGCTGCTATTCTTTGTTACCCGTGGCAGAGTCCGAAAAGCATCGTGCTTATCACTCTTCCATGTTAAAGCTCCTCCTCCTTTAATAGTGAAACACATAGCCTGATATCGACTTACACCGGTCCTATTCTGATTAGAAATCTTAGAAAATGTAATCCAAAGGAAGGATTCGTCTTGCTCCGTAATCTAGAACATAGTACTTCGAAAGTACTTTACAGCAGTCGAATATTCCCTTTCCAGGATTACCTTGATATCCTCCCACTATGCTAACCGCATAGTCGATATCAGGTTCTCGTTTTTCAACATTGCATTCATCAAGCTTTCCACACTCCAAGTGTAGGAAACTGCTTTCACTGCTTCTATCACCTTTATGTGTTCCAAAACACATACCCTTAGATAGATGCATTCCGTGTTTGAAAGGTAACAACCTTTCTCAGAACTATGCATGTTAAAACGAACCATAATCGTATATGATATCTAGAGAAGTACAATGCTCTTTTCCTGAGATCCTAGATCTTAAGAACATGCTCTAACTTCTTCTTAATCTCATATATCGATTTTTCTGGACAACCATCATTTTATGTCTGACAACATCTTTACATTTTTACCAATGATAAAATGTTATCTACATAAAACCTCCGAGAAACACCACCTTGTTTCCATCACGTTTCTCATACACACGATTCGTCAATGCCTTTTGATAAATCCATCAATTGGACTATCTCATCAATGCGTAAGTTCCACGAACTCTACATTTGTTACAATCCATAAATGGATCGACTAAGCTTGTACTCTTAATGATCTCGCCTCTTAACAATAATCCTTATTGTTCTCTAAGAAGGCACATTTAGATGTAGTACTGCCTCTATGTAGATCCAGGGATCGATTTCATGTATGCTAGGTCCAGAGTCCTAAGACTCACCTAGTCTTATGAATATCTCCGGTTGTCTAACAACCTCCCACTACAACGGCATTCCAGTGTATTAACAGTAATAACAGTAGGTGCAGTCAGTGGTGTACCGCTACTCGGTTCGGCTGGTTTCCAGTCTTTATCGTTTCTCTCTCTTTTCAGAAGTATCACGTCATTTTGGGCTTGTGGTTCATCTAATAGTCTACCTCTAAGAACCGGGCGTTAGAACTTTTAACATCCTTCTGGTTAATAGTACTATCGAACACACATCTTTTGTTCTTCCAGGATATTCTACAACCGCATTTGAATGCGCTGTTGTTTCCAAGACATATCCATAGAACATAGGTAGTTCCGTATAACTGATGTTTTTACTATTTCTATAAGAGTTCCATTTCTTATTTTCGACACATTATTTCTACAGAGGACTGTATGGTGTAGTCTCTTGGGATCCAATCCCAAGCTCTGATCAAACATCAGAGTTAATCAATTCTAATACTTGTCCGGATCTTATGTCTTATATCCATAAAGGATTGCTTAGTCGTATTATCTTCCAAATTAGATTCTTAGGTCGGAAGGTCCACTCCTTCAACTTAATTGATCAAAATATCAATTTTCGACCTTTGAACTCTTATTTGAATAAATATGACTTATCATAAGAATCCACAAGTATAAATGATTTAATAAAGAAATCTCTTATTAGTAAAACGAGTTATATAAAACGGTTCGTTGCATCGTGGTGGACTCAGGATTCATCATTTATATATTGCTAGCTAATGTACCAAAATAGATAATATCATTATTTCTTCTTATAACCATCAAATGATTAAAAGAAATAAAATATCCATTCATTAAAATTTAGAAATCCAGAACAAAGTTCTTTCTAAAATAATAGGGTACATAAAGCAATATCTTAAAATGAAATCCTATATATGTCCTCCATTGCAACAGCTGCTTCATCCACAGCATTGTCCACATAGACTATGATCTTTTCTTTTCCAAGTCGTCGGGTTTCCTGGAACCCTTGCATTTAGAATGCACATACCGTCAGTGGTTCCATATCTACACACCAGGTTCTGGTAGATAATACCACTGACTATGTTTTACGACTAAAGAAAATTTTGTACCTTCTTTGAGAGGATAATCAGACTTCCAGTACCCAGACTGTTTGCATCGAGAATACTTGCCTCATGGCTTTCTCTTCCCATCTCGTGGTCTAAGCAACTTAGGACCACTGAGATTCTTTGCTTACTTTTCCTTTCCCCCGATTTTACCCTTTGGTTCAAAACCTTTGGTATTGGCTACAAGAGCTTGCGATTTCCGTCTCAACTCGTCCAAAAGGTCAATCATCTCAAAAGCGTGTTTAAGCGTTTCCTCGAAGCGACTGGCCTTTATGAGTATCCTCATCGCTTCTTGTCTAGCCGCCTATGTCATGTCTAAACACCAACTTGAGTTTGAACATGATATCATAATTAGTGGTCATTGCATAAGTATTTTCCCACTTCTTAAAATCAGTCCTTTCCTCATCAGTTGAGACATTAATAGGCTCGGGAGGACAAAGCTCACTGAGTACAAACTTGTACTCTTCAACAGTTTGGGCAATGTCCAGATTTCTATTCCAATCATTACATTCAGGGACCACTGCTTTTAAAATCCTTAAGTATCACAGAAAGTGGGTTCAAAGCCATTTCCTAATCTATGAGCACATATAACAACAAACAATTGATTTAATATCCGATATTATCTCCCTCAAATAATATCATTAAATCACTAATCACATCTAAAATCCCATCAGATATGGTAAGCCACGATAGTGTGGACGTTTACCTATCCAAATGATTTAGCAATTAGATTTGCTTTGGTCGTACATCAACATTAGCGTTACTTCGATGGGAAGAATACTAAGAAGCGTACCTAAGTGTAAACCATTACTCAGTACTGAGAAGTTTGTTTGGGATTCACATATCACCGCAAGCCACAATAGTGTGGACGTTTACGCTAACACACGGTCCGTCACTCCCTTCTATAACTGTTTACATCAGTTAATCCAAAATCCCATTCAGTGCAGCAAGCCACGATAGTGTGGACGTTTACTACACCAAAAGATTTTTATAAGTGACATCCAATTACTTGAATCATTCAATCTCGTTAATCAAGACTCGGTAAATCATAAGTGAAACTCGAAGTTTCTTACCAGTGATTCACCATGCGAACAACCCTATCTCTCATAGAATGAGGGAGCGGAGCAGACAATCGATCTAGTCATCAAATGACACGAAAGTCTCTAATTTGTGTCCTCGACATGACCAAGTGGCTTTGGCTCCATTCCACTCCCCGGGGTGAGAATGAGTCGACTAGAAATCAGTTTCAGAAAGACAAATTAGGCATTGTTTGATAAACTCAATCAATGTTTTGTTGGAGTTGTGTACTTAATGTCTAGATTTAAGTAACGGTAAACTCCCGTTCATAGCATTTAATCTATTAAATTAATAAATAATTGTTTGCTTTTAATTATTATTAATTAAATATATGCAAATCATAGTCCTAGATTTTATACGTTGTAGTTAGTATGGTGTTGCATGGGCACACAGAAGATCATACTATCGGTTACTCGTATTTAATCAAACAGTGGCTCACGACCTAGATGGACTCGGACCAATCCATCGGTATAGTCGTTGTGTGAGAGAGAAAATAATTTATCTTAATTATTTTATCACACTTGTACACTTGGTGTATTGAGCGGATCGTTGAGATTCATCGATTAGGATTGCCGGCGATAATCGATTCGAGTCTCAGTGTATTTTATTCTTAATCCCCGATATTATTGCGGGTGTGTATATTTAATATAAGTGACTTTGATTTACCAAAGGAATTAACCGATTTAATTATTGGGTTAATTACCGGTTAAGTTGGGTCACTATATTTCATATATGGCATGCCGTGAATAATTGACCGGACAGTGTATCCCGGAAGGGTTGATAATATCCCCGAGATGAGTTCATAAGGAATTATTGTGTAAACCTCATGAGTGGATTCGTTCCGCACAATAATTAAGGTTGAATGGTACTAGTCTCGGATTAAAGAGATGAATAAATTAATTAGCAATAAATTAATTTTATTCATGGATATTTAAATCTTAAATACACGGAATAAATAATACTACCGGAGAAATATTATTTGATATAATATGGTTTAATATTGGGAGTGCAATTAATTTATATAGTGGAAAATAAATTAATTAATATTGATAAGGATTAATGGACTTGGGCAGTGGGCTCAATTTAATCTTCAATATTGGAAGCCCAATATTCCACCTCCTTTAGATCTCCTACGTAGCCTATAAAAGCACTACATGGCCTTCATAAATCATAAGACAAGATTATCATACTTGATATTCTAGAGAGTTGAAGGAGATCCATAGGAGTTCGATAGATCGTCGCCCACCCGACGTTCAAACGAAGTGCAAGGAATACGTGGGAAGATCCAAAAGGTCTTCAACTTGATTTCGTTTCTCCGCACAACGAATCAAAGGTATGATCATAAAACTCCTTGTGTGATTTTATGTTCAATTTAATTGTGATACATATATGAACGCGCGATCCGGGAAACAACGAGACCGGGGACGGGGATAGACCGGGCGGTGGTGGTTGTGGACCACCGGACCGCCGGCGGTCTAGGCATCCCCGCCGGGATCGAGAGCAACCCTCGGCTGGGAGCCGAGGGGGTGGCGATCGAACCTAGGGTTCGATCGCCGGGCACGCATGAAGCCCCGGCTGGACGCCGGGGGCGATCGAGCCCGTGAGCTCGATCGCGGGTGTGCTACGGGGTCACCCGTAGCCGCCTCGTATGTGCTACGGGTTCGCCCGTAGCGGGCGTACGGGGCTGGACGCCCCGCGAGCAGCGAGCCCGTGAGCTCGCTGCGGGGCTGCTACGAGCAGCCCCGGGGATGCCTCGTGCATCCCCAGCGATTGCTACGGGAGCAATCGCGAGCCCTTGTGGGGGCTCGGCTGGGTGCCGCGGGTTCGCCCGTGGCGGTGCTCGGTCGAGCCTCGGATCACGTGGGGTTCGCGGTTCGGTCTCCGGCGATCGAGGATTTCGGTCGGGTTATTATTTTCCGCAAATTTTAATGGCCCGGGATATCGAATTCCAGCAATTGGTATCAGAGCGTTTGGTTTCGTGTTCATGTATGTGTTCAATTGTGTTCTACCTTGCAGGGATTCCGACTATCATGGTTTAAATTAATTGTTAATTATTCGTTTAATTAATTGCTATTTAATTTTGCCATGATTATTCGTTATTAAACTCTCGGACATGTCGAGATTCGTTTTGTGTGGATGAATGCTTGTAATAGTAAAAATTCGGGGGTTGACCGAATTTAGATTTATTATTATTGTTCTATGTTTTCCGGAAAGTGTATAGGGTCGATTTCATGTATAGAATCGATACCGGAATTGTAAATTTATTTCTTGTAATTTATTTACGTTGGATCGATGCCGAGACGACCGCCGGAGAACTCGTGTGACGAAGAAGACGAAGAGGACGAAAAACCGGGGGGGTCGATCATCCCCATGATCGATCCCCATGAGGATCGATCGACCCCACGCAAAGGGGCTGCCCGCTAGGGTTTCCGGCCACGCCGGCCACCGGTGGTGGTGGCGCGTGGCTAGGGGGCGGCGGCGGTGGTGGTCGACGGTGGGGGTGGTGTGGGGATCCCCAACCCATGCTACTCCTACCTAGATTCTACTTACCTAATTGAGTTTTCCTTTTTTTGGGAATTCTCATGGATTAGGAAAAGAATTAATTGGAATTAATTTTATTCCTTATTCTATTATGGAAGTCTTCTAGAGTATTCCGAGTTCTACTTGGAATAGGATCCTAGAGATTTAATAGAATTGGAAAGGAATAAAAGTTAATTTAGGATTGATTTATTTCCTAATTGATCATTCTTATTTTATGGGAATTTTCATAGTAATGGAAATTAATTAATCTTGGAAAGTAGAAGAGTCCTAATTTATTTTATTTCCTTATTCTATTATAGAAGTCTTCTAGAATATTCCAAGTTTCACTTGGATAGATTATTCTAGAGATTTAATAGAATTAGATAGGAAAATAAATAAATAAAAATATTAATAATATTTAATTTTATTTTTGATTTATTCGATTGACTTAATTTTTGAATTAAGTATCTTTTGGATTTATTAAAAATAAATAGATTTAAATATTGGGATTAATATTCTCGTCACATGGAGCATTCAAGAACGAAGACTGAAGACTAGAAGACGCATACGGAGATGGAATAAAGCCATGATAGTCGGAAAATAATTTTCTAGCTTATTTTGACTATGTGCTATGTGCTTTATTGCTTGTAAGCATGCTTATGTGTTTAATTATGCATTAGATAGCGTATCCCTTTGTTATAAAAAGCTAAGTGGGAGAGGGGATGGAAACATTCCCATGGTCTCCATTACTGTTCTCTTGGTGACTCTTATGGACTTTTGAAGTTCATATAGATGTGTCATTGGAGGAGAATTCTTGTAATTCCTTTTACAAGAAACATTGATTAAAGTTTATCAAACAATGCCTAATTTGTCTTTCTGAAACTGACTTCAAGTCGACTCATTCTCACCCCGGGGAGTGGAATGGAGCCAAAGCCACTTGGTCATGTGGATGACACAAATTAGAGGCAGTCGTACCATTCTTTGATAGATGGATCGATTGTCTGCTCGGCTCCCTCATCTAATGAGAGATAGGGTTGTTCGCATGGTGAATCACTGGTTAGAAACTTCGAGTTTCACTTATGATTCTCCGCGTCTTGATCTACGAAAATCGAATGCATCTCGTAATTGGGAGTCAATTATAAAAATCTCTTGGTATAGTAAACGTCCACACCACGTGGCTTGCTATACTAACGGATTTTGGATTAATTGATGTAGACAGTTGTAAGGAATTGTGAAGAGTTGTGAAGTTATCGTAAACGTCCACACCACGTGGCTTGCGGTGATATAGCAATTCCAAACGATTTACTTTGGTGCTGAGTAATGGTTTACACTTAGATACGCATTATAGTATTCCTCCCCACGAGGTTACGCTATAAGTGATGTATGACCTAAGAAAACCTAATTACTAAATCATTTGGGTGGGTAAACGTCCACACCACGTGGCTTGCCTTACCTGATGGGATTTTAGATGTGATTAGTAATTTAATGATATTATTTAAGGGAGATAATATCGGATATTAAATTGATTGTTTGTTTAAATGTGCTTATAGGTTTAGAGAATAGCTATGAACCCACTTTCTATGATACTCAAGGAGCATAAGCTCACTGGCCCCAACTATATTGATTGGAAGAGAAATTTAGACATTGTCCTGACTTCGGAGGAGTACAAGTTTGTACTCCATGAAGTCTGCCCTGCTGAGCCCACGGCTGCCTCAACTGATGAGGAAAAACTGACATATCGAAAGTGGAAAAAGGCTGATGAAATGGCTAGGTGTTATATTTTGGCTTCCATGTCAAATGTACTCCAAACCCAACATGAGTCGATGGACACTGCCTATGATATGATGTTTAACCTCAAGGAGATGTTTGGGGAGCAAGATCGTGCGGCAAGGCAAGAAGCCATGAGAGTCCTCATGACAACTACTCAGTCTGAAGGAACGCCCGTAGGGGAGCACGTTCTTAAGATGATGGGTCTGTTGAATGAGCTTGAGATCCTAGGAGCTCAAATTGATGCTGAGACGCAAGTCGACATCATACTCCAGTCTTTGACCCCTAGTTTTGAGCAGTTTCGCATGAGTTATAATATGGGTAAACTATCTTATTCTCTTGCGCAACTCCTGACTGAACTGAAGGCGGCAGAGGGGATCTACAAGAAGGGCAAGTCTCTAGCGCTTGTAGCTACCAAGTCCAAAGGCTTTAAGCCTGGTGGAGGTAGAGGCAAGAGGAGGAAGCAAGCCTGGAAACCCAGTGGTGTCAAGAAGACTATACCACGAGTGGGGGCTGCAAAGCCAAAGGGCAAGTGCTTCCGATGCAACAAGTCTGGACACTGGAAGTCTGAATGTCCTCTCAGAGGTACGAATTTTTCTTTAGTCGTAAAAACATAATCAGCGGTATTATCTACCAGAAATTCTGGTGTGTAGATATGGAACCACTGACGGTATGTGCATTTTGAATGCAGGGGTTCCAGAAAACCCGGCGACTTAGACAAGAAGAGTTCGAGTCTACACGGGCAAAAGCTGTGGAGGAGGCAGCTGTTGCGGTGGAAGACATTTATCTGCTTTAGTAGTTAAATAGGAGTTCATTTCAAGATTATTGCATTATGTACCCTTTATTTTAGAAAGAACGTTTTGTTCTGGATTTCTATTATTTATGAATGGATATTTTATTTCTTTAATCATTGGATGATTTTGACAAGAAATAATGGCGTTATCTATTCTGGTACATTAGATAGCAATATATGAATGATGGATCCTAAGTCCACCACGATGCAACGAACCGTTCTATAACTTGTTTTACTTGTTAGATATATTTCTTTGTTAAATCATTATACTTGTGAATTCTTATACTTAGTAGTATTTTCAAATAAGATTCAAATGGTCGAAATTGATTTGATCAATTATAGTTGAAGGAATGGACCTTCCGACCTAAGGATTGAATTTGGAGGATAATACATCTAAGCAAACCTTTCTGGGTAAAGGATAGAATTCAGACAAGTGTTAGAAATGATTAGATATGCAGACATATGTGTAAATTAGAAAGGTACGAGTAATTCTCTCAAGAATACTCGGTGATGGATTAGAATACTTAATGTGCCATAAAAGCAAAGTGTTTTGACTAGTCAATGGACACAAAGCTATTATGGGGAACCATCAAAGTATATCCATTAGGAGACTGCGACTCGGTCGCGGAGGCCATCACTTATCTAAGTAACACATAGCATAATCAAAGATTGGGATTCAATCCCAAAGGGCCGCACCATACACTTACGTGTAGAAATGGTGCGTTGTAAATAAGAAATGGAGATCTAATAGTGAAAGAACAAGTTGATCGGAACCACCTATGTTCTATGGATATTCCTGGATACAACGGCATATTCAATATGGTTGTAGGATATCCTAGATGAACAAAATGTTGTGTGTTCTATAGTACTATAAACCAGAGGGACGTCTCGTCCGGTTCATAGAGAAAGACTATTAGATGAACCACAAAGCCTGAACTGACGTAATACCTTGAAATGAGAAAAAGGACAAAAGACTGGGAACCAGCCAAACCGAGTAGAAGTACACCACATACTGCACCTACTGTTATTATTGTTATACACCGGGACGCCATTGCAGTGGGAGGTTGTTGGACAACTAGAGATATTCATAAGACTAGAGGAGTTCGGACTCTGGATCTAGTAGAGATGAAATCGATCCCTAGCTCTGCATGAGGGTGGTACTGGATCTAAATGTGCCTGCTTGGAACAATAAGGTTTATTGTTAAGAGGCTAGATCATTTAGAGTACAAGCTTAGTAAATTCATTCGTGAATTGTAACAAAGCTGTAAATCGTGGAACTTGCAAATTGATGAGATAGTCCATTTTATGGATTCATCAAAATGGCAAAGACGATAGGTGTATTAGAGACATAATGGAAAACAAGGTGGTGTTTCTCGGAGATCTTATGTAGATAATATTTTATCATTGGCAACAATGTAAAGATATTGTCAGACATAAAATAATGGTTGTCTAAATAAATCGAGATATAAGATTGAGTAGAAGTTAGAGGATGTTCTTAAGATCGTTCGTTCTAACGATAAGAACATTGTACTTCTCCTAGATACCTTATACGATTATGGTTTGTTTTAAACATGCATACTTCTGAGAAAGGTTATTGCCTTTCAGAGACAGAATATTCATCTATCTAAAGGATATGTGTTTCAAACACATGAAGGGGATAGATGAAGACAAAGCAGTTTCCTACACTTTGTGTGGAAAGCTTAAATGCATTGTGGGAAAACAAGAACCTGATATCAACTATGCGGTTTGCGTAGTGGGAGGATATCAAAGTAATCTGGATAAGGGATGTTCGAATGCTGTAAGAGTACTTTCATAGTACTGGCTCACGGAGCAAGACGAAATCTTTTTTAGATTACAGATTCTCAGATCCAAAGAATCAAAGAAGGACCAGTGTAAGTCGATATCAGGCTATGTGTTCACTTTTGGGGAGGTGGAACTTTTTGATATGAAAGAGTGATAAGCAGGATGCTTCTCGGACTCTCTCATAACCGAATAGCAGCCTCAGAGGCAGCGGAAGTTTTTGGTTAGGTTCCGGGATAACCTCTAAGACTTGGATATGACTCTTGGTTTATCAAAGGCTATTACATAGCGGTGCATGGTAAACCGGAAGAAGTCATAAGTCTAAAAGTGATGATAACACATAGTGCAAGTACCACCTGATACGAGTCATCGTCGAGGGAGACGACGTAGTAGTCACCAAGATAACTTCAGAGCGGCAACCTAGATTGCTCACTCACATAGTACTTCACGGAAGTACACTTTAAAGCACGTGATGAGTATGGGAACCGGGAGTTTGGAGGAAATGACTAGACCTTAGTACAAGTGGGAGATTGTTGGAGTTGTGTACTTAATGTCTAGATTTAAGTAACGGTAAACTCCCGGTCATAGCATTTAATCTATTAAATTAATAAACAATTGTTTGCTTTTAATTATTTTTAATTAAATATATGCAAATCATAGTCCTAGATTTTATACGTTGTAGTTAGTATGGTGTTGCATGGGCACACAGAAGATCATACTATCGGTTACTCGTATTTAATCAAACAGTGGCTCACGACCTAGATGGACTCGGACCAATCCATCGGTATAGTCGTTGTGTGAGAGAGAAAATAATTTATCTTAATTATTTTATCACACTTGTACACTTGGTGTATTGAGCGGATCGTTGAGATTCATCGATTAGGATTGCCGGCGATAATCGATTCGAGTCTCAGTGTATTTTATTCTTAATCCCCGATATTATTGCGGGTGTGTATATTTAATATAAGTGACTTTGATTTACCAAAGGAATTAACCGATTTAATTATTGGGTTAATTACCGGTTAAGTTGGGTCACTATATTTCATATATGGAATGCAGTGAATAATTGACCGGACAGTGTATCCCGGAAGGGTTGATAATATCCCCGAGATGAGTTCATAAGGAATTATTGTGTAAACCTCATGAGTGGATTCGTTCCGCACAATAATTAAGGTTGAATGGTACTAGTCTCGGATTAAAGAGATGAATAAATTAATTAGCAATAAATTAATTTTATTCATGGATATTTAAATCTAAAATACACGGAATAAATAATACTACCGGAGAAATATTATTTGATATAATATGGTTTAATATTGGGAGTGCAATTAATTTATATAGTGGAAAATAAATTAATTAATATTGATAAGGATTAATGGACTTGGGCAGTGGGCTCAATTTAATCTTCAATATTGGAAGCCCAATATTCCACCTCCTTTAGATCCCCTACGTAGCCTATAAAAGCACTACATGGCCTTCATAAATCATAAGACAAGATTATCATACTTGATATTCTAGAGAGTTGAAGGAGATCCATAGGAGTTCGATAGATCGTCGCCCACCCGACGTTCGAACGAAGTGCAAGGAATACGTGGGAAGATCCAAAAGGTCTTCAACTTGATTTCGTTTCTCCGCACAACGAATCAAAGGTATGATCATAAAACTCCTTGTGTGATTTTATGTTCAATTTAATTGTGATACATACATGAACGCGCGATCCGGGAAACAACGAGACCGGGGACGGGGATAGACCGGGCGGTGGTGGTTGTGGACCACCGGACCGCCGGCGGTCTAGGGATCCCCGCCGGGATCGAGAGCAACCCTCGGCTGGGAGCCGAGGGGGTGGCGATCGAACCTAGGGTTCGATCGCCGGGCACGCATGAAGCCCCGGCTGGACGCCGGGGGCGATCGAGCCCGTGAGCTCGATCGCGGGTGTGCTACGGGGTCACCCGTAGCCGCCTCGTATGTGCTACGGGTTCGCCCGTAGCGGGCGTACGGGGCTGGACGCCCCGCGAGCAGCGAGCCCGTGAGCTCGCTGCGGGGCTGCTACGAGCAGCCCCGGGGATGCCTCGTGCATCCCCAGCGATTGCTACGGGAGCAATCGCGAGCCCTTGTGGGGGCTCGGCTGGGTGCCGCGGGTTCGCCCGTGGCGGTGCTCGGTCGAGCCTCGGATCACGTGGGGTTCGCGGTTCGGTCTCCGGCGATCGAGGATTTCGGTCGGGTTATTATTTTCCGCAAATTTTAATGGCCCGGGATATCGAATTCCAGCAATTGGTATGAAAGGCAATAACCTTTCTCAGAAGTATGCATGTTTAAAACAAACCATAATCGTATAAGGTATCTAGGAGAAGTACAATGTTCTTATCGTTAGAACGAACGATCTTAAGAACATCCTCTATGTTTCTCGTAAGAGGAATTACAAGAATTCTCCTCCGATGACTTGTCTATACGAACTTCAAAAGTCCATAAAAGTCACCAAGAGAACATCAATGGAGACCATGGGATTGTTTCCAATCCCTCTCCCACTTAGCTTTTTATAACAAAGAGATACGCTATCTAATGCATAATTATAATACACATAAGCATAATCACAGACATACATTTCATGCAAGTACATACAAAATAATCAAATAATTGCTCAAGTAAAATTATTTCTCGACTATTCGTACCTTGATGAATTCCTGCATGTTTGTCTTGAGTCTTCATTCTACGTCTTGAATACTTTGCCGAACGACGGAAAAATTCTTTGATTCTCATATTTAATTTTATTTTAAATAAAATCCAAGATTTCAATTCAAAAAAAATTTGAATCAATCTAATGATTTTAAATAAAATACTCAAATTAAATAAAATCAATTCCATTGATTTCCATATTTAATTTTATTTTAAATAAAATCCAAGATTTCCAATTCAAAATAAATTTGAATTAATCTATCGATTTTAAATAAAATACTTAAATTAAATAAAATCAATTTTATTAAAATCCATTGATTTCCATATTTAATTTTATTCTAAATAAAATCCAAGATTTTCCAATTCAAAATAAATTTGAATTAATCTAATGATTTTAAATAAAATACTTAAATTATATAAAATCAATTAAAATCCATTGATTTCCATATTTAATTTTATTCTAAATAAAATCCAAGATTTTCCAATTCAAAAAAAAAAAATTTGAATTAATCTAATGATTTTAAATAAAATACTTAAATTAAATAAAATCAATATTTTAATAATTTCTCAATCCTATTTAAATTAGATCTCAAGAATCCTAATCAAAATCGAATTTTGATTTTTCTTAAGACTTCTAATCCAAGTAGTATATGATATCTAGAGAAACTAGGATTTTCTTTCCTAATTTCAATCTCCATCTAATTCCATTATTTAATTCCATAATTAAGAAATCTAATTCAAATAAAATTTGAATTAATTCCAAAATTAAATTAAATAAAATTAGAAAGATTAAATTATTTTCGGAAATATCGGATTTACCAAGACGAACCGAAAACAATTCCGGTCATCCCAATCGAACCCATGCACATGTAGTATATGCATGCCTGTATCTCACCATGCATAAACACATGGTCACACAACATGCATGCCCACGGGACCATCAATTAATTCCAAGAGAATTAAATTCATTCAGCCATTCACAGCTCATGCAAAACACGCACATGCATCCAGAAATTATGTTGTGTCGGCCGACAGTAAAAGGTGTCGGCCGACACCCTTTGAAAATTTCAGCCGGGCGCTTACAAAATCGATCGTCTTCTTCGGCGAGACGTCGATCTTCGGCACGTCGTCTCCACTGACTATCTATGCCATCGACCTCGTCACAACCCACGCAAGCCACGCGTCCGCACAGCAAGTCGAGCCGTGCTTGCCGATGCGACCCCGAAGACAAATCACGGCCCCGATGGCCTGCGAGCTCGTAGCTGCGCCGCCCACTGCCGCCGACTTCCAGCGAGCCATCCCGAGATGGTGAACGCCAAGTCGACCAGTCGAGCTTCCGTGCAGCACCTTGCCAACATCAGCTCGTCCGTGTGCGAAGCCGTTCGTGATGCCGAAACCGTGACCGTCGAACGCAGCCGCCGGCTGCCGGTGAACCACCGCCACTGGTGGCTCACGCCGGCATGCCCAGCCACATTCAGATCACTCTCAGCAGCCCATACAGCCCGCTCCGAGCCCAGGCGTACCAGCAGCCCGCTCAAAAGCTTGCCCACGGTCGATCGAACTCGGTTCGATTTCTCCGAAAAACCCTCGATTTAATTTTTAATTTTTCCGACCAACACGATTAATACAAGAGAGAAAACATAGATGTAGAACAATATATATAGCACAATAATTTAATAAATTAAATTATTCTATGGCTATAAACAACGATAATCGATTATCGAAACAATTAAGGAAAAACGTAACCGTACGCTTTGATACCAATTGTTGGAAATCGATCACCCGGAATCGTCGTAGAACCGACTCCGATCGACGTCCCGGAAACCATGACGAAACAGCCCGGAGCCACCGCCCGAGGAGTGCTCGATCGAGCCCTAGCCGCGGCAAAGCCGCGACCGCTCGATCGCTCCCCGCGGGGCGATCGCCCGCCGCCAAGGCGGGCTGTGGGCTGCCCAGCCGAGGGGTCCCACGGGGTGATCCGTCCAGCCGAGGCTCGAGTCGCCGGCGGTCCGGCGATCCAAGACCGCCACCTCCCAACTCGTCCTGGTTTGGATCCACGTTTATCGGATCTTGTTTTTCGATAATATTTCAATAAACATGAATTAAATAGCGGAAATATTTAATTCACCTTTTGATTCGTTGTGCAGAGAAACGCGATCTTATTGAAGACCTTGAGACCTTCCCACGTATTCCTTGCACTCGTTCGAACGTCGGGTGGGCGACAATCCTCCGAACTCTATGGATCTCCTTCTCTACTTTCTCTCTCTAAAATTGTGATCTTCAAGTTATGAGAATAGAGAAGACCATGTAGTGCTTATATAGGCTGCTGGAAATCGATATCCCGGGCCGTTACAATTTGCGGAAAATAATAACCCGACCGAAATCCTTGATCGCCGGAGATCCGACCACGAACCACCGCACGAGCCGGAGCTCAACCGAGCACCACCACGGTCCGCCCGTGGTGCCCAGCCGAGCCCCCGCACGGGGCTCGCGATCATCTCACGATGATCGCTGGGGATGCACGAGGTATCCCCGGGGCTGCTCGTAGCAGCCCCGCAGCGAGCTCACGGGCTCGCTGCTCGCGGGGCGTTCAGCCCCGCACGCCCGCTACGGGCGAACCCGTAGCACATACGAGGCAGCTACGGGTGACCCCGTAGCACACCCGCGATCGAGCTCACGGGTTCGATCGCCCCTCGGCTCCAGCCGAGGGCTTCGCGCGTCGCGGCGGTCTGAACCCTAGGGTTCGACCGCCACCTTCGATCCTCGCCGGGGATCTCGAATCCCCGTCCCCGAGGTTCGTCGTTTTCCCGGATCGTGTGTTCATGTACATATCACAATTAATTCACATAAAATCATAAGAGGGGTTATATGATTTTACCTTTTGATTCGTTGTGCGGAGAAACGAATTCAATTGATGACCTTACGATCTTCCCACGTATTCCTTGCACTAGCTTGAACGTCGGGTGGGCAACGATCTTCCAAGCTTATGGATCCTCTTCAACTCTCTAGAATATCAAGTATGATAATCTTGTCTTATGAAAAAGTGAAGACCATGTAGTGCTTTTATAGGCTACGTAGGGGATCTAAAGGAGGTGGAATATTGGGCTTCCAATATTAATGATTAAATTGAGCCCAAGCCCAAATCTATTAATCTTCCATTAATATTAATTAATTTATTTTCCACTATATAAATTAATTGCACTCTCAATATTAAACCATATTATATCAAATTATATTTCTCCGGTAGTATTATTTATTCCGTGTATTTAAGATTTAAATATCCATGAATAAAATTAATTTATTGCTAATTAATTTATTCATCTCTTGAATCCGAGACTAGTACCATTCAACCTTAATTATTGTGCGGAACGAATCCACTCATAAGGTTTACACAATAATTCCTTATGAACTCATCTCGGGGATATTATGAACCCTTACGGGATACACTTTCCCGTCAAGTATTCACGGCATGTCATATATAATATATAGTGACTCAACTTAACCGGTAATTAACCCAATAATTAAATCGGTTAATTCCTTTGGTACATCAAAGTCACTTATATTAAATATACACACCCGCAATAGTATCGGGGATTAAGAATAAAATACTCTGAGACTTGAATCGATTATCTCAAGGCAATCCTAATCGATAAATCTCAAGCGATCCGCTCAATACACCAAGTGTACAAGTGTGATAAAATAATTAAGACTAATTATTTTCTCTCTCACACAACGACTATACTGATGGATTGGTCCGTGTCCATCTAGGTCGTGAGCAACTGTTTGATTAAATACGAGTAACCGATAGTATGATCTTCTGTGTGTCCATACACACCATACTAACTACAACGTATAAAATCCAGGACTATGATTTGCATATATTTAATTATCAATAATTAAATGCAAACAATTGTTTATTAATTTAATAGATTAAATGCTATGACCGGGAGTTTAGCGTTACTTAAATCTAGACATTAAGTACATAACTCCAACAATCTCCCACTTGTACTAAGGTCTAGTCATTTCCTCCAAACTCCCGACTCCCATACTCATCACGTGCTTAAGTTGTACTTTTAAGAAGTACTATGTGAATGAGCACTCTAGGTTGTCGCTCTGAAGTTATCTTGGTGACTACTGCGTCGTCTCCCTCGACGATGACTCGTATCAGGTGGTACTTGCTCTATGTGTTAACATCACTTTTTGACTTATGACTTCTTCCAGTTTACCATGCACCGCTATACAATAGCCTTTGGTAAACCAAGAGTCATATCCAAGTCTTAGAGGTTATCCCGGAACCTAACCAAAACTTCCGCTGCCTCTGAGGCTGCTATTCGGTTATGAGAGAGTCTGAGAAGCGTCCTGCTTATCACTCTTTCATTTCATGGTTCCACCTCTTTCTAAAAGTGAACACATAGCCTGATATCGACTTACACTGGTCCTTCTCTGATTTGAGATCTGAGAATTTGTAATCAAAGAAGATTTCGTCTTGCTTAATCTAGTACATCCAAGTACTTTTACAGCATTCGAATATCTCTTGTCCAGATTACTTTGATATCCTCTCACTACGCAAACCACATAGTTGATATCAGGTTCTCGTTTTACAACATTGCATCTATAAGGCTTTCCACACTTGAAGTGTAGGAAACTGCTTTGTCTTCATCTATCTCCTTCATGTGTTTGAAACACACACCCTTTAGATAGATGTATATTCTGTCTCTGAAAGGCAATAAACTTTCTCAGAATTATGCATGTTTAAAACAAACCATAATCGTATAAGATATCTAGGAGAAGTACAATGTTCTTATCCTTAGATCAAAAGATCTTAAGAACATGTTCTAATTTCTACTCAATCTTATATCCCGATTTATTTAGACAACCATCATCTTATGTCTGACCATATCTTTACATTGTTGTCAATGATAAAATGTTATCTACATAAAATCTCCGAGAAACACCACCTTGTTTCCATTACGTCTCCAATACACCTTTCGTCTATACCTTTTGATGAATCCATCAAATGGACTATCCCATCAATTCGCATGTTCCACGATTTATAGCTTTGTTTCAATCTATAAATGGATTTACTAAGCTTGTACTCTAAATGATCTTGCCTCTTAACAATAATCCTTATTGTTTTCTAAGCAGGCACATTTAGATCTAGTACTGCCCTTTGTGCAGAGCTAGGGATCGATTTCATCTTTACTATATCCAGAGATCAAAACTCTTCTAGTCTTATGAACATCTCTGGTTTTTCAACAACCTCCCACTGCAAGGGCGTCCCGGTGTATAACAGTAATAACAGTAGGTGCAATTAGTGGTGTACTACTACTCGGTTTGGCTGGTTCCTAGTCTTTGTCCTTTTTCTCATTCCAATGTATTACGTCAGTTCGGGCTTTGTGGTTCATCTAATAGTCTTCCTCTAAGAACCGGACGAAATGTCCTTCTGGTTCATAGTGTTGGAGTTGTGTACTTAATGTCTAGATTTAAGTAACGGTAAACTCCCGGTCATAGCATTTAATCTATTAAATTAATAAACAATTGTTTGCGTTTAATTATTGATAATTAAATATATGCAAAATATAGTCCTGGATTCTATACGTTGTAGTTAGTATGGTGTGCGACGTCACACAGAAGATCATGTTGGAGTTGTGTACTTAATGTCTAGATTTAAGTAACGGTAAACTCCCGGTCATAGCATTTAATCTATTAAATTAATAAACAATTGTTTGCTTTTAATTATTTTTAATTAAATATATGCAAATCATAGTCCTAGATTTTATACGTTGTAGTTAGTATGGTGTTGCATGGGCACACAGAAGATCATACTATCGGTTACTCGTATTTAATCAAACAGTGGCTCACGACCTAGATGGACCCGGACCAATCCATCGGTATAGTCGTTGTGTGAGAGAGAAAATAATTTATCTTAATTATTTTATCACACTTGTACACTTGGTGTATTGAGCGGATCGTTGAGATTCATCGATTAGGATTGCCGGCGATAATCGATTCGAGTCTCAGTGTATTTTATTCTTAATCCCCGATATTATTGCGGGTGTGTATATTTAATATAAGTGACTTTGATTTACCAATGGAATTAACCGATTTAATTATTGGGTTAATTACCGGTTAAGTTGGGTTGCCGTGAATAATTGACCGGACAGTGTATCCCGGAAGGGTTGATAATATCCCCGAGATGAGTTCATAAGGAATTATTGTGTAAACCTCATGAGTGGATTCGTTCCGCACAATAATTAAGGTTGAATGGTACTAGTCTCGGATTAAAGAGATGAATAAATTAATTAGCAATAAATTAATTTTATTCATGGATATTTGAATCTTAAATACACGGAATAAATAATACTACCGGAGAAATATTATTTGATATAATATGGTTTAATATTGGGAGTGCAATTAATTTATATAGTGGAAAATAAATTAATTAATATTGATAAGGATTAATGGACTTGGGCAGTGGGCTCAATTTAATCTTCAATATTGGAAGCCCAATATTCCACCTCCTTTAGATCCCCTACGTAGCCTATAAAAGCACTACATGGCCTTCATAAATCATAAGACAAGATTATCATACTTGATATTCTAGAGAGTTGAAGGAGATCCATAGGAGTTCGATAGATCGTCGCCCACCCGACGTTCGAACGAAGTGCAAGGAATACGTGGGAAGATCCAAAAGGTCTTCAACTTGATTTCGTTTCTCCGCACAACGAATCAAAGGTATGATCATAAAACTCCTTGTGTGATTTTATGTTCAATTTAATTGTGATACATACATGAACGCGCGATCCGGGAAACAACGAGACCGGGGACGGGGATAGACCGGGCGGTGGTGGTTGTGGACCACCGGACCGCCGGCGGTCTAGGGATCCCCGCCGGGATCGAGAGCAACCCTCGGCTGGGAGCCGAGGGGGTGGCGATCGAACCTAGGGTTCGATCGCCGGGCACGCATGAAGCCCCGGCTGGACGCCGGGGGCGATAGAGCCCGTGAGCTCGATCGCGGGTGTGCTACGGGGTCACCCGTAGCCGCCTCGTATGTGCTACGGGTTCGCCCGTAGCGGGCGTACGGGGCTGGACGCCCCGCGAGCAGCGAGCCCGTGAGCTCGCTGCGGGGCTGCTACGAGCAGCCCCGGGGATGCCTCGTGCATCCCCAGCGATTGCTACGGGAGCAATCGCGAGCCCTCGTGGGGGCTCGGCTGGGTGCCGCGGGTTCGCCCGTGGCGGTGCTCGGTCGAGCCTCGGATCACGTGGGGTTCGCGGTTCGGTCTCCGGCGATCGAGGATTTCGGTCGGGTTATTATTTTCCGCAAATTTTAATGGCCCGGGATATCGAATTCCAGCAATTGGTATCAGAGCGTTTGGTTTCGTGTTCATGTATGTGTTCAATTGTGTTCTACCTTGCAGGGATTCCGACTATCATGGTTTAAATTAATTGTTAATTATTCGTTTAATTAATTGCTATTTAATTTTGCCATGATTATTCGTTATTAAACTCTCGGACATGTCGAGATTCGTTTTGTGTGGATGAATGCTTGTAATAGTAAAAATTCGGGGGTTGACCGAATTTAGATTTATTATTATTGTTCTATGTTTTCCGGAAAGTGTATAGGGTCGATTTCATGTATAGAATCGATACCGGAATTGTAAATTTATTTCTTGTAATTTATTTACGTTGGATCGATGCCGAGACGACCGCCGGAGAACTCGTGTGACGAAGAAGACGAAGAGGACGAAAAACCGGGGGGGTTGATCATCCCCATGATCGATCCCCATGAGGATCGATCGACCCCACGCAAAGGGGCTGCCCGCTAGGGTTTCCGGCCACGCCGGCCACCGGTGGTGGTTGTTTCGCTTCAAAGTGTTGTCTCGATTTGTAAACCCGAATGTCGTTCTCAAGAGGAGTAATACGATCGGAGAGTGTAATTAGTTTGGATTGATTGTCGAAAGCATAAAAGAAAGCATAAAGTACAAGTAGTAACTAAAGAGGGGGTTTTTCAAGATTTGGAAATTGAAATAAACGAGCAATAAAAGTAAACGAGCAATTAAATAGGTGAGCAAACAAGTTCTTATCAAAGGGGAAAAGTAGTTAGGGGTGGGGTCATATTAATCGAAGTGGGAGCCGAGACTCTAGCATGAAGGGTTGTTGAGATAAGCGTGTGCCTCTCGTGTTCGACCTCGGTTATACCCGACCGAGATTCAAACTTCGGTCTAGCAACGAGATTCCCACGGCTTACCAAAAAACGGGCCCTATCGATTGCTTGAGGCAAAACAATAGAGCCGGCCACGCACGACCGTGATTAGGCCTAAGGGGTAATCGACTTGGCCAAACAAGTAAAAACGATAAATGAATCTACCGAGTAAGAGGGACTTGGTCCGTCTCCTCTTCAAATAAAATCTCGATTACCCCCGACTTTCATGCAAGAAATCCCAACCCCTACAACTATTAATATTCACCCATCCGTAACAAATGATTTAGCCAAGCAACATCATCATCATCATGAAAATATCAAACAACAAACTCATAGACAAGCAAGAAATAAACATATATTTCATAAATAGTAGAAACCGAAAATAAGTTATACCATAACGATCCTCGGATGACCACGAATATCGTTTACACTTGAGTCGAATGATGAATCTCAATGGATGATGAAGAACAAAAACCAAAATATTCAAAAACCTTGCTAAATCCTAGAGAGAGAAAATAAAATGGTGTGTGTTGTGTGTGTTAAGTGAGGGTGATGGAGAGTGTGTCCCTTGTCTTCTTGTGCAAGCCTTCTCTTATGCCATCCAAATCTCCCCATGAATTGACCAAAACGCCCCTAAAAATGTGCTCAAAAGGAGGGTCAAAGATGGAGTCCACGCAGTCAACATTCGGTCAACAATTTCTGGGAGTGGCACGAACGTGCCAGAAATGGCACGAACGTGCTGACCTGTCTGAAGTTTGCTGGAGAAGTCTGGATTTGGCACGAACGTGCTGAATCCAGCAAGCTAAAGAAACTTGTTCCGTCGTCAATGTCCCGCTTCGTTCCGGCTCTTATTTTCGCACGTTTTCGCTCGTTTCCACTCCTCGTCTCGCCTAAACCTATTCGGACAATAAAACACCCAAACAAAATGAAAATATACACAAACGGCACGACGATTAACACTAACTCATCGGAAAATAAAGAAACAAACGGCACAAAAACGGTTGAAACAACCCCCCCACACTTAAAACAAGGCTCGTCCTCGAGCAAACAAAAGAGAACATAACACAACGAAAACAAGGTAAACTCTCCTCAAAAGAAATAGAAGTTCATTCCGGTTATTAATCAAGAAAACACGAGTCACCGAGAAAAGTTCAAATGCCACAAAAATCACATAGAGAGAGTTCAAAAAGCCAAAGTTCAACCTTAACAAACCGAAGTTTTCCTCACATGGGGGTTCACTCGTTCTTTTACCTCTCGAAGCAAGGGAACACTCCAAATATTCATGTGCAAGCGAAAGAAATCAAATCAATATGGAACTTGCACACACAAGAAAAATAGGACACAAGGAGCATTCAAGGAGAAGACCACATGTAATAACTAAAGATATGCGATGATAACAACCATAAGCATGCACATACGGAAGACTCCACTCAACAAAGTTGTCAATCTCAAGAATCGAGGAACTCCTAATCGTTAAAGGGTTGTAATGGGGCTAGGCTAGGGGAGGTTCGGATTATATTTAGGAAAGTGGACTCATTGACCATTGTGGCCCCAACCTTGTCTCTCCGTATCACCTCACCCTCCTCTTCAACCACAACTCTCGAATGTCACACAAGGATTATTTATATCAATGAAACACTTAACCCAATTTTTCGGGTCTCGTCAAGAAACAAGAAGCTCAAGTACTCACACTTTTATTTATGGGGTGCTCTCTTTTTCACAACTCTCTCTATTTTATTATTTTTTTTTTTGTTTTTTATATATATAAGAGAGGATATAATAGGCTCGAGCAATATTTGGGAGTACAAGCGGTTATACACACGCATAGGAAATGAAAATATCGCAATCATGGCGGCTTCTAACAACACATCGAGGCACGAAAACACTCATCACAACACACGGATTTACTCAACATTTGATTTTATACACGCAATCCTCCAACATCGGCAATATAGGGGTGATGAATAAAAAGGCTAAACGTGGTCTCAAAGGGCTTCTAGGGGGGTCCCTCGACGGGCTCGGGGTTTTAAAAATCTCCTTGAAAAGGTTTAGTCCTACACGATTAGTTCCCGTCATTTTCAAGGTCATGAAAGTTATGTTAACGAGTTTTGAAAACCGACATGCACATGTTCTAGTTATCTCTTATCATCTACACACCAAGTTATTGAACAAAGAAGCACGGGTCTCGAGAATCAACGACAATTTAAATTGAAAGAATTTTCACTCATTGAACGAAGCTTAACGGCTCAAACCTCACAAAGTCGGTTTTTTTTGAAATTTTCGGATTTATCAAAACGTCACGATTGCTCAATCCCTCAAACAACATTTAATTTGCAACATCGAACCATTCTCAAATTTTTTTTTTATTATAGTTATACTATTATAAGTATTATTATTTATATATATAAATTTTAATTTTTTTTTTTTATATATATATATATAAACCGGAGAAAAGACTTCATGGGTACGATCAATTTGAGTTTACCGAGGTTTCGGAAAATCCCCCCACACTTAAAAATCGAGCATGTCCTCATGCGAATAAAAGCATGCATATTTTTGAAAATTTTTGACATGACCTACTCGTAATATAAAAACCCGGGGAACAACCAAAACCAACACAACACAAGAAATAAATACAACCTAACACATGAAATAAACTAAACATGGAAACAACACATTAAATATAAACCAAGCCAAGGTAAAATATCCACCAAATAAAATCAAAAGGGAACATCCCCACAACCCAAAGTTCTACAAGCATCCACCAAAGCACACAAAATAAAAATAGTTCAACAAACACAAAACATGAAATAACAAAGTCTAAAACATGTCCGAATAAGATAAGCGATAAAAGGGATAAGGAGAGGAAACAACCAAGTGCGGGGACTTATGGGTCGGCCGGAGGCGGTGGGCGGAGCAAGTTCACGATCTCCTTGAAGCGGTTATCCACGTGTCCCCGAATACCTTCGTCCCGAGCTTGGTTGTATGCTTGAAATCCACTCCCTAAATGCATGTTATCAAAACGAGTGTCGATGTGATCGAATATCGCACGGAGGTCATCCGGGTGCATACGACGGGAAGTGTGGGCCCTTCGGGAATGATCCGCGCTTGTCCCCTCCATGTTATCATTGGCCTCGGCTTCGGCATTCTCTTCGGCCTCATCCTCGGCATTTTCATCGGACTCATTTCCCTCTCCTCGGAGAAGATGTCGAACGGGGCTTTATAGCGTTTTCGGAGGTTCACCAGAGCCTTAGGGGCATCATTAGTCTGAACCACAAGCGCCCCCGACGGTTCGGCATCCTTAGTTCCACGAGCTCGTTTCCTTGAAGCCATCGGAAATATTATTCACCACCTCGACTCAAAATTCAAAATCAAACAACACTCTGTTCAACCCCAAATCACCTTCACCAAATGAGTACCCACTGACTCCTCTTAATCCAAAATAATCAACTCAAACTCCAATTCAATTACACACAGATAAGAAACTCAATCCCCTTTCTTGATTAAAAGCCAAACTTCAAACAATCATTCCCCATTTCAACTTAATATTCAGCCTAGAATAAGTGAAGCCACAAATACCCGGAATTTCAGAGATGGTCGATTCAGGAAGGTCGACGGTGCTTCGGTCAGAGACGGGAACAGAGCCACGAACGAGTCAAGTCGTAGCGGAGACGAGCCGAGGTCGTCGGACGAGCGGGCTGTCGGAGGTGGACTGGAGACGGGGTTCAGATGTTGGACTGAGACGGAGGTGGGGCTGACCTGGGTCGAGGCGGCAGCAGGCGACGGTGGTCTCAGTGGCGGCGTTCTAGGGCGGAGACGGGATGCAGGGCGTCGGACGACGACTGGAGTGGGAGTTCTGCTGTTGTCTGCCGGAGGCGCAGCTGTGCGGAGCGAAGCAGGTGGAGGTCGGAGTGGAGAAATCGGCGACGGGGAAGAGTGGCTGTGGTCCGAGATGGGAGCGAGCTTAGCGGTGTCGGACGGAACGGGTTCAGGCCATGGATGACGGGGCGGCAGTGGTGGTCGTCGTGATGTTGTCGGGCTGAGGAGGCGGTCGGAGGCTGGGTGGAGATGGGTAGGGGGCGGTGTATTGCGGTGGTGATGTTCGAAGGAGATGATAAAAAAAAAGAGGGAGGCGGGTGAGTGTTGTGCTGAAACCCTATTCCTCTCCTATTTTTTTATCCATTTATTATTATTAATTTTTTTTTTAAAAGAAAAAAAAATGGAGTAAATGGGGAAATTGGCACGAACGAGCTACCCTCTCAGAAGGTGTGGCACATGAAGCTGGGTGTGGCACGAACGTGCCATTTTGGCACGAACGTGCCGTCAGAAAGTTCCTTAACTCCGTTTTTTCTTCCGAATTCGATTTTGACGCCTTAAACGAGTCCTCCAACCTTGTTTTCAGTCCCGAATAACCCAATAACACCGATTCCAACACTCCAAATCCTCCAAATATTGTGACAACCAACTCTTAAGGACGAAACACACCTACACACCAAAAACGAACAAAAAGAAAAGACATTAGTAAGACAAAACATGTGGGTTGCCTCCCACGAAGCGCTTGGTTTAACGTCGTTAGCTCGACGTTTCGTGGGCTTGCCCCCACGCGGCGCTCGATTCATGTTCGAGCCAACACCATCCACGATCTACCATTTTGAAGTTAAAAATATCGAACTATACTTTCTTAAATAGATAGTTTCGGCCAAATGAGCTCGATCTTCCAAATAAGGAAGAGAGAATGATCTACCCACGAAACATGTCGAGTCCAATAAGCCTTTGCTACTCCTCTCCTCCACCGGGACCACTAAAAATATCGAACTCAACTTTTGGAGAAACACCATCTCCTCCAAAGTCCATTCAACCTTCGTAGAAGCGCAACCGAGCCCATCTCTTTTGTCATCATCAATACCCATCACATCCTTGGCAACTCGAGAAAGTCCAATGTCTACACCCAAATCAACCAAACCCGAAATGCGCTTACCAAAGCTCCAACCGAATCTCTTCTTGTCTACACCGGACTCAAGCGACCTAGGAGCTTGAGAAACCCAACTCACAATCGGCTTCTCACAAATTAAGTCAACCGAAGATAAGAGAGGAGGCTCGAACGAATGACCCAATGGGAGAGAAATATTCTCAAACTCGTCTTCTTCGGGGCTTGTGTCATTAATAGGAGGACTCTCGACCTCAAGATTAGCATCTATCATCGACGTCTCGTCTTTTCGGCCAACTAAACCATTATCTTCCTTGATGCACGTGTCGAGCTCAAACTCCCATTCGTCCCAATTGGAATGCTCCTGAACAAAGTGTGAGATCACCTCAATAAGCAAATGATCAATCTCAAACTCGATAACATCCATCAATATGCCTATAGAATGAGGAGGTTTTATTGGAGACCGTTGTGGTGGGCGAAAGAAACGGACGATAAATGCGTCGAAGAGATTTTTCCACGTGTGCACGATACTAGAAGGCAATTCCATCACCCAATCACGGGCTCCATCTCTCATGCAATATTTGAAACACCATACTCTCAATTCATTCTTCTCAAAGCCGTCTAATGGAAGTGTCTCAACTTCATTGACAAAATCTTTGAGAAACAAAGAAGCGTCCTCATTAGGCAACCCGGAGAATGACGGTAGTCGAGCTAGATGATGCGGCAATAGCTTGTCGACTTGGACCCTCGGAACATGGCTTTTGCAAGAAGGGCCGGAAATATACCTCGACCGAATGGGATCCTCAATGTCACGTCGTGGAGGCAACAAATGATGAAGTTTTGGCCTTGAGAAATCGGCAATAGTAGGTCGCTTTGGCTCTTGCACCACGGTATATTGACGACGGTAATCATATTCATTCCCAACAAAATTCTCTTTGCGGTAGTTTCCACGGTTTAGATCCCGAGGCGGCTCATTTTCTCTTCGATCTCGACAAGGAGGCGGTGACATGAAATCTCTCTCGGTGGATGAATAATCGAAATCTCGGTAGCGGTATCGGTGATGTTTCCGGTGACGTGGAGGTGAGTAATCTCGATCATCATCATAATGAAGGTCAATATGCCTAGGTGGGCGATATGACTCATGATCTCGGTGGCTCGAAGAAATGTGTCTCTCGTGATAAGAATCGGAATAATCGACTCCATAGAATCGGTCATCGTTACGTCTCGCCATGATATCACCTCCGTCGTTGTAGAAGAGATTAGAGTATGAAAGGAAGAACGTCTTCAACCTTGCATACACAACACTCAAAGCAAAGGATTACACGTACCGAGTGGCATCGAAAGTAAAGCTAGTGCAAGAACACTAAGGAAAAACAAATAAAAAGACAAGCAATCAAAACTCAAAACACTACACCTAAATTACTCCCCGGCAACGGCGCCAAAATTTTGTTTCGCTTCAAAGTGTTTTCTCGATTTGTAAACCCGAATGTCGTTCTCAAGAGGAGTAATACGATCGGAGAGTGTAATTAGTTTGGATTGATTGTCGAAAGCATAAAAGAAAGCATAAAGTACAAGTAGTAACTAAAGAGGGGGTTTTTCAAGATTTGGAAATTGAAATAAACGAGCAATAAAAGTAAACGAGCAATTAAATAGGTGAGCAAACAAGTTCTTATCAAAGGGGAAAAGTAGTTAGGGGTGGGGTCATATTAATCGAAGTGGGAGCCGAGACTCTAGCATGAAGGGTTGTTGAGATAAGCGTGTGCCTCTCGTGTTCGACCTCGGTTATACCCGACCGAGATTCAAACTTCGGTCTAGCAACGAGATTCCCACGGCTTACCAAAAAACGGGCCCTATCGATTGCTTGAGGCAAAACAATAGAGCCGGCCACGCACGACCGTGATTAGGCCTAAGGGGTAATCGACTTGGCCAAACAAGTAAAAACGATAAATGAATCTACCGAGTAAGAGGGACTTGGTCCGTCTCCTCTTCAAATAAAATCTCGATTACCCCCGACTTTCATGCAAGAAATCCCAACCCCTACAACTATTAATATTCACCCATCCCTAACAAATGATTTAGCCAAGCAACATCATCATCATCATGAAAATATCAAACAACAAACTCATAGACAAGCAAGAAATAAACATATATTTCATAAATAGTAGAAACCGAAAATAAGTTATACCATAACGATCCTCGGATGACCACGAATATCGTTTACACTTGAGTCGAATGATGAATCTCAATGGATGATGAAGAACAAAACCAAAATATTCAAAAACCTTGCTAAATCCTAGAGAGAGAAAATAAAATGGTGTGTGTTGTGTGTGTTAGGTGAGGGTGATGGAGAGTGTGTCCCTTGTCTTCTTGTGCAAGCCTTCTCTTATGCCATCCAAATCTCCCCATGAATTGACCAAAACGCCCCTAAAAATGTGCTCAAAAGGAGGGTCAAAGATGGAGTCCACGCAGTCAACATTCGGTCAACAATTTCTGGGAGTGGCACGAACGTGCCAGAAATGGCACGAACGTGCTGACCTGTCTGAAGTTTGCTGGAGAAGTCTGGATTTGGCACGAACGTGCTGAATCCAGCAAGCTAAAGAAACTTGTTCCGTCGTCAATGTCCCGCTTCGTTCCGGCTCTTATTTTCGCACGTTTTCGCTCGTTTCCACTCCTCGTCTCGCCTAAACCTATTCGGACAATAAAACACCCAAACAAAATGAAAATATACACAAACGGCACGACGATTAACACTAACTCATCGGAAAATAAAGAAACAAACGGCACAAAAACGGTTGAAACAGTGGTGGCGCGTGGCTAGGGGGCGGCGGCGGTGGTGCCCGGCGATGGTGGTGGTCGACGGTGGGGGTGGTGTGGGGATCCCCAACCCATGCTACTCCTACCTAGATTCTACTTACCTAATTGATTCGGTTTTCCTAATTGAGTTTTCCTTTTTTTTTGGGAATTCTCATGGATTAGGAAAAGAATTAATTGGAATTAATTTTATTTCTTATTCTATAATGGAAGTCTTCTAGAGTATTCCGAGTTCTACTTGGAATAGGATCCTAGAGATTTAATAGAATTGGAAAGGAATAAAAGTTAATTTAGGATTGATTTATTTCCTAATTAATCATTCCTATTTTATGGGAATTTTCATAGTAATGGAAATTAATTAATCTTGGAAAGTAGAAGAGTCCTAGTTTATTTTATTTCCTTATTCTATTATAGAAGTCTTCTAGAATATTCCAAGTTTCACTTGGTTAGATTATTCTAGAGATTTAATAGAATTAGATAGGAAAATAAATAAATAAAAATATTAATAATATTTAATTTTATTTTTGATTTATTCGATTGACTTAATTTTTGAATTAAGTATCTTTTGGATTTATTAAAAATAAATAGATTTAAATATTGGGATTAATATTCTCATCACATGGAGCATTCAAGAACGAAGACTGAAGACTAGAAGACGCATACGGAGATGGAATAAAGCCATGATAGTCGGAAAATAATTTTCTAGCTTATTTTGACTATGTGCTATGTGCTTTATTGCTTGTATGCATGCTTATGTGTTTAATTATGCATTAGATAGCGTATCCCTTTGTTATAAAAAGCTAAGTGGGAGAGGGGATGGAAACATTCCCATGGTCTCCATTACTGTTCTCTTGGTGACTCTTATGGACTTTTGAAGTTCATATAGATGTGTCATTGGAGGAGAATTCTTGTAATTCCTTTTACAAGAAACATTGATTAAAGTTTATCAAACAATGCCTAATTTGTCTTTCTGAAACTGACTTCAAGTCGACTCATTCTCACCCCGGGGAGTGGAATGGAGCCAAAGCCACTTGGTCATGTGGATGACACAAATTAGAGGCAGTCGTACCATTCTTTGATAGATGGATCGATTGTCTGCTCGGCTCCCTCATCTAATGAGAGATAGGGTTGTTCGCATGGTGAATCACTGGTTAGAAACTTCGAGTTTCACTTATGATTCTCCGCGTCTTGATCTACGAAAATCGAATGCATCTCGTAATTGGGAGTCAATTATAAAAATCTCTTGGTATAGTAAACGTCCACACCACGTGGCTTGCTATACTAACGGATTTTGGATTAATTGATGTAGACAGTTGTAAGGAATTGTGAAGAGTTGTGAAGTTATCGTAAACGTCCACACCACGTGGCTTGCGGTGATATAGCAATTCCAAACGATTTACTTTGGTGCTGAGTAATGGTATACACTTAGATACGCATTATAGTATTCCTCCCCACGAGGTTACGCTATAAGTGATGTATGACCTAAGAAAACCTAATTACTAAATCATTTGGGTGGGTAAACGTCCACACCACGTGGCTTGCCTTACCTGATGGGATTTTAGATGTGATTAGTAATTTAATGATATTATTTAAGGGAGATAATATCGGATATTAAATTGATTGTTTGTTTAAATGTGCTTATAGGTTTAGAGAATAGCTATGAACCCACTTTCTATGATACTCAAGGAGCATAAGCTCACTGGCCCCAACTATATTGATTGGAAGAGAAATTTAGACATTGTCCTGACTTCGGAGGAGTACAAGTTTGTACTCCATGAAGTCTGCCCTGCTGAGCCCACGGCTGCCTCAACTGATGAGGAAAAACTGACATATCGAAAGTGGAAAAAGGCTGATGAAATGGCTAGGTGTTATATTTTGGCTTCCATGTCAAATGTACTCCAAACCCAACATGAGTCGATGGACACTGCCTATGATATGATGTTTAACCTCAAGGAGATGTTTGGGGAGCAAGATCGTGCGGCAAGGCAAGAAGCCATGAGAGTCCTCATGACAACTACTCAGTCTGAAGGAACGCCCGTAGGGGAGCACGTTCTTAAGATGATGGGTCTGTTGAATGAGCTTGAGATCCTAGGAGCTCAAATTGATGCTGAGACGCAAGTCGACATCATACTCCAGTCTCTGACCCCTAGTTTTGAGCAGTTTCGCATGAGTTATAATATGGTTAAACTATCTTATTCTCTTGCGCAACTCCTGACTGAACTGAAGGCGGCAGAGGGGATCTACAAGAAGGGCAAGTCTCTAGCGCTTGTAGCTACCAAGTCCAAAGGCTTTAAGCCTGGTGGAGGTAGGGGCAAGAGGAGGAAGCAAGCCTGGAAACCCAGTGGTGTCAAGAAGACTATACCACGAGTGGGGGCTGCAAAGCCAAAGGGCAAGTGCTTCCGATGCAACAAGTCTGGACACTGGAAGTCTGAATGTCCTCTCAGAGGTACGAATTTTTCTTTAGTCGTAAAAACATAATCAGCGGTATTATCTACCAGAAATTCTGGTGTGTAGATATGGAACCACTGACGGTATGTGCATTTTGAATGCAGGGGTTCCAGAAAACCCGGCGACTTAGACAAGAAGAGTTCGAGTCTACACGGGCAAAAGCTGTGGAGGAGGCAGCTGTTGCGGTGGAAGACATTTATCTGCTTTAGTAGTTAAATAGGAGTTCATTTCAAGATTATTGCATTATGTACCCTTTATTTTAGAAAGAACGTTTTGTTCTGGATTTCTATTATTTATGAATGGATATTTTATTTCTTTAATCATTGGATGATTTTGGCAAGAAATAATGGCGTTATCTATTCTGGTACATTAGATAGCAATATATGAATGATGGATCCTAAGTCCACCACGATGCAACGAACCGTTCTATAACTTGTTTTACTTGTTAGATATATTTCTTTGTTAAATCATTATACTTGTGAATTCTTATACTTAGTAGTATTTTCAAATAAGATTCAAATGGTCGAAATTGATTTGATCAATTATAGTTGAAGGAATGGACCTTCCGACCTAAGGATTGAATTTGGAGGATAATACATCTAAGCAAACCTTTCTGGGTAAAGGATAGAATTCAGACAAGTGTTAGAAATGATTAGATATGCAGACATATGTGTAAATTAGAAAGGTACGAGTAATTCTCTCAAGAATACTCGGTGATGGATTAGAATACTTAATGTGCCATAAAAGCAAAGTGTTTTGACTAGTCAATGGACACAAAGCTATTATGGGGAACCATCAAAGTATATCCATTAGGAGCCTGCGACTCGGTCGCGGAGGCCATCACTTATCTAAGTAACACATAGCATAATCAAAGATTGGGATTCAATCCCAAAGGGCCGCACCATACACTTACGTGTAGAAATGGTGCGTTGTAAATAAGAAATGGAGATCTAATAGTGAAAGAACAAGTTGATCGGAACCACCTATGTTCTATGGATATTCCTGGATACAACGGCATATTCAATATGGTTGTAGGATATCCTAGATGAACAAAATGTTGTGTGTTCTATAGTACTATAAACCAGAGGGACGTCTCGTCCGGTTCATAGAGAAAGACTATTAGATGAACCACAAAGCCTGAACTGACGTAATACCTTGAAATGAGAAAAAGGACAAAAGACTGGGAACCAGCCAAACCGAGTAGAAGTACACCACATACTGCACCTACTGTTATTATTGTTATACACCGGGACGCCATTGCAGTGGGAGGTTGTTGGACAACTAGAGATATTCATAAGACTAGAGGAGTTCGGACTCTGGATCTGGTAGAGATGAAATCGATCCCTAGCTCTGCATGAGGGTGGTACTGGATCTAAATGTGCCTGCTTGGAACAATAAGGTTTATTGTTAAGAGGCTAGATCATTTAGAGTACAAGCTTAGTAAATTCATTCGTGAATTGTAACAAAGCTGTAAATCGTGGAACTTGCAAATTGATGAGATAGTCCATTTTATGGATTCATCAAAATGGCAAAGACGATAGGTGTATTAGAGACATAATGGAAAACAAGGTGGTGTTTCTCGGAGATCTTATGTAGATAATATTTTATCATTGGCAACAATGTAAAGATATTGTCAGACATAAAATAATGGTTGTCTAAATAAATCGAGATATAAGATTGAGTAGAAGTTAGAGGATGTTCTTAAGATCGTTCGTTCTAACGATAAGAACATTGTACTTCTCCTAGATACCTTATACGATTATGGTTTGTTTTAAACATGCATACTTCTGAGAAAGGTTATTGCCTTTCAGAGACAGAATATTCATCTATCTAAAGGATATGTGTTTCAAACACATGAAGGGGATAGATGAAGACAAAGCAGTTTCCTACACTTTGTGTGGAAAGCTTAAATGCATTGTGGGAAAACAAGAACCTGATATCAACTATGCGGTTTGCGTAGTGGGAGGATATCAAAGTAATCTGGATAAGGGATGTTCGAATGCTGTAAGAGTACTTTCATAGTACTGGCTCACGGAGCAAGACGAAATCTTTTTTAGATTACAGATTCTCAGATCCAAAGAATCAAAGAAGGACCAGTGTAAGTCGATATCAGGCTATGTGTTCACTTTTGGGGAGGTGGAACTTTTTGATATGAAAGAGTGATAAGCAGGATGCTTCTCGGACTCTCTCATAACCGAATAGCAGCCTCAGAGGCAGCGGAAGTTTTTGGTTAGGTTCCGGGATAACCTCTAAGACTTGGATATGACTCTTGGTTTATCAAAGGCTATTACATAGCGGTGCATGGTAAACCGGAAGAAGTCATAAGTCTAAAAGTGATGATAACACATAGTGCAAGTACCACCTGATACGAGTCATCGTCGAGGGAGACGACGTAGTAGTCACCAAGATAACTTCAGAGCGGCAACCTAGATTGCTCACTCACATAGTACTTCACGGAAGTACACTTTAAAGCACGTGATGAGTATGGGAACCGGGAGTTTGGAGGAAATGACTAGACCTTAGTACAAGTGGGAGATTGTAGGAGTTGTGTACTTAATGTCTAGATTTAAGTAACGGTAAACTCCCGGTCATAGCATTTAATCTATTAAATTAATAAACAATTGTTTGCTTTTAATTATTTTTAATTAAATATATGCAAATCATAGTCCTAGATTTTATACGTTGTAGTTAGTATGGTGTTGCATGGGCACACAGAAGATCATACTATCGGTTACTCGTATTTAATCAAACAGTGGCTCACGACCTAGATGGACCCGAACCAATCCATCGGTATAGTCGTTGTGTGAGAGAGAAAATAATTTATCTTAATTATTTTATCACACTTGTACACTTGGTGTATTGAGCGGATCGTTGAGATTCATCGATTAGGATTGCCGGCGATAATCGATTCGAGTCTCAGTGTATTTTATTCTTAATCCCCGATATTATTGCGGGTGTGTATATTTAATATAAGTGACTTTGATTTACCAAAGGAATTAACCGATTTAATTATTGGGTTAATTACCGGTTAAGTTGGGTCACTATATTTCATATATGGCATGCCGTGAATAATTGACCGGACAGTGTATCCCGGAAGGGTTGATAATATCCCTGAGATGAGTTCATAAGGAATTATTGTGTAAACCTCATGAGTGGATTCGTTCCGCACAATAATTAAGGTTGAATGGTACTAGTCTCGGATTAAAGAGATGAATAAATTAATTAGCAATAAATTAATTTTATTCATGGATATTTAAATCTTAAATACACGGAATAAATAATACTACCGGAGAAATATTATTTGATATAATATGGTTTAATATTGGGAGTGCAATTAATTTATATAGTGGAAAATAAATTAATTAATATTGATAAGGATTAATGGACTTGGGCAGTGGGCTCAATTTAATCTTCAATATTGGAAGCCCAATATTCCACCTCCTTTAGATCCCCTACGTAGCCTATAAAAGCACTACATGGCCTTCATAAATCATAAGACAAGATTATCATACTTGATATTCTAGAGATTTGAAGGAGATCCAT
Source organism: Euphrasia confusa (assembly GCA_954870475.1). Classification (NCBI taxonomy): domain Eukaryota; kingdom Viridiplantae; phylum Streptophyta; class Magnoliopsida; order Lamiales; family Orobanchaceae; genus Euphrasia; species Euphrasia confusa. The sequence goes on from OX940954.1 coordinate 20,552,810, forward strand.
AGGAGTTCGATAGATCGTCGCCCACCCGACGTTCGAACGAAGTGCAAGGAATACGTGGGAAGATCCAAAAGGTCTTCAACTTGATTTCGTTTCTCCGCACAACGAATCAAAGGTATGATCATAAAACTCCTTGTGTGATTTTATGTTCAATTTAATTGTGATACATACATGAACGCGCGATCCGGGAAACAACGAGACCGGGGACGGGGATAGACCGGGCGGTGGTGGTTGTGGACCACCGGACCGCCGGAGGTCTAGGGTTCCCCGCCGGGATCGAGAGCAACCCTCGGCTGGGAGTCGAGGGGGTGGCGATCGAACCTAGGGTTCGATCGCCGGGCACGCATGAAGCCCCGGCTGGACGCCGGGGGCGATCGAGCCCGTGAGCTCGATCGCGGGTGTGCTACGGGGTCACCCGTAGCCGCCTCGTATGTGCTACGGGTTCGCCCGTAGCGGGCGTACGGGGCTGGACGCCCCGCGAGCAGCGAGCCCGTGAGCTCGCTGCGGGGCTGCTACGAGCAGCCCCGGGGATGCCTCGTGCCTCCCCAGCGATTGCTACGGGAGCAATCGCGAGCCCTCGTGGGGGCTCGGCTGGGTGCCGCGGGTTCGCCCGTGGCGGTGCTCGGTCGAGCCTCGGATCACGTGGGGTTCGCGGTTCGGTCTCCGGCGATCGAGGATTTCGGTCGGGTTATTATTTTCCGCAAATTTTAATGGCCCGGGATATCGAATTCCAGCAGATCATACTATCGGTTACTCGTATTTAATCGAACAGTTGCTCACGACCTAGATGGACACGGACCAGTCCATCGGTATAGTCGTTGTGTGAGAGAGAAAATAATTTGTCTTAATTATTTTATCACACTTGTACACTTGGTGTATTGGGCGGATCGCTTGAGATTTATCGATTAGGATTGCCTTGAGATAATCGATTCAAGTCTCAGAGTATTTTATTCTTAATCCCCGATACTATTGCGGGTGTGTATATTTAATATATGTGACTTTGATTTTCCAAAGGAATTAACCGATTTAATTATTGGGTTAATTACCGGTTAAGTTGGGTCACTATATTTTATATATGGCATGCCGTGAATACTTGATGGGAAAGTGTATCCCGGAAGGGTTGATAATATCCCCGAGATGAGTTCATAAGGAATTATTGTGTAATCCTCATGAGTGGATTCGTTCCGCACAATAATTAAGGTTGAATGGTACTAGTCTCGGATTAAAGAGATGAATAAATTAATTAGCAATAAATTAATTTTATTTATGGATATTTAAATCTTAAATACACGGAATAAATAATACTACCGGAGAAATATTATTTGATATAATATGGTTTAATATTGGGAGTGCAATTAATTTATATAGTGGAAAATAAATTAATTAATATTAATGGGAGATTAATAGATTTGGGCTTGGGCTCAATTTAATCATTAATATTGGAAGCCCAATATTCCACCTCCTTTAGATCCCCTACGTAGCCTATAAAAGCACTACATGGTCTTCTCTTCTACAACACACATCATAACTTGAAGATCATAATTCTTCTAGAGAGAGAAAGTAGAGAGAGAGAGAAGAGGATCCATAAGCTTGGAGGATCGTCGCCCACCCGACGTTCAAGCTAGTGCAAGGAATACGTGGGAAGATCGTAAGGTCATCATCTAGAGTTCGTTTCTCCGCACAACGAATCGAAAGGTAAAATCATATACTCCCTTCTATGATTTTATGTGAATTGATTGTGATACATACATGAACGCACGATCCGGGTAAAACGAAGAACTTCGGGGACGGGGATTCGAGATCCCCGGCGAAGGTTCAACGGACCCTTGGCTGGGAGCCGAGGGGGTGGCGGTCGAGCCCTAGGGCTTCGACCGCCGGGAGCGGCTACGCGAGGGGAGCCCCGGCTGGACGCCGGGGCGAGCGATCGACCTAGGGTCGATCGCTGGGGGCTGCCGCGGCTTCATGCCGCGGCTGGGCGCTCCCTCCCCGGTCGGTGGTGGCGGTGAGTCGCCGGACTCACCGCCGGGGGCTGCTAGGCAGCCCCACGCGATCGATCTCGACCGCGAGCCCCGCGGTGGGGCTCGGCTAGGGTTTCGGCCGCGGGTTCATCCCGCGGCGATTCTCTGGTTGAGCTCCGGATACCGTAGTGCTCGTGATCGGTTTCCGGCGATGGGATTTCGGTTGGGGTTTATCGGTTCCGCATTCTTTGATACCCCGGGATATCGATTTCCAACACATAGTACTATAGAACACACAGAACTTTGTTCATCTAGGATATCCTACAACCACATGGTGCCGTTGTCTCTAGGAATATCCATAGAACATAGGTAGTTCCGAACAACTTGTTCTTTTACTATTAGATTTCCATTTCTTATTTCTGACACACCATCTCTACACGTAAGTGTATGGTGCAGTCATTTTGGGATTGAATCCCAATTTTTGATTATGCTATGCGTTATGTGGTAGCCTCCGCGACTAAGTCGCAGGCTTCCAATGGATATACTTTGAAGGTTCCCCATAATGGCACATCAAGCACTCTAATCCATCTTCGAGTATTCTTAAAAGAACTACCCGCATCTTACACATATGACTGCATATATCATTGATCATTCTCAATACTTGTCCGAATTCTACCCTTTACTCATAAAGGTATGCTTAGTTGTATCATCTTCCAAATTCAATTCTTAGGTCAGAAGGTCCATTCCTTCAACTTTAATTGATCAAATTAATTTCGACCTTTTGAATTTTATTTGAATAAATACTACTAAGTATAAGAATTCACAAGTATAATGATTTAACAAGAAATAGAACGGTTTGTTGCATCGTGGTAGACTAAGGATTCATCATTCACATTATTGCTACCTAATGTACCAGAACAGATAATACCCATTATTTCTTATCAAAATCATCAAATGATTGAAGAAATAAAATATCCATTCATAAATAATAGAAATCCAGAACAAAACGTTCTTTCTAAAATAAAGGGTACATAATGCAATAAACTTGAAATGAAATCCTATTTAACTACTAAAGCAGATAAATGTCTTCCACCGCAACAGCTGCCTCCTCTACAGCTTTGCCTTGACCATTCCTCCATTTCCAAGTCTTTGGGTTTCCTGGTGTCCCTGCATTTTAAATGCATACATACCGTCAGTGGTTCCATATCTACCAACCAGGTTTCTGGTAGATAACACAGCTGACTATGTTTTTAAGACTAAGAAGAGAATCTCATACCTTCTCGAGGAGAAAATATAGACTTCCAGTCCCCAGAAAGCTTTCTTTGAGAATGACTGCTCGAAGGCTTTCTCACCCTATTCCGTGGTCCGAGAGCAGGACTACAGGGCTTCTTTGTCTGCTTCTCCATTTCTTGGTCTATGCCCTTAGGTTCGAAACCTTTGGCTCTGGCCATAAGAGCTTGCGATTGTCTCAACTCATCCAAAAGATCTAACATCTCGAAAACGTGTTCAAGCGTTTCCTCGAAGCGACTGACCTTTATGAGTATCCTCATCGCCTCTTTTCTAATCTTCTCGTTGTCTCTAAACATAAGCTTGAGTTTCAGCATGATATCATGATTAGTGGTTAATGCAAAAGCATTGTCCCATTTCTCAAAATCAGCTTTTTCCTCAACAGTTGAGACACGTGTAGGTTCAGGAGGACAAAGTTCACTGAGTACTAACTTGTACTCAGCAATAGTCTGGGTAATGTCTAACTCTTTACTCCATCCAACACAGTATGGAACCAGTGCGTTGAATTCCTTTAGTATCACAGAAAGTGGATTCATAGCTATTCTCTAAACCTATAAGCACATTTAAACAAACAATTAATTTAATATCCGATATTATCTCCCTCAAATAATATCATTAAATTACTAATTACATCTAAAATCCCATCAGGCAAGGCAAGCCACGTGGTGTGGACGTTTACCCACCCAAATGATTTAGTAATTAGATTTTCTTTGGTCATACATCACTTATAGCGTAACCTCGTGGGGAGGAATACTATAATGCGTATCTAAGTGTAAACCTTTACTCAGCACCAAAGTAAATTGTTTGGAATTGCTATGTTACCGCAAGCCACGTTGTGTGGACGTTTACAACAACTTCACAACTCTTCACAATTCCTTACAACTGTCTACATCAATTAATCCAAAATCCGTCAGTATAGCAAGCCACGTTGTGTGGACGTTTACTACACCAAGAGACTTTTATAATTGACTCCCAGTTACAAGATCCATTCGATTTTCGTAAATCAAGACGCGGAGAATCATAAGTGAAACTCGAAGTTTCTAACCAGTGATTCACCATGCGAACAACCCTATCTCTCATTAGATGAGGGAGCCGAGCAGACAATCGATCCACCTTCAAAAGGATGGTACGAATGTCTCTAATTTGTGTCATCCACATGACCAAGTGGCTTTGGCTCCATTCCACTCCCCGGGGTGAGAATGAGTCGACTTGAAGTCAGTTTCAGAAAGACAAATTAGGCATTGTTTGATAGACTTAATCAATGTTTCTTGTAAAAGGAATTACAAGAATTCTCCTCCAATGACATGTCTATATGAACTTCGAAAGCTCATAAATGTCACCAAGAGAACAGTATTGGAGACCATGGGAATGTTTCCATCCCCTCTCCCACTTAGCTTTTTATAACAAAGGGATACGCTATCTAATGCATAATTAAACACATAAGCATGCATACAAGTAATAAAGCACATATCACATAATCAAAATAATGCTAGAAAATTAGTTTCCGACTATCATGGCTTTATTCCATCTCCGTATGCGTCTTCTAGTCTTCAGTCTTCGTTCTTGAATGCTCCATGTGACGAGAATATTAATCCCAATATTTAAATCTATTTATTTTCAATAAATCCAAAAGATACTTAATTCGAAAATTAAGTCAATCGAATAAATCAAAAATAAAATTAAATATTATTAATATTTTTATTTATTTATTTTCCTATCTAATTCTATTAAATCTCTAGAATAATCTATCCAAGTAAAACTTGGAATATTCTAGAAGACTTCTATAATAGAATAAGAAAAAATAATATAAATTAGGACTCTTCTACTTTCCAAAATTAATTAATTTTCATGTCCATGAAAATTCCCATAAAATAGGAATAATCAAATAGGAAATAAATCAATTTATTAATTAATTATTTTCCTATCTAATTCTATTAAATCTCTAGAATCCTATTCCAAGTAGGACTTGGAATATTCTAGAAGACTTCCATAATAGAATAAGGAAATAAATTAATTCCAATCAATTCTTTTCCTATCTCCATGAGAGTTCCCAAAAATAGGAGTACTCAAAATAGGAAAACCGAATCAATTAGGAAAGTGAATCTTGGTAGGAGTAGCATGGGTTGGGGATCCCCACACCACCCCCACCGCCGACCACCACTACCGGAGGAGTGCCGCCGCCCAGCCCAGCCGACCGACCGCCACCGTGACCGGCGGCAGCCCTAGCCGAGGGCGATCGGCCCCCTCCTTGCGGTCGATCGCTCGGGATCGATCAAGGGGTTTGATCGATCCCCGGTCCTTCGTCCTCTTCTTCTTCTTCGTCACATGTGTTTTCCGGCGGTCGTCTCGGCATCGATCCAACGTAAATAAATTACAAGAAATAAATTTACAATTCCGGTATCGATTCTATACATGAAATCGACCCTATACACTTTCCGGAAAACATAGAACAATAATAATAAATCTAAATTCGGTCAACCCCCGAATTTTTACTATTACAAGCATTCATCCACACAAAACGAATCTCGACATGTCCGAGAGTTTAATAACGAATAATCATGGAAAAATTAAATAACAATTAATTAAATAAATAATTAACAATTAATTAACCATGATAGTCGGAATCCCTGCAAGGTAGAACGATAATTGAACACATACATGAACACGAAACCAAACGCTCTGATACCAGTTGCTGGAAATCGATATCCCGGGCCATTAAAATTTGCGGAAAATAATAATCCGACCGAAATCCTTGATCGCCGGAGATCCGACCACGAACCACCGCACGAGCTGGAGCTCAACCGAGCACCACCACGGTCCGCCCGTGGTGCCCAGCCGAGCCCCCGCACGGGGCTCGCGATCATCTCACGATGATCGCTGGGGATGCACGAGGCATCCCCGGGGCTGCTCGTAGCAGCCCCGCAGCGAGCTCACGGGCTCGCTGCTCGCGGGGCGTCCAGCCCCGCACGCCCGCTACGGGCGAACCCGTAGCACGTACGAGGCAGCTACGGGTGACCCCATATCACACCCGCGATCGAGCTCACGGGCTCGATCGCCCCTCGGCTCCAGCCGAGGGCTTCGCGCGTCGCGGCGGTCCGAACCCTAGGGTTCGACTGCCACCTTCGATCCTCGCCGGGGATCTCGAATTCCCGTCCCCGAGGTTCGTCGTTTTCCCGGATCGTGTGTTCATGTACATATCACAATTAATTCACATAAAATCATAAGAGGGGTTATATGATTTTACCTTTTGATTCGTTGTGCGGAGAAACGAATTCAATTGATGACCTTACGATCTTCCCACGTATTCCTTGCACTAGCTTGAACGTCGGGTGGGCGACGATCTTCCAAGCTTATGGATCCTCTTCAACTCTCTAGAATATCAAGTATGATAATCTTGTCTTATGAAAAAATGAAGACCATGTAGTGTTTTTATAGGCTACGTAGGGGATCTAAAGGAGGTGGAATATTGGGCTTCCAATATTAATGATTAAATTGAGCCCAAGCCCAACTCTATTAATCTCCCATTAATATTAATTAATTTATTTTCCACTATATAAATTAATTGCACTCCCAATATTAAACCATATTATATCAAATAATATTTCTCCGGTAGTATTATTTATTCCGTGTATTTAAGATTTAAATATCCATGAATAAAATTAATTTATTGCTAATTAATTTATTCATCTCTTGAATCCGAGACTAGTACCATTCAACCTTAATTATTGTGCGGAACGAATCCACTCATGAGGTTTACACAATAATTCCTTATGAACTCATCTCGGGGATATTATCAACCCTTACGGGATACACTTTCCCTTCAAGTATTCACGGCATGTCATATATAAAATATAGTGACCCAACTTAACCGGTAATTAACCCAATAATTAAATCGGTTAATTCCTTTGGTAAATCAAAGTCACTTATATTAAATATACACACCCGCAATAGTATCGGGGATTAAGAATAAAATACTCTGAGACTTGAATCGATTATCTCAAGGCAATCCTAATCGATAAATCTCAAGCGATCCGCTCAATACACCAAGTGTACAAGTGTGATAAAATAATTAAGACAAATTATTTTCTCTCTCACACAACGACTATACCGATGGATTGGTCCGTGTCCATCTAGGTCGTGAGCAACTGTTTGATTAAATACGAGTAACCGATAGTATGATCTTCTGTGTGTCCATACACACCATACTAACTACAACGTATAAAATCCAGGACTATGATTTGCATATATTTAATTATCAATAATTAAATGCAAACAATTGTTTATTAATTTAATAGATTAAATGCTATGACCGGGAGTTTACCGTTAATTAAATCTAGACATTAAGTATATAACTCCAACATAGGCTACGTAGGGGATCTAAAGGAGGTGGAATATTGGGCTTCCAATAGAATTAATTAAATTGAGTCCAAGCCCAAGTCTATTAATTAATCTATTAATTATATTTATTTTCCACTATATAAATATAATTGCACTCCCAATATTATACCATATTATATCAAATAATATTATCTCTCTGGTAGTATTATTTATTCCGTGCGTTTAAGATAGAATGTCCATGAATAAATTATATTTATTGCTAATTAATTTATTCATCTCTTGTATCCGAGACTAGTACCATTCAACTTTAATTATTATGCGGAACAAATCAACTTTAATTATTATGCGGAACAAATCCACCTGCAGGGTTTACACAAGAATTCCTTATGAACTCATCTCGAGGACATTATCAACCCTTATCGGGACACACTTTCCCGTCAAGAATTCACAGCATGTCATACACAAAATACAGTGACCCAACTTTGCCGGTAATTGACCGGTTATTCTAATCAGTCAATTCATTTGGAAAATCAAAGTCCCCTAATATTAAATGCACACACCCGCAATAATGTCAGGAATTAAGAATAAAATACTCAGATTCATTTGGAAAATCAAAGTCCCCTAATATTAAATGCACACACCCGCAATAATGCCAAGGATTAAGAATAAAATACTCAGAGATTTAAATCGATTATCAAATGCAATCCTAATCGATAAATCTCAAGCGATCCGCCCAATACACCAAGTGTACAAGTATGATAAAATAATCAAGACCAACATTTTCTCACTCATACAACGACTATACCGATGGATTGGTCCTTGTTCATCTAGGTCGTGAGCACTGTTCGATTATATACGAGTAACCGATAGTATGATCTTCCGTTTGACGACGCACACCATACTAACTACAACGTATATAATTTAGGACTATAATTTGCATATATTTAATTAAACGCAAATAATTGTTTATTTAATTAAATAGATTAATGGCAATGAATCGGAAGTTAATATCACTTAAATCTATACAACTCCATCATTATATATATATTTAAGTAATGATTGATGACCATAATTGAAGCCAGACAATTTCAATTAAAATTTAAGAGTAGTTAATAAAACCATTTACTTCATTGTGAAGGCTAGGGTATATTTACTACTAACTCATACGTGATATTTTAACTCCGATCCCTTGTAAAAATCATCACCTGGGCTCGCCTCTCCGACGGTGACCCCCTTGCTCGTTTCTCGACAGTTTCTCTCTCGATTCATGCCAAAGGTTTTATTATTTAGGGATGTTTTGAAATTAATTATGTTTATATAGGATCCGATCAGCAAGTGTTGATCCCGCACCTTCTACGTCCTTGGCCAGCAAATAAGCATTTTTTGAGTACGTTTGTTCTGAGTTTTTATTTTTAATTTTATCGATTTGGATTAAACTCGTGCAAAACATCATGATATTAAGCAACAAAATACCTACACATATATCATGTATTAATTACTACGTTACATGCAATAATCAAAATCCACACATACATACATAACTTGAAGTAGCCCACACAGTGTTAAAGTGGAGTTCATGAAATTACATAATTTTCTTAAAATAGAGAATTCAAATTAAACGATGTACACTATTTAAATACTTGGATCGACTAGTTAGCTAGAACCTTCAACATCAAAATGCTTGGGTGGATCGAGTGCCTGGTCTTCTCGATCGGTCATCTTTGTTGTGATCAGAACCATCAGACAAACCTTCAAAAATCACACGCACCGGTTTGTCTTTGAATTATGATGGCATAAGTAATAAACAATTGAGGCTTCTCGAAAATTCTATCCCGTCCGGGATGGATTCCAGTTTCAAGGAATTTGAAATCCCTAACAAAGTGAGCTTCAACAGAGTTCCATCTTCGATCACAATTGTTTCTAAATTTGTACAAGCAGAAAGGGCAAGATTCTCCAATCACAATTCGTTTCGACGGTTGAAGAATCTTGCCCTTTGTGCTCGCACAAATTTAGAAAAAATTGTGATAGAAGATGGAGCTATGGCAAACCTCACGTTGTTAGGGATTATAAATTCCTTGAAATTGGAATCCATTCCAGAAGGGATAGAATGTTCTAGCTAGAAGCCTCAATTGTTTATTACTTCAGAATTAACATGCTATGATGTCGGTCGGGTCTTCTTTCATCCCAATCATGCAAGGACCTCAACTTTGAGATTCAGAGATCTGAGATGGTCCTCCGATAATATATATATAGAGGTTAATTATAATGCATATACTTTGCTTTGTGCAAAAGAAAAAGAACAAACAACAAAGGAAAATAAACAAACAACAAAGAAAAATAAGAAGTTATTGTATGTATGAGTACTTTGTGCAAAAGAAAAAGAACAAACAACAAAGAAAAGTATTTCCCGAACCCATATCGTGATTGTCCCCGTTTTATCTTTATTGATTCCTTCACCTTGTGCAAAAGAAAAAAGAAATATATCAAAGAAAAAAGAAATATACATTAGTTACTTTGTTTGTGCAAAAGAAAAAGAACAAAGAAAAGAAAATCGTGATTGTCCCCTTATTCATCGAAGATACTTATGTTTCTAGATTCCTTCACCTTGTACGATATGATCAATAACATCAACATTGATACCAAGCCAATGAAAGGACCAAAATTAAACTCAAACAATTAATAGAAGAAACAAGTTATTACGTCATATTCATTTGAGATTTTATTGGATTTTTTGAACTTTAAATAGTTTATGAAATTTCATTGATTTCGAAAATTCACAGATTCTATAAATAGAGTTTGATTGATTTTTTAATTGATTTTTTTCTAGAGTTTAACTTATTGTTTTATTGTTTTTTTTATTGATTTATATTAATTTTTATAGAGAGTTTGATTAATTTATTGTATTGATTTATATGATATATCTTAAAAAAAATGGGAAAAATGGTAATAAGGCCATTTTTCAACATTTTTTGACCAATAAGTGTTTGGACCCTTTTTCTCTAAATTATTCTATTACTGGAACGGTGGGGTGATTAAAGAAGGGTACCAACAAGATATTTATTTGATTTGGGACAGGTTATAGACCGGAGAATGCATGGCCGGAAATCTGGAAATGAACATGATGTTCTTGAGCTCAAAGCTCTTTCTTTTCCTTTACTTAATGTATTTGGAAAAGTAGAAAAAGTGTGAAGTCCCTTTCCTCCTCTCCTACATCCCTCTTTTATACTAAGAGATTGCATGAGCATACAAGCTCTTCTAATGCCACCTATTAGCCTCCTATCACATCTAATCCCACTAATGAATACTTTTAAGTCATTACATTAAATACCCACTAATTTTGTCTTCCACTTGCTGCATGTTACCAGAGGCGCACCGCCTCTTGCCTGGAGCCTTAAATGACTGATCCCTCAATCTGGCACGGGACTGTCTTCCTGGGGCTACTGTTGAGCTCGCCTGGTACCTTCTTCATGCACGGCTTCGATTCTGACTTTGGGCCGCCGTTTGACCACCTCTTTGATGACGTGGCTCCGGTCGTCTGGACACGTGTCGGTGTTGGATTTTTATGGTGTAACATTGGCCCCCAGGAAAATTGATGGATTATAACATCTTTTTTCCTGAAGTTTGGTCTTGGATCTCCTGGTAATCGACTCTTGATACTCTTCGGAGTTGGTATTTGGCTTGTGGATCTTGTCAGCAGTGGCTTTTGGCGTGGGATCTTCTTGGGATGTACTTGATTTTAGGTGGCTCTAGTGTGGTCTTGGAAGATAATTCTGGGAGAGACGGAGAAGAGGTTGCGATTCTTATCGTTCTGGACTTTTGTACCTGCATTGATCAAAAATTTCTTTCGGGATCTTTCCCGATTATTATTTTCGTAATGGACACATATAGTCCTTGGATAAGAAAATAAAGAATTTTTCTCGCGGGGTTATGTCTTAAGACTCCCCTGTAACAATATTTATAATGGTACTGGGACCATGTATTTTCTTTCCCTGAGTAGATGGGAAGACTTTTAATGTGCCGATTTAATTTCGGTCTTTTCTCCGAGTAAAATAAATCAAAAAGAAATGGAAGAGATTTGAAAAGATTTGAATCTTCAAAAGTTACCTTTTTGCAGGTTTTTCAGGCCACGTGGCCTAGCGGTTACAGAGTGATTTGATAGGGTTATGAGATAGTGGGGCAGTAATTGAGTGCTTTTTCCTCGGTAACCGCCCCCCTTCTCTCCCACACGCAATTACAGCGTCCTTACAGTTTCCATATCATCATTTTTGATTTCAAAGTTTTTTTGAAATCACTTTGCACAATTCAGAATTCATATTTTGGGTAAGAAAAAATTCGCTCTCGATTATCTTTTTTCCCTTACAAAATTTTTTGTTTTTGTTTTTATTTTTCGTCGACTGTAAATCGAATCATGCCGCGACTGAGGCGAGGCCCTCGAGGGAGGTATCAACCACCCGAAGCTCCCCACATCGTGTTCGGCAGAGAATATAAGTCTTTCATGGAGGGCGCCGTGCCTGATCTTCCGTCGCCGGAGGCGCCAGATCTGGCTACCGAAGGGCCTTACCAACCGGTTACGAGAAAATCGATTCCGGTGAGGCCCGATGCGGATCACCAAGATTGGGGCGCGCACGGCCGGAGCAGTACAGTGGACCCTTCAACATTACTGGAGAAACGAAAGAAGTGGAGGATTCCGAACAATGTTCATTTGTATGTGCCGTTACCTGGGGAATCGACATGCTGCCCTCCGGCGGGGATGGTGGCCGTTGGAGAGGACGCGCTAAACGTGGGGTTGCGGTTCCCGCTACACCCCTCCATTTCTGGGATTCTCAACCACTGGGGATTAGCCCCCCACCAAATCTATCCTAACGGATGGGGCCAACTATACGGTGTACTCACCGCGTTGGGCCAGGTGGGACTTTCTCGACCTATAACCGGTGCAGAATTCCATCAATTCTTTAGTCCTGTCGTCTCCAACTCCTCCTCCCGCGGGGATTACACAATTCGCCTCAGGCCGAACAAAGTGAAGATTAAGGAACCCAAGCTCACAGACGTTCGTTGGTGGGATCGATGGCTATTTGTTTCTGGCCGCTGGAAAACTCAAACCCGTGACGGGGAAATTGACATTCCTGTCACTTATTCTGAAAAACCTGACTGTAAGCATCTCAAACTCACTATCGCACAATATTGACTGATCTAAACTCTTTTCAATGGTGCAGGTGGTCGATTGTCGAAAACAATAAATCTCCCGTGGGATTTAGAGACAGCGAATCTTCTAGCACTGTGCATACCACCGGACAAGAGAGATTGCAATTTGTACAACGACGACGTTCGAGACGAATCCGGTTTATACTACCCACCGTACATCGAGGGTCGAGAATATCCAGGTACATTTTCTCAAAGTGTTTAAGTTTTTCCCTGTGAGATTTTTTCAAATCTCATGGTATTCTGCTTAAAAACCCGAGTGTTGGTTTCCCTGGGAATTTTTCAACTCCCTGGTACTTAGTTATATTTTTGTTTTTTTAAATGGTCTTCCCTGGGATATCTAAAAAGACTTCCCGGTACTCCATTGTGTTATAAACCAAAACTGCCCTGGGATATCTTTTCAGACCTCCCGGTGTAATGATTTATGTGTTTCCTGTGCAGAGTATTTCAACACTGTCTTTACTGAGAAACCTGAAGGCATGGCTGACAACAGAGACATATTTGGCTCCCTTGGCATCGTGGACGTTGCAGTTTTCACCAAAGGGCGAAAAGCTAAAGCCAGCACATCAGCTGGTCGAGGAAAGAGTGCTGTAAAGACCCGGGGTGGTTCATCAAACACTCCCGCAGGCCGAACCAGATCCCACACTCTGTCCAACCCGGGAACGGAATCCGATCCACACGGGCTGATGAATGTGGTGGATTCTTATCAGGAAACTCATCTGACCTCTGACACTGTGATGTCTGAAGCTGCCCCGAGCACTGGGTTGCCACCTTCTGGAGCTACGTCACTGCTCAAGGTTAAACAGGAAGAAGGAAAAAAACGCAAAGGGTCCCAGGGACCTATAATTGATGTTACAGACTCTCCACCACGTTCCTCTAACACTAGTGAAAACGCTATGTATGGGTTACATGCTTAGCTGTTCTCCAAGTAAGTATTTTTACTTATTTTGTTTATACTCTAAAAATAACTATATTTATTTTGAGTCTTCTACACTACATTCACTCTTTTCACTGTACCACATTTCAGACTGTCCCTGCACGATCCTCCAATTCCTCCAGTGCTCGTGTCATTCTATTCCGGGCTAGGTCCCATCCCTCCGGTGTCTACTCAGAACAGCCCTGTGGGTGAGGCTATTAATGCAGTTGGCCGGTGCTAGACTACCGAGTTCAATGACTTGATGGACCACGACAACCATGCGCTTTCCCTGGCGCTCAAGCTAACCAGTCAAGCTACAGTGGCCATCGCCGGTGCTCATACTCGTACAGAGAAAATGCTCGAAGCAATCGTAGCACACGAGACCAATGCAAAAAAGCTCGATCAGCACATCAAGGAGCTCAACGAGGCGTACAAATCTGCAGCTGGGGATAGGGGCATTTGCCGGAAAGTCATTGACACTGAGCGAACTGAAAAGGAGACACTGAAGTCTGAGTTGGAGGTGGCCCTGAAGACTATTAAAGAGGGTGAAAAGATGATGGAGCAGACCCTGGACGAGACGTCCCGGGAAATAAAATATTGAAGGCCAAACTGGCCAAGACCGAAGCTGATCTAAAGGAGACCACATATAACTTCGATAAAGCTTGCGAGATGCTAGAGTCTCCAGCACATAACCCTCGAATTTTATCTAACCTTCTTTATGTGACTGCTTATGTTGGAATGGTCAGGTCATCGGCTAAGGAGGAGAACGAAATTGTCAAAGACTTCGCCCTCAAGACGCTCAAAGATTATATGAAGGAGGACACACTCGATGACCGGGTGCCGCAGCCATTCAAAGATCTTGAGGTCGAGTTTGGCATAGATATGAAGTGGTGGCCCACTTATGACAAGCTCTGCATGCCTGGTGAACTGCCCATTGCAACAACAGAAGAAGAAGATAAAGAAGATGAAGAGATGAAGGATGGGGAGGCACAGGATCTGGTTGGTGACGGGCCCAGGGGCATGCCAAAAGATTCTACCGTGACTCCTCCCCGTGATGGTAATTCCACCTCTTGAGTGTCAAAACTCAAGAGTCTGCAAAAATTTGAAGTCTCCCTGGGTGTGAAAAACCCAGGGTTTTTAACCTCTTTTTATTTCATAAGTATTAGCTATTGGCCTTCGGCCTCAGACAATTTCTCATGTTTTTATGGTGTGTAATATCTTAAAACTTTAAGTTTTTGCTAGTTTTCAGTTAGGATCCTCTCATGGGGACCTTTTGAACAATTTGGGTGCGTTTGCACCTCTTTTATTTGCATGTTTTAGTTAGGATCCTCTTATTGGGATCTCTGAACAATTTGGATGCGTTGCACCTCTTTATTACCCGGCATGGCTCTTTTCATAAAATGTCAGCCTTTCAAGTCCGAATAATTTGGCTCTACCCTTCGTTCTAGGTACTTTGAGCTCTTAACTTCATAGGTCGATTAAAGGTAAATGTTCTTTTCCTTTTGGTACACGCTTTCGAACCTGGTCCCATTTGCTTACCTCAACCGATTTCCTACAAAGTTTAAGTTTGGCACCAGTGGACTTTATCTAAGCCTCTTGGATATACCAAACTAATTCGTAATTCTCTTCCCGAGGGATCCTGAATCAACAGAATTCTAATCCCCGAGAACAGAATTCATCGGCCCCGGGTCTTCAAGACTCCTTTGGGGATTCCGGATTTAAATTTCCTTTACAGGAATCTTCCCTTGAAAGGGGTTTGTCCTGGAGAAGCTTAAAAGCTCTCACCGGGATAGTATACTAATTATATCATCCTCCTTCAAGAAGGGGTTGCCTGGGTGAAACTTTAAGTTTTTCCCGGCAAAGATATATTTATTACCTGGGTACAACTTTAAGCCTCTTCCCGGTAAAAGATATACTTCATAGTATTTGTAATCATCCCATATATGGGGTTTGCCTGAGTGAAGTTCTGACTTCTTTTCGGCTTATTTATATTTATCACATGGGTTTGGCTTTAAGCCTTTTCCCAGAGTGATTATATATTTATTATTGAAATAAAACTGATGAAGGTAAGAAGAAATTGATAGTGGTACATTACCTCAAATTTAGACTATAAAACCTTCTTTATAGATAGAGTTTGCCAACAAGCATTACATTGTATTTCCGCCCAAAAAGGCTTTACAACATTTTTAGCTCCCAGGCTAATGATAAAATTTCTTCAAGTGTAACGCATTCCAGCGATACTGATCTTTTGTGCCGTCGAGTAGCTCTAGTTTATATACTCCGTTCTGGAGGCACTGGCTTACTCTAAATGGTCCTTCCCAGGATTGACCTAGGGCTCCGGGATGAGCTCCCAGGATCTTTTTCAACACCAGATCTCCCACTTGGAAGTCTCTGGCCTTAACCTTGGAGTTATACCACTTTGCAATTCTTTGCTTGTTCATTTCATTCAACGAGTCAGAAGCTAACCTTTTTTCTTCCAAAAGGTCTAGCTCTCTACAGAGCGCTTCCTCGTTCTCACCGTCGGCTCCCTGGGCGGTTCGATGTGACAGCACCGTAATCTCCGCCGGGATCACCGCTTTGGTGCCGAATGCTAATGAATATGGGGTTTCTCCTGTAGCCGGTCTGGCTGTTGTCCTGTAGGACCATAGAACTTCTGGGAGTTCATCTGCCCATTTGCCTTTTCGCTCTTCGAGCTTGGCTTTAATGGCGTGTTTCAAAATTTTATTGACAGCTTCAACCTGTCCATTCGTTTGGGGGTGGTACGGAGTGGAGAATAATCTTCTGATTCTCCATCTTTCACAAAACTCCGCCACTTCTGCCCCGTCGAATTGTTTTCCGTTATCGGAAATTATCGTCTCCGGTAAACCGAAGCGACATATGATATTTTTCCATAGAAATTTGATGACCTGTGCTTGTTCTATATTGTTCAGTGATTCTGCTTCTACCCACTTGGTGAAGTAATCAACTGCCACTATGGCAAACTTTACCCCGCCCCGGGCCGTCGCCAGTGGTCCGATCAGGTCGATCCCCCAACGAGCAAATGGCCAAGGACTGTACAGGGATCTCAGCATCTCCGGGGAAGTCCTAATGGTTGGTCCTATTACTTGGCACTTCACGCACTTACGGGCATAGCCAATGGCGTCCTTCCGAAGGCTTGGCCAGTAATAGCCCTGACCCATTGTTTTATGTGCCAGGGATCTTCCCCCGGCATGGTTCCCACAGACGCCGTCATGGATCTCTTCCAGGATTCTCAGTCCTTCTTCCTTCGACACGCATTTCAGCAGTGGAAGGGAATACCTCTTCCGGTAGAGATCCGTATTTAGCAATGTATATTTTGCTGCTCGAATTCGCAATTGCTTGCTTTCGGTTTTGTCTGGCGGCAATTCCCAGTATCAATGTACCTTAGGATTGGTGCTCGCCAGTCCTCACCGGTTACGGGCAAAATTGGCAGTTGTTCTGCTCTTCGATCTACCGAGGGGTTCAATAACTTAGTCAACATGATTTTTGAAAAATATGCCGAGCCTTCCGAAGAGGCTAGCTTTGACAAGGCGTCTGCCTGTGAGTTATGTTCCCTCGGGATCTGTTCAATTACTATCTTTGGGATCTTTTTACAAAGTGATCCTACCAACTCCAGGTATTTGATCATTTGTTCTCCCTTGGCTTCATACTCACCAGTCACATGGTTTACAACTAGTTGGGAGTCCATGAATATAATTAATTTTTTCACACCAACGGCTATGGCTAATTCTAGTCCCGCGACGAGAGCTTCATATTCAGCTTCATTATTCGACGCAGGGAACTCGAATTTAACCGCATGGGTGATAGAATCTCCCTCGGGTCCAAGTAGTACTATACCGGCCCCCGAGCACGCTGTGGTTGCTGAACCGTCCACGTACAGTTTCCACGCGCGTGATTGATTATTGGACTTTTCCGGGAACGTCAGTTCCACAATAAAATCAGCCAACACTTGGGCCTTGATTGCTGTCCTGGGGCTGAAGGTTATGTCATATTGACTTATCTCCAGAGCCCACTTCAGGAGTCTCCCGGTGACATCAGACCGGTGCAATACTTGCCTTAGCGGCATGGTTGTTAAAACCTCTACGGGGTGCTAAAAAAGATACGCCCGGAGTTTTCTCACAGCCACAATCAGGGCATAAGTGAGTTTTTCTAACGGTGTGTACCGTACTTCTGCTTCATGCAGGACTTGACTCACGAAGTATACGGGGAGGTGCTTTATTCCTTCTGCTCTCGTCGGAACTGCGCTGATGGCATGTTCCGACGCGTCTAGGTACAGAAACAACTTTTCCCCGGGCTTCGGAGCCACAACCACTTTGGGACTGGATAGATACTCTTTGATTTGCTTGAAAGCTTCTTGAGCATCTTTTTTCCAGTGGAATTTATTTCCTTTGATGGATGCAAAGAAAGGACGGGTTTTATCCCCCAAACAGGAGACATACCGGCTCAGGGCGGCCAAGCAACCTGTAAGGCGCTGCACACCCTTGATATCCCGGGGTTCCCGCATATCCAGTATGGCTTTGATCTTGGCCGGGTTGGGTTCAATCCCATGTTCCCCGACTACATGCCCTAGGATCATACCTTTCCTGATACTGAAATTGCATTTTTTGGGATTCAGTTTCATATTGTAGTGCCCCATAATCCTAAAGACTTTTGCAAGGTCTTTTATGTGATCCGCTTCATTCTTGCTTTTCACAATGATATCATCGATATATACTTCAACAGTTTTACCGATTAAATCTGTAAACATCATGTTTACTAACCTTTGATATGTGGCCCCGGCGTTCTTCAACCCGAATGGCATTCTTTCCCAGCAAAACACCCCTTTCTCCGTGTAGAACGCCGTGTGCTCTATGTCGTCTGGGTGCATCGGAATTTGATGATAACCTGCTTTAGCATCGATTGTTGAAAATATAGCATGACCTGTCAAGTTATCGACAAGGTGATCAATGTGTGGCATCGGAAAGTGGTCCTTGGGACATGCATTATTCAGATCTTTAAAATCTATGCATAGTCTCCAGGCGCCTACTGTCTTCGATACCATCACAGCATTGGATAACCAGGTGGCATCGCTCAAGGCTTGCCTCACCAGTTTATTCTCAATTAATTTGTTCACTTCCCCGGCCAGTGCTTCGCACTTCTCCGGCCCCATTTTCCTTCGCCTCTGGGCAATAGGTTTTTTCTTGGGGTCGATTTTTAACCGATGGCATGCATGTTTGGGATCTATCTTTCCCAAATCCGCACTTGACCAGGAGAAGGTACTCTGATTTTCCCTGAGGAAATTTATCAGTCCACTTCGAGTGTGCTCTAACATATGCGTACCCACGAGTACTTGCTTATGAGCTTGCTCGGGATCCAACACTATGGAGTCTAAGTTTTCGACCACCTCCATGGCGGTTCCTTTTCGGTGTTTGGTTCCTGTCCTGGGATCATAATCCTCGTGCTCTAGCCCCAGTCGATCCTGAGTTTGGCTGGTGGAAGCTGTTCCCGCACAGGGATCTTGCCCTGGGGAATTTGCTTCCTTCCCCGGAACCAACTCTTGAATCGCTCCGGGCCCCACGGTATTTATTACATCAGGAGCCTGGGATTCCATACCTGTAATAGTAACTTCAGTCACTCGGGACTTATTGTTTTGCTCATCCTGTGAGTCTTTGGTATTTTCCTCCAGTCTTTCCTGGGGATTATCATTCGCATTTATAGCTAAGTTATCAAGATCACAGAAATACAAAATACACTTCTTTGCCATTAGTAGGTCGCCTCTAACGGTGCCAACAGCACCGGAGGGAGTAAGGAATCTTACACAATAGTAGTAGGATGAGGCTACCGCTTCGAAAGCGTCCAAAAAGGGCCTACCTAAGAGTGCGTTATAGCCGCTCTCCCTATCTATTATTACAAATTCCAAGTTCCTAACCAACATCAGACCTGGATTCTTGACAACTTTCAGCTCCATCGGCAGTACGATCTTGCCATATGGATGTACCACGTCGTTGCCAAAACCTTTGAGTATCAGATCGCACGGTGAGACATAACGGGCCAGCTTGCCCATCTGATCCAGGGCATTCTTATACAGAACATTGCAGTGAGCACCGTTGTCAACCAAAGTGCGAGACACATCGATTCCCATGATCCTCGCCCTGATCACCAGGGGTTCATCCCTCGGAAATTTGGCCTCAGCTCAATCCCGTGGCGTGAAAGATATCACCACCGTGTCACAGATTGTTGCGCTCTGCGAAGGCGCAGTAGCCATCAGAACTTCCCACATAGCAAAGTCTCTTTTGCGTTTCCGCTTGCTGTCCTCAGTTAAGGGCCTGACACCACCAATCATCATAACTTCCTGGGCATCATGTGCCCCCGGAATATTTTGATTCTGGCCCGGTGCAGCTGGTGGAGGGCCCTGTGGATTCTGACCCCGTGGCTCATTCCCTACAGCCCCGGGACGGGGGAGGTACTGCCACATTTCCCCTCATTGAACAGCCTCCACAGTTGCCTCAGTAACTGGCGACACTGGTTTGTTGAATGGCCGTGTTTCTCATGGAAATCACACCATAGGTTCGGGTTCAACTTCTCTGGGGGAGTGTTAATAGGCGGGGGCTTGGTTAACACATCTACCCTCTGAGTCAGGAACACCTGCAAAATGGCCTCTGGGGCCTTACCAGTTTCACGCCGAATATTGGCTTCCAGTTCTCTTATTTCATCCATTCTGGGATCAGTACCGGTTTTCACACCGGATTTCTTTCCAATATAGTTTGGCCTTTTCTCTGAAGAGAATGGGGCCTTCTTTTTGGTTTCGCCTAGGCCCCGCGGGGTCCTGGTCAACCTTTGATATGCTACCTTAGCGGCAGCTTTCACACGAAATTCCTCATAAGATTTTGGATAATTTTTCATCATGCATTTGAACAATTTTGAGTTTCTCCTCAAACCGGTCATGGCGGTATGGAGCTTTAAATTCTCATTTATGTCCTCTCCGCCAGCCAGGAGGATTTCCTCTATTCGATCCACATACCTCTCATCCGACTCCTCATCATCCTGTTTTACCCCGAGCAGACGTTGGCTCTGTTCCAGTCTCACAGCCTTAGAGGCAAAATGCGTCACGAACCTTTGCACAATATCATCGAAACATTAAATCGAGTGTGCAGGGAGGCGAGCGTACCATTTGTGAGGCACATCACCCAACGTGAGGGGAAAGAGTCTACAGCGCGTCGCATCAGTTGCGCCGCGGCCGGACATGTAAGATCTGAACCTACTCAAATGAGTCTCTAGGTCAATTTTACCGTCATAGACTAAGGATTGCATGGGGAGGATTTCAGTTTGCATGGATGCATGTTCAACCTCTGGGGCCAGGGGTTCATTTTTGTAACCTGAAGGTACATGCACACCCTGTCCCTCAATCATTCGTCTCTCCAACTCAGCATATTTCTGCTTCAGATCTACGATCTCCGGGTCCTCCGCCCTAGCCCCTCGGGCCCCAGGCACAGGAGAACCCTCCCGATACCGGTGCATGTCACTCTGGCTACCTCTCCTTCGACGATCCGTCGAAGTGGCCACAGATTCAGCATTTCGGTTTAGATCTATCACCGGGTGCTTTTTTCGCTCTCTCCTGAGGAGGCGTTTGACCTTCTCTGGAGCCACAGTTGTGTCATGTCCAGGTGTCATAAAAGCACCGGTTGCATGTTTCAATGGAGTTGTCAAAACGTATTTTCTGTGCATAAGAGCATGCACAGCTTCATCAATTTTTTATGGAGTATCCAGATTTCCGAATTTGATTGGGGGCGGAGCCACAGCGGGCGTCGACGGCCCACCCAAATCATACGGGTGCAAACGACGAGCACGGCGGCGAGAACGATGATGGCGAATAGGATTTCTTACCTGAGAATCCGAGTGCAGATCGTTTTCTGCATGGCTGCCGGCGGGGCTTTCCTCATCGACAATCTGGATCGGCGGCGGTGGTGCGTCACGGTCGACGGGTTCTGGGTCTGCATCAGCCGCCGGAGCATTGGGATCTTCCATAGCCGCCTTGCCCATGACGTCGCGCCACCTGCCGGAATCAACAGAGTCGTCGGGTGCCGTCTCGCCTTCTCTCTCGTCTGCCATTTTTGTCGCCGGTTGAACCTCTAACTCCGATGCGTAAAACCTGATCTCCTTCTAGTGCCACTGTTCGGACCCTTTTTCTCTAAATTATTCTATTACTGGAACGGGGGGGGGGGGGGTGATTAAAGAAGGGTACCAACAAGATATTTATTTGATTTGGGACAGGTTATAGACCGGAGGATGCATGGCCGGAAATCTGGAAATGAACATGATGTTCTTGAGCTCAAAGCTCTTTCTTTTCCTTTACTTAATGTATTTGGAAAAGTAGAAAAAGTGTGAAGTCCCTTTCCTCCTCTCCTACATCTCTCTTTTATACTAAGAGATTGCATGAGCATACAAGCTCTTCTAATGCCACCTATTAGCCTCCTATCACATCTAATCCCACTAATGAAGACTTTTAAGTCATTACATTAAATACCCACTAATTTTGTCTTCCACTTGCTGCATGTTACCAGAGGCGCACCGCCTCTTGCCTGGAGCCTTAAATGACTGATCCCTCAATCTGGCACGGGACTGTCTTCCTGGGGCTACTGTTGAGCTCGCCTGGTACCTTCTTCATGCACGGCTTCGATTCTGACTTTGGGCCGCCGTTTGACCACCTCTTTGATGACGTGGCTCCGGTCGTCTGGACACGTGTCGGTGTTGGATTTTTATGGTGTAACAATAAGGCTTTTGAGAAATTACGCGTGTCAATTAGACCGCCTAAAATGTGTAAAGACATCGTTACCCTTCTATATATACAAATTTAAACACACGGGGTTTCTCATTTCTGTCTCGCATACCTCGACTCCCAAAGTCGTGAGCTCCGCGTCGAGTACAGCTTCCCCCGAAAAGTCGCCGGCGTCCCCACCAAGTTTCACCATTGCGACCTCGAAGCCGCGACTACGGCCCGCACTACGTCAAGGTGAGCAAGTTCTGCACCCTCGAGCTTTTCTCTCTCGGCGAAGCGGATCGACGCGCTCAGGCCGATTCGGGAAGACGAGGTCACCGCCATGGTCTAATCGATCTACAAGGACTCGATTAAGCCTGGTAATCGATTACCTTCTTATTGATTGCATCTAGAGTTTGATTAAAGTCGAAATCGATTTAGGGATTCGGTGGTAAAATCAACATCCCCGATTTTTCTACTTCAATTCGAATTTCAGTTTGCTTTGAATGTTCTTTTAAACAGCAAATGCAAACACAAGATCGCGACTGCAGTCGAGGCGGCGGACGCGAAGAAAGAGGCCCCGCGATCGAAATCGTCTTCCACGCGAAAGACGCGGTCGCTCATTCCACCCACCAAGTGTTCGACAAAATGCTCGACTCTAAAGAAGCGGTCCAAGCGTCTGCCTCCGCCTCCGTTTGCAGCGTTCTTGTGCGTGTTCGGAGCTCATCTAATTACTTCGGCAGCTCGAAGGTGAGGGTGGAACGATCGATTTATGAGAAAAATGTCATACTAATTCTTCTACTAGTGATGTACCTATTATGTAGTATTTGATGGTGAAATTCTCGTGTAAATTAACTACATATGTTTAATCTCTAACATGGAGTTGTTGTTCTACTTGAACTGGTCCTTAATGAAGTTGTCACAAAATGCACAGGTTGTGTGGTCGGCTTTGGTGCTTTTTTGCGGAAGGTACGTCTTTTATCCATCTCTTTAACCTCTTTGCCTTCTTATTTTTTCAGTTTTGAATGTGTTAATTTCATTTGCTCTATTTCTTATACACACACTGGGGATGGTACTATTATATGTAAATACGTAGTGAATATTTGTTGGAAAAATTGGAATTAAATATTTGGTTTAACCAATATTTGACTGATTTTTTATGGATAAATATTAATTTAAGTTGGAATTAATTTGTTAATAATTTTCTACGATGTTGCGTAGATAATTATAGTATTTTATTTCGTCAAAATCCGATTTTTCGGTGAGTGAGAAATAAATAATGAATTAGCCAAGTGGAAAGGCATTATTGAATGAGAATTGTAAGGTCTCGTCCCACATCGAAATGTGGTAGATAATGGGTTTGTGAGAACCATTATAAAAGGTCTTGTGTATTAATTATTGAGAATACGGAAAGTCTCCAATCCCACATTGAAAGTGGTGAGAAAGTTAATACTTTTGTGATGTTATATGAGGAGTTAGAAAATGTTTCAACTTTGAGTAAGCTCGTTGACTTGAATTATTATTCTTGGTCAATTGGGAATTGGCGATTTGGACTTGGGCCTTCGAGATTTTTCTTGGGCCTAGTAGAGTCTAATAAGTACAAATTTTATTTGTATTGGGCCTGTTAAATAATAACAAGTTGGTTATTATGGCTTGGACTTATCAGCTTTTGGGCTGATTAAAATTAGTTGAAACTTTTTGGTTGGGTTAAGTTGTTGGGCTAGCCTAAATGGGTTGTACGAAATTTGGATAGTCAGCCCAATATGAGTTGTACGGAATTTGAATAGTTTTCCGGCCCAAGACTTGAAAAGTCATCAGAATTATATTTATATATTTAATAAAATATATAAATTAATCCTCATAATGGTGTGACCTTTAAATTGCAAGTGACTTTTGCAATGCCTTTTATGTCTTTTGGGACTCCCCCTAATGAGTATAAATAGGAGTCTTAGTTGAGAAGAGAAGATAGAACAATTCATTCCATACTTCATATCCCACATCTGAAATCTCTTCTCTCTAAGCTCATAAGCATTCTAGTGTTAGAATATTGTGTAGGCAATATTAGTTCCTTGCATTTGCATATGCTCGGTTCTCTCTCTTTCTCGTTCGCCGGAGCTTCTAGCTGGTGTGCCTCAGACTAGAAGATGATTGAAAGTCGTTGTATCTTTGGGGACTAACGTCGCAAAACCGTAGCATACACGGGGCGTTTTAGTCTTGCGGATAGCGAAAGCGCCTCGACTACCCGCAACAAGTTTCTGTTTGAAGCCCGATAAAGGTTAATTTATTTAATTATTTTATTTAATTTTATTCCGGAATTGTAAAGATCAGTAGTACTGTTCTAGTCCAGATTTTATTTTATTTTATGTTTCGGATTTAGACATTTTGTACAAAAATAACCAACAATATTTGTGTGTTTCATACACACTCTGGGGATGGTACGATTATTTGTTTGTTTCTTATCGAACATTTATTTTGCAGCTGGTAGGCGGAAAGAGGCTGCGAGGATGAGAGTTTGCATGAGACGGAAAGGGATGAAAAAGACAGCGGCTTGCAGCTGGATTGAGGTTAGTGCGGGTCGGGTTTCGTTTCAAATTTCCTTTCATCAAGTTCGAGAACCTCGGGCATACTATTCAGTGTCCAAATGGAAAACTTTTGCTGTGGATAATGGTCTGAAAGTGGGAGATGCTTGTGTGTTTGAGTTGATCGATCCCAACCATCAAAAGCCGGTGTTCAAAGAGAATGTTATGCATCAGTAGTATTATTTGCTTTTCGCGTGTGATCTATTTAATTGTGGTATGTGTGTGCAGGTTATATAGCATCCATAAATTTGGAAAATGAGAGGAAAACGGCAAAACTATGTGCCGAGACTACCTGGGACTATGTGATGTGATTTCTTGTATTTTTCATCTTCCTCCAATGATGTAGGAAGATGCAGGGTTGTAACTATATGTGGGTAAACTGAATGTATTTTTGTGAACTATCTTTCATCCTCCTTGCTGTAAGAATTTATGTTGTTTTATGGACAAGTTTTTGTTATGCATTTTACTCCTTAGTTGTGGAAAAAACATTTGAATTTCTCAGACTTTTTAACACTGAATGTTATATTTTAACACTGAATGTCATAAAAACACACTACACTGAATGTCATAGTTTAACACTGAATGCCCCATTTTTACACTGAAGCATAATAACACTGAATGCCAGATTTTCACACTGAATGTTATAAAATTACACTGAATAACAACATACTGAATGTCATATTTTAACACTGAACATACTGAATGTCATATTTTAACACTGAATGTCATATTTTAACACTGAATGACATATTTTAACACTGAACATACTGAATGTCATATTTTAACACACTGAATGTCATATTTTAACACTGAACATATTGAATGTCATATTTTAACACTGAATGACATATTTTAACACTGAACATACTGGATGTCATATTTTAACACTGAATGTCATATTTTAACACTGAATGTCACATAAATACACTGAATGTCATATTTTGACACTGAATGTCATAAAAACACACTTGAATGTTTACAAAATGAAAATGTACAACTAAACACTGGACATTGACCAAAAATAACAAAATAAAAAAATAAAAATAGAGAGAATCATCCTCATGCTTCTGGTTTATTTTTTCTGAGTATGAGCTCGTCCTCTCAGCTCTTCAAAATCATATGATGTTTGCCTCGGTCCCCAGCAGATCCGAGTTCTCGAATGTGAAGCAATGCACCGCGTCACTCCCTCGCCACCCGGTACAGCAACCGCCCGCCCGACACCGTTATCTCCGCGCCCCGAAACACCAGCCCCACCAACGGCAACTCGAGCAGCCCCGTCGCGTTCCTGTCGTTGGGAGCTCCGAGAACGGCGGCGTTCGCGGGGGCGACGTCGTCCCTCCTCCTGCACGCGCGCGCTTCCTCTGCTAGTGAGGCCGATGCTCGGGTGGGGGAGCGAGCCGGCCGGGGGGCCTTCGTCGAAACTGTGGCAGCACGCCACTTGTTTTGACGACGACGGAGATCGAGAGTATTTCCGGGATTTTGATTTCGAAGCGCGGTGCCTCCAAGCGGGTGGATGTATCTGGCCACGGAGCACAGAGATTTGGGATTCTGTGTTTGGTACACGCGAACAAGAAGAAAAGAGGGAAGCGGGTATTTTCGTCCGCCAAAATATATTTTTTGGTCTAATTGGAACAAAAAGGCCTAATTGACACGAAAATTAGAGATTGACCTTATTGGTCAAAAAATGTTGAAAAATGGTCTTATTGTCATTTTTTCCAAAAAAAATTATTGATTTACTTTGATTTATATAAATTTCGATATATATTTAAAATTTAGATTGTACTTGAAAATAAATCGAATAAATTTTAGACTTGTTTCGATCCAAATTTTTTTTAATTTTCTATCCAATTCCAAATTTTGAACTAGTAAATTTACAAAAAATTAGTTATATTTTTTAAAATAATTTAATAAATAAATTTATTTATTTTTACAATTTTTATAGAGAGATAATTATTTTAATAAATAAAAATTTATTTATATATTCAATAATTTTAATATTACTTCTATATACTTAATCATTACCTCACACGGTGTTTATAGGTATATAGGCTAAACAATTGTCATAAAACGGTTATGAAAGTTGACACATATGTCGAATAAAAGGACGGTCTATAATTTAGTTGATTCTTGGCTATCTCATATGTAGTGCTCTCACCCATAAGGATTTTGTCAAGTATACGAGTGATAAAAGACCTTATTCACCTCTTTAAGCTTCTATTGAATCGAGAAATAAAATAGGCTTGATTGGCCATCTTTTTGATATATAATAAGACATTATCCGGATAATTCAAATCGAAGTAATTAAATGTCCAACTCGGACCACTGATCAATAAAATTACTCCAATTCGTCATATATTCCCTTTGTCATGTATTTCATGTATCACACTAGCTAGATATCATATTATGTAATAGGATGCACTTTCAAGATGTCTTGGTGGTGAAATGGTAGACATGCCATACTCAAAATTCTCAAAGAACATGATAAATTTTATTTTATTTGATCCAATAACTAATTTTATTTTCACAGGAAAATGAATCTTTATTTTATTTTGTTAATTTCTATCAAAAAAGTTTTTAGTAAAATTAAAAGATAAATTTTATGTACACATTGTCCATAATTTTCCTATTAAAATTGTCATATATTTTGGCATGTCAATTGTAAATGTATCCTCCTTGAATTCAAGAGGGAGGATTTTTTTTTTCATTTTGAGTTTTCAATATAAATTAAATGCATTTTTTTTTTCTAAAATTACCTTTGAATATGATTATATGAGGTATTAAAAAAGAAAATGAAACGATAGTAAACCAAAGAAAAAGAAAAAAAAAGAAGAAAAAGAGCAAAAAGAAAAAGAACAAAAAATAGAAAAAGAGCAAAAAAGAAAAAGAAACGATAGTAAACCAAAGAAAAAGAAAAGGCCAGGACGTGCAGAGTACGGCAGTCGACAAGCAAAACCACATAGAAAAAAAGAAGTTACATTATTATAACTTGGAGTATTGAGTTCTAATTGACTCACTTTCATCCTCCACTCTCAATCTAAATTTCATTTTATTTCTTATCAAATATAAAAAAAAAAGAAAATTGTATAAGGTCATCCGTAGACCGTAGTTGTCAATTCTATTGTGTCCTCAGCAATAGAAGTCATACATGATATCTTGCTAGATGAAGCCAGGCTCATAATGAATGCGAACAGATAACAAATTCAGCGCAACCTCAACACAATCCGCGCTTTATTAATCGATGCTGACAGGTAGTCGATCAACACAACTGTAGTGTATGTTAGAATATATTTATATTTTAGTTATTATATTTATAGAATTATGGTTTACCTTTTGTTTATAGGATTAGGGTTTACCTTTTGTTTTGGCTATATAAAGCCTCTCTCTTGTATATTTTAGATCACGCTTATTTTGTTCTAATAACACAAGTTCTCTACGTTTATCTTTTCCTTTTCTTTAACCCTTGTTGGATTATATAAATCCTAACATGGTATCAGAGCAGGTTTCGATCCTGTTTGTGAGTGGTTATAACCACCTTTGACTAGGACTCACAAGTGGAGGGGGTGTGTTGAAGGCCACTTGTGAGTTGTCCCACATTGAATAATTGTGAGAGGGGAGTCTATATTATAAGCCTAGGAAGTTCTCCTACTTAGTACCATATGGTTTTGAGATAGATTGAGGCTCTCTAGTGCATATTCAAGCTCCCGCTCTCGTTTGTGTGCGCTAGGCGTGGGACCGCACTTGAACACCCCCATTTGAAATTTAACATGGTATCAGAGCCAGCAATCATTTTTTTTTTTCTCTGATCGTTTCGTTTAATTTTTTCTGATCGTTTCGGTTGTTGGCGTTTTCGTTTTTCGCTTGTTTTCCAATGGCTTCTAGTGAGGACTCGTTGCAGTCAATTGGTGTTCGTTTGGATGTGGCTTCTTCTCAGAATAATTCTATGGATGCTCTTGCTGAACAGTTTCAACGATTCCTTGCTACTCAGTCTTCGTCCTCAAGTCAGACAGTTCCCCTGCCTCAGCATTTTGCCATGACTACTCGTTCTCCATCAGGTTTGCCTTCATCAAAACCCTCAGGTATATCATCATCTCTTTGGGTCTTGGACTCTGGGGCTTCGTTTCATATGTCTCCTGATCCATCTAAGTTTACATCCTTATCTTCAGAGTCTTGTTCCCCTACTGTTGTTACTGCTGATGGTTCATCCTTACCATTAGTTGGCGTTGGCACTGTTAACACTCCTCACGTATCTCTCTCAAATGTCTATTGTATACCTAAGCTTACTCTAAGTCTTGCATCTGTTGGTCAATTATGTGATTCTGGATATTCCGTTCATTTTTCTTCCACCTCTTGTTATGTAACGGATCCCAACTCAAAGAGGCTGATTGGGACAGGCCGTAGACAGGGGGGTCTCTATGTTTTGGATGAGCTGCGCACTCATGGCTATGCAGCTGCCACCTCTGTTGATTTATCTTCCTTTCATTTAACCAAGTCATCCTCTGAGTATTTTTTATGGCATTCTAGACTCGGTCATGTTTCACACTCTCGTTTAAAATTTTTGTGTAATACTGGCGTTTTGGGTGATTTAAAATCTCATGATATTTCTGATTGTCGTGGATGTAAACTTGGGAAATTTTCTGCTTTGCCTTTTCCTCATAGTTCATCAAAATCTTCTGCACCTTTTGATTTAGTCCACTCTGATGTTTGGGGACCCGCTCCTATTCCTACTAAAGGGGGGTCTAGATATTATGTGTCCTTTATTGATGACTATACTCGTTATGTTTGGGTGTTTTTTATGAAAAATCGTTCTGAGTTCACTAAGATTTATACAGATTTTCAAGCCTATGTTAAAACCCAACACTCCGCTGTTGTTAAGTGTTTTCGTTCTGATTTGGGTGGGGAATACACTAGTAGAACTCTTTCTGATCTTTTTTTGTCTGAAGGTACTGTGCATCAGTCCTCGTGCACTGATACCCCTCAGCAGAATGGTGTTGCTGAGAGAAAACACCGACATATTGTTGAAACTGCCAGGTCTATGTTGTTATCCGCTAGTGTTCCAAATGAGTTTTGGGGAGAAGCTGTCCTTACCTCCACTTACATTATTAATCGTATTCCGACTGCTCATAACTCTGGCACTTCTCCTTATGAGCAGTTATTTGGCCAAACACCAAATTATTCTGTCTTAAGAGTCTTCGGTTCCACTTGCTTTGTTCTTCGTCCACATGTTGAACTGTCCAAACTTTCCTCTCGGGTTGCTATATGTGTTTTTCTTGGGTATGGTATAGGTCAAAAAGGTTATCGTTGTTATGATCCCTCCTCTAGAAAATTATATGTGTCTCGCCATGTCTCCTTCCTTGAGCATATCCCCTTCTTTACCATTCCCTCCAGCACACACAACTTGACTAAATCTGATCTTATTCACATTGATCCCTTCTCTTCTGACTCTTCAATTCCTACTGCACCTATTGTTGACGACTCTCCGACCCCTGACACGGCTACCCAATCACCGCTTGTGACTACGGATCTTGCTGCGCCACGCTATCCAGTGCGCATACGTAAGTCTACTCAATTACCTGATTTTGCATACTCTTGTTATTCTAAGTCCTTTGCGTCATTTCTTGTTTCCATTGATCCAATCTCTGAGCCTTCCTCCTATAAGGAGGCTGTCCGATCCCGTGATTGGCAAAATGCTATGGCTGAGGAACTGTCTGCCTTAGACAAGACTGGTACTTGGGACCTTGTTGATCTTCCTGCCGGTAAAAAGGCTATTGGTTCTAGATGGGTGTACAAAGTTAAGACGAAATATGATGGTTCTATTGAGCGATACAAGGCCCGCTTAGTTGCTAAGGGGTTTGCTCAAGAGTATGGTTTAGATTATGAGGAGACTTTTGCTCCGGTAGCCAAGATGACTTCAGTTCGTGTCCTCATTGCTGTTGCTTCTGTTCAACAGTGGCACATATCTCAGATGGATGTTAAAAATGCTTTTTTGAATGGAGAATTGAAGGAAGAAGTGTATTTGGTTCCCCCACCAGGCGTCTCTCATGCTCCAGGACAGGTTTGTCGCCTTAAGAAGGCGTTGTATGGCCTTAAACAAGCCCCTCGTGCTTGGTATGATAGATTTTCTCGAGTTGTGATTTCCCTTGGTTTTGTCTCTAGCCCTTATGACTCGGTTTTATTTGTTCGATCGACTTCTGCTGGCCGTGTTCTCCTTCTGTTATATGTTGATGATATGATTATTACGGGTGATGATGTTGATGGTATTCTGGGTTTGAAAGAAACCTTGTCCCGTTGTTTTGAGATGAAAGATTTGGGCCCTTTACGATACTTTCTGGGAATTGAAGTTGCCTCTTCTCCTCGAGGTTACCTCCTCTCTCAGTCCAAGTATGCTGCTGATATTCTTCACCGAGCACGACTCACTGACACTCGCACCACTGACACTCCTCTCGAGCTGAACGCAAAGTATACTCTAGATGATGGCACTCCTCTACAAGATCCCACTCTGTATAGGTCCATTGTTGGTAGTCTTGTTTATTTGACGATCACTCGCCCTGATATTGCCTATGCTGTTCACATTGTTAGTCAGTTTGTTTCAGCACCCACGACTGTACATTGGGCTGCTGTTGTGCGTATTTTACGTTACCTACGGGGATCTCTTTATCAGAGTCTTTTGTTTCCATCCACTTCTTCATTGGAGCTTCGTGCCTATTCTGATGCCGATTGGGCTGGTGATTCGACTTCTCGGAAGTCCACTACTGGGTTTTGTATTTTTCTTGGTGATTCTCTTATTTCTTGGAGAAGTAAGAAACAAGATGTAGTTTCCCGTTCATCCACCGAGGCAGAGTATCGTGCTATGGCTTCCACTACGGCTGAGATTATATGGTTGCGCTGGTTACTGGCTGACATAGGAGTCACTCTTTCTGACCCCACACCTATGTACTGCGATAATAAGAGTGCCATTCAGATTGCTCACAACACGGTGTTTCATGAGCGCACCAAACACATTGAGATTGATTGTCATTTCACTCGGCATCATTTGGATCGAGGAACCATTTCTCTACCATTTACTCCGTCGTCCTTACAGCTGGCTGACTGCTTCACGAAGTCTCATTCTATCAGCCGTCATAGATTTTTCATTGACAAACTCTCGATGCTTCTTGCTGTACCATCGTGAGTTTGAGGGGGGGGGTTAGAATATATTTATATTTTAGTTATTATATTTATAGAATTATGGTTTACCTTTTGTTTATAGGATTAGGGTTTACCTTTTGTTTTGGCTATATAAAGCCTCTCTCTTGTATATTTTAGATCACGCTTATTTTGTTCTAATAACACAAGTTCTCTACGTTTATCTTTTCCTTTTCTTTAACCCTTGTTTGATTATATAAATCCTAACAGTGTACACAATAGTTTGAGAAGGGGTGCTGGTTTATTATATTTCTGCAATGTGTTACTAACACCCCCATCAAGATTTCACTATTATAGTATTATTCCTCGTCAAACCATTAACTATAACTTATTCTTGTTCTTGTTGTGCACACATATGACCATATAATAATATGTAATTAGTTTGTTTAATTTGTCTTTTCCCAGGTGTTCCGCTGGCGATGATCGACGTGCGTGGATTGTGTTGAGGTTGCGCTTAATTTGTTCTCTGTTCGCATTCGTCATTAGCATGGCTTCGTCGAGCAAGATGTTCCGTATGGCTTCATTGCCGAGGACACAATAGACGACCCAATAATGGCAAATACCAACCACATTATGCTATTTCTTTTTTTTTTTTTTATAATTGATTAGAAATAAAAAATGAAATGTAAATTGAGAGTGAAGGATGAAAGTCATGCAGTCAATTAGAAGTCAATATTATTATTATGCCTGATCAATCATTTGAACTTGTGATTGATTAGTTTTGTAAATTAAAATTTTCACTGTTTAATTATTTATTTATATTCAAAAAAATTCAATAACCACACTATGCTCATGCATTGCGTGTAAAATAGATAAAATAAAAACAAAATATTTAATGTTGAAAGTTGTTTTGGCGACTATATATATGGCTGGTGAGTCCCATAATCATGATCATGTGTATCAATAGCGTTGTTAGATAAATGAACGTTGTTTGCCGATGGATTTCGTGTTAGTTCAAGCAGTGATTCCTTCACATCGTCAGCTTCAACCGCCTCGTCGTTCTTTCGCTGCCACAATACAAATAAAAGTAAATTATAGTACTAATATGAGGGAGTGTATAGCTATAGGTTTGGGAGGTTCTTACCTCGACTTTGAAAATCGAGGATACGAGGCACGTGTGTCTCGTTGTATTGACATTAGTTACTTCCAAGCCCAACGAATTCAGCGCTTCCATCAACCGAACAAATCCACCACATATGTGCTCGCAAAACACCTTCACGAAGAACTCGTTCCCATTGATTTGGAAGACTTCCACTTGTGGCTACAAGATTTCCATTTGTTATGCAGCGTAAATGTAAATAAAGTTGAAGTAAAATATTGGCTAGCTACCTCCATTTGCTGCAGCTTCTCATTTGTGTAATCGAGCTCTTCTTGGTTCTGCGTATTGTTTTGATAACCGTTGACAAATTTTTCGTTTTTGTGAATTATCATAGTACTCGAATGGATGGTGTTGTTTTGAGTGTCTTCTTTTCCTGTTTTACTTGTGTCTTCATTCTCCGAGTGTTCTTCGAGCTCGATTTTTAGGTCCTCCACTTGCTTCTTCAGCTCATTCACATAGTCGATTGCATCTCCGAGAATCGCGGCTCTGTGTAACTGCAATCAATACACACACACACACACACCATATTAATATACTCGACATACAGTTGAAAGACATGATATGAAATTCCCCAACATTTCACCTTAGAAATATTAGGAACAAGGGCTCGAAGGGAATACAATCGATCGTTGAGCTTCTTTCTTCTCTTCCTCTCGGCCATAAGGTTCTTGGACTGAGGTCCTTTTCCGGTCCTCCTTCGGTACTTTGCGTCATCCTCATCCTCATTAGGGTCAGACTCATCTGACCTCATCATATTATTTTCGCATATAAAAGATTCATCGTTCAACTGGTCATCCGGGGCCCACCTACCTGCTCTGGATGACGAGTTAATGTTTTTCCTCGTATTGCTTGTTTCTATATCTTGGAATCCATTCTCGATTGAGGGGGTGAAGATTCCGGAATCATTATAAGCTGTGAAGTTACTGTTGTTTGTCTCGAGATTGATTCTGTTGGCGGATATGTCTTGAGGCAAATCCATGTTTTCTTTGGAAGAGGAAGCTACTTGGTGCTGGAAAAGAGTACTACTCACGAGGGATGAGTTGTTTTGGTCAGGAGAAAACGAGTCTGTCTGCTGTTGTTCGAGGAAAAGGTTGTTGCATTGAGACCTGATGAAATCCATCACATTTTGATCCTCAGGAACCTGAAAGTTTGTATGTAAAGTAAACAACCTTTGCTTTAATTTCATTCCGAATTATTTGAAAAAAGAAAAACGATAACACACTTGTTTGGTCACAAACAACTCGACTAATCCAAGTGACACCGGAATCAAAACCCGAGTACCAATTGTTTCCTGCAGGCCACCAGGAGAAATATATACTATCAAATTCAAATAAACATATATAGTTCAATTAATTGTTGCTAGCTACCTCTGATAAACCTGAATCCGAGTTATGTGAGTAGTTGATCCAAGTAGCTTGATTCGACAACAGGGTTTGTGCATGAACTCTACAAAGCTTGGAATTAAAATCATTGATTGCATTACAAGATTCATATATATGTACGTATATGTTTCTTGAAACATTACATATCTGATCACTTACATACGTACATACCCTGAATCCAATATGATGGAGGTAGGAAGCTGGTCGAGTAAATCACAAGGTTTGGTCCTTGGATGTGGAAACATGATATCTCTACAATGACCGCTGGATGAAGACTCGAAAATAATGTCTTCATCTCCACCATTTTCCATGTTCTGATCACTTCCGGCACAACAGCATTCCATCCACTCGATAAACCTAATGTATATTAATTAGACAAATAATTAGGATATATGATAAGACCGATCGACCTGATTGACACAACAAAACTAATTAACTACCTATGATCATTGCTCAACTTCCATAAGACAACGTAATCCCAGCATTCAATTCCGACAAGAGGTCTAAGTATCCTCTCTACAAAACTTTGCACGATTAGCATTATTAATTTTTGATCATGAGCTGTCAAACAGAAAATGAGTTGAAGAGCCTGTTTGGCTAAATAGTAGAGTAAACTTTACATTAGCTAAATGGTAGGTTAACAACAGAAGATGCATGAAAACTCATTAACGTTTTAGCAACAGAAAATAAGTCGTTTCATTAACAAACTATTATTTCATCCTCCTACGATTACGTGGTGACGTTTTGCATGAACAAAAATATTGCAAACTGACTATATGTCATTAAAAGGATGACTCAATTTGATTACGCAGTGATTTCATCCTTGAATTCGAGTCATATTTCAACATACTTTATGGTACGTCAAATACAGTCACTACAAAGTACAAACGCTCATAACTTTACAAATCAAAATATTTGATCATGCTTTCTATTTATATATAGCATTTAGATGCCCAACTTGTTTGTATGTCAACATTTGGGGTTCTTCAAAACAAATGTCGGCAATTGTGCATCACCACCTGTAACAGAACAAGCATATGGATTTCGCTGGCAAATTAAAGATCATTGTTGTTATCATCATCATATTCTGTTTGAGGCGAAGGCGAATGGTACTAACAACTATTCTGTCTATTAAGAAATAAGAACATGTTTTAAAAAAAAAGAGTAGAACGACAATACAAATTACAATTGTTTTGCCAATGCCACTTCCACCACCAAATATCATTCATATCTAATTGCTTTCTAAGAAGATGAATAATAATAACTGAAAATGAATTAAAACATTTACAATTTGTGCGTGTAAGTTGTTTGTCTTGAAACTGCATGAAAAGCTTTATGTCCACCATGGTTTAAAATGATCACTATTCTTGAAAAGTATCTAGATATAATGTCAACTTTCCAGTTGAGAGCGCTCGGAGGATTTGATCGTAAATTCACTTCCTAGTTCTTATTAATTGTTCATATTGAACTTCCGTATGAATATAATAAACATTTGATGAATTTCTGAGGTGTTGATCACTTACGAGATCAACACGAGGATAAAAATGTTCTTATTGCATGTTGGCCGAGAACCTAAAACCATAACTCATCCAACAAAAGTGTCAAAATTTACAAATTTAAGAAATGTCAAATTTAACAAATTTGGGGCGAGTGTGGCATATCGCTTGGTAGGAGTGGTTACTGTTGCAGCTTGTTAGCTCGTTGATGCGGTAGGTTCTTCTTAAGCGATGTACTGTATTTCCAAACTCTTTTATTTTTTTTTTCTTATATGATATGATATTGATCGTTAACAATTTTTTTTTGTCAAAAATCAAAATTAATTATCATATCTTAATCTGACACTCGGCTCCACCTTATATATTTAATTATTTTTTCTTTTATTAAAATCAATTTTTATACAATAATTATTCACAATAAAAATAAAATAAATTACTATTTATTTTTTTCCCTTTAAAATATAGGGTTGTGTCAATATGAACAACAATAAAATTCACTTTATGTAAACTCATTTTTGCTTTTCAATAATATTTTGTGTTGTATTAAAAAATATATAGGGTTAAAAATATTAAATTCTCAAAACTTTCTTTACATTTGCATTTAACCTCCAAAAATTTCATAAAATACATTTTACACTCAAAACCTTTTGTAAATACTGAATTTCACCAAAATCTTTTATTAAAATTTTTAAATTTCAATATATTAAATGAAAAATAATTTTAATTTCAAAAAATGAGAAATAAATAACTAATTAATTTTAAAATGAATATTAAGTTTTTAATTTTATTACATTAAAAATTTTCAAATGATCATATTAATAATTTATAATTATATTTATTTTAATAAAGAAACAAAAATAATATTTTAAGAAACTAATAATAAATTTTATTTTTTAAAAAATTATAATATCACATTATTAATTTAAATTCTAAAAATGATTTTAGAAAAAATTTCACTTTTAACTATTGTTCAAAATATTTAATTTTAGTTTTTGTATGATATTAACAAGGTCATATATTAATAAGTAATATTGTGATTTTTATTTTTTTAAATTAAAAAAACATTATTATTTTTTTAATATCATTTTAATTATTGTTATTAAAATAAAATTTTAATTTTAAATACAAAATTAATTGACAATTTAAATTTAAATACATTAATAAAAATGTGTGATTTGTTTGAAAAATAATTTTTATTTATTTATGCATATTTTTAAGATAGAATACTCTCTTTTTTTCAATTCTATTGAAATTTAAGATTTTTAAATAAATGTTTTGGGTAAAGTGGTATTTTTTTTTATAAAAGGCTTCTGTATAAACAGTTTAATATTTTTTATTAAACGTTTGGAAGTAAAGTGCAATTATTTTAAAATATTATGGATTTTTCAAACAATTGCACTTTCTATTATGAATATTAATATAAAGAGAATTTTAGAGAAAAAAAACTTTAGGTATTGATACTATAATAAAATACTATAGTTTGGAATAATTGTAAGTAATGTATATTATATTACTCTTTACTTTAATTTAATTGACTTTAAATTTAAAGACTAATAATTATAATTGAAGTATCTTTTTCAAATTCAAAATGTCCTAAATAACCTTTATTTATTGTTAATTATATCTAATTTAATATACGAATAAAACATTTTAGAATATCCCAAAGGAACAACAAAGTCGTCATCTGCAATTTGACCGACTTCGGCCCTTTCAACCTCTCCCTGCCCAACGGGCGCTGCAGGTCGACCTCAACGACACGGCCCTCAAAACAGACTGCACCGCCCACTCCATTCTCTACGTCGACATCAGGACTAATTCCTTGAGCCCTGTCCCGGCACAGATGGTACGCCTCGAATCACATACTCCCCGACGAAAGCGTGATCATTGTCCGGGGCAGAGGAAAGCTAGCCTAACTACGAGTTCTGTCAAAGTTGGGCCAATAACACCTTAAAAGGCCTTATTAAGGTGTTAAGGTTGTCCAACTTATTATATATGAGCTTTAGGATCTATATCCAACCGATGTGGGATAGTTTATAACACGCCCCCTCACGAGTAGGCTCGGTTTTTGTCGGCTCTACTCGTGGACATAGTGCCATCATTGGGCAAGCCGGAAATTTCATTGGCTGGGGCACCCATCGTCGTGTTGGGCCCGCTCTGATACCATGTTAGAAACCACTTCATCTAAAAGCTCGAACTGTTAGAGAAGTTGGGCAACTAGACATTTATAGTGGGCCGAATATATTCTCCAATAAGTTCTACCCGAAACAGTCGCAGTACTCGTTGGAGCTTCATTTTCTGCAATAGACGAAAGACACGGATGAAAACAACTTGTACCGGTTCCTTCACTTGACTTGATGCCGGACGACAACCTGTTCTTATTCGCCAACCCGAGAGTCGTCGTGCTTGACTCAGAACCGCATCGTCCAAATACGACCCGAGCTCGGGGTCCTCTGTTCTTCTCCCTATGGACGAGAACTTCGCTCCCATCGAACTCGAGATCATGATATGCGGCAGGGCGCGTTCCAGCTGGCGAAGCGTGATGAGCGAGCGACATGGTGCTGGTCCCCGACGACAACGTAGGAATATGCTCCACCGAGTACTGCGAAGGAATATGCTCGTAGCAAACGTCGCAAATGTCGGGTTGTTTATGTTTGTCGATCGATAATGTTTTTTTATGGCGATAAATAAATAAAATGAACTGAGCTTGAGAGGAAAGATGGTGAAACAGGAGGTGAATTTCATTTTTTCAGAAATTAGTTAATAAATATCTCAATTGATTTTTTTCTTTGTTGTATTCTAGATCTCTCCACTTGCAGTAGTTAAATTTCAGTACCTTGGTGAGGAATATTTTTCTTTCGATTTTTTTATATATATACACTATAGTAGTTAGTATTACATTGGTGGTGGTGGATCGATGGTGTCTTTCTACTTTGTAGAATTTGCAAATTATAATGGAGAAAGGGCTCCAACTCATGGGTTTTCCAGAAACGTAGAAAGTAAGAATACATACAGTATATACATTGTAGGATTTTTTTCATGTTATTCTTCTAGTTTTCTATAATATAATTACCAATTTTTTTTTCTTATTTCGTTCCTAATTTTGTATAATATAATTATTAGTTTTTTGTTAGTTTTGTTTTTATTTTGGTCTAATACAATTATTTTGTGTAGTTTCGCTCTTAATTTTGTGTAATAAATTATTAGTTTTTTATTAATTTTGTTCCTAGTTTTGTGTAATAAATGTATTAGTTTCTTTCTTAATTT
Organism: Euphrasia confusa; assembly: GCA_954870475.1. Taxonomy (NCBI): domain Eukaryota; kingdom Viridiplantae; phylum Streptophyta; class Magnoliopsida; order Lamiales; family Orobanchaceae; genus Euphrasia; species Euphrasia confusa. The sequence continues at coordinate 20,592,259 of OX940954.1, forward strand.
TGTGTAACAAAATTATTAGTTTTCTAGTTTTGTGTAATAAAATTATTAGTTTCGTTCTTAATTTTGTGTAACAAAATTATTAATTGTTTTATTTGTTTCGTTTTGTGTAATAAAATTACTAATTTTGTATATTAAAATTATAAAATTATTAGTTTTTATTAGTTTTGTATATTAAAATTATTAATTTTTTATTAGTTCCGTTCTTAGGTTTTTTAGTTCTTAGTTTTTTATTAGTTTCATTCCTATTTTTGTTTATTAGTTTCATTCCTATTTTTGTGTAATGTTAGGATTTATATAATCGAACAAGGATTAAAGGAAAGGAAAAGATAGACGTAGAAAACTTGTGTTATTAGAACAAAATAAGCGTGATCTAAAATATACAAGAGAGAGGCTTTATATAGCCAAAACAAAAGGTAAACCCTAATCCTATAAATATAAGGTAAACCCTAATCCTATAAATATAATAACTAATATAAATATATGCTAACACCCCCCTCAAACTCACGATGGTACAACAAGAAGCATCGAGAGTTTGTCAACGAAAAATCTATGACGGCTGATAGAATGAGACTTCGTGAAGCAGTCAGCCAGTTGTAAGGACGACGGAGTAAACGGTAGAGAAATGGTTCCTCGATCCAAATGATGCCGAGTGAAATGACAATCAATCTCAATGTGTTTGGTGCGCTCATGAAACACCGTGTTGTGAGAAATCTGAATGGCACTCTTATTATCGCAGTACATAGGTGTGGGGTCAGAAAGAGTGACTCCTATGTCAGCCAGTAACCAGCGCAACCATATAATCTCAGCCGTAGTGGAAGCCATAGCACGATACTCTGCCTCGGTGGATGAACGGGAAACTACATCTTGTTTCTTACTTCTCCAAGAAATAAGAGAATCACCAAGAAAAATACAAAACCCAGTAGTGGACTTCCGAGAAGTCGAATCATCAGCCCAATCGGCATCAGAAAAGGCACGAAGCTCCAATGAAGAAGTGGATGGAAACAAAAGACTCTGATAAAGAGATCCCCGTAGGTAACGTAAAATAGCACAACAGCAGCCCAATGTACAGTCGTGGGTGCTGAAACAAACTGACTAACAATGTGAACATCATAGGCAATATCAGGGCGAGTGATCGTCAAATAAACAAGACTACCAACAATGGACTTATACAGAGTGGGATCTTGTAGAGGAGTGCCATCATCTAGAGTATACTTTGCGTTCAGCTCGAGAGGAGTGTCAGTGGTGCGAGTGTCAGTGAGTCGTGCTCGGTGAAGAATATCAGCAGCTTACTTGGACTGAGAGAGGAGGTAACCTCGAGGAGAAGAGGCAACTTCAATTCCCAGAAAGTATCGTAAAGGGCCCAAATCTTTCATCTCAAAACAACGGGACAAGGTTTCTTTCAAACCCACAATACCATCAACATCATCACCCGTAATAATCATATCATCAACATATAACAGAAGGAGAACACGGCCAGCAGAAGTCGATCGAACAAATAAAGCCGAGTCATAAGGGCTAGAGACAAAACCAAGGAAAATCACAACTCGAGAAAATCTATCATACCAAGCACGAGGGGCTTGTTTAAGCCCATACAACGCCTTCTTAAGTCGACAAACCTGTCCTGGAGCATGAGAGACGCCTGGTGGGGGAACCAAATACACTTCTTCCTTCAATTCTCCATTCAAAAAAGCATTTTTAACATCCATCTGAGATATGTGCCACTGTTGAACAGAAGCAACAACAATGAGGACACAAACTGAAGTCATCTTGGCTACCGGAGCAAAAGTCTCCTCATAATCTAAACCATACTCTTGAGCAAATCCCTTAGCAACTAAGCAGGCCTTGTATCGCTCAATAGAACCATCAGATTTCGTCTTAACTTTGTACACCCATCTAGAACCAATAGCCTTTTTACCGGCAGGAAGATCAACAAGGTCCCAAGTACCAGTCTTGTCTAAGGCAGACAGTTCCTCAGCCATAGCATTTTGCCAATCACGGGATCGGACAGCCTCCTTATAGGAGGAAGGCTCAGAGATTGAATCAATGGAAATAAGAAATGACGCAAATGACTTAGAATAACAAGAGTATGCAAAATCAGGTAATTGAGTAGACTTACGTATGCGTACTAGATAGCATGGCGCAGCAAGATCCGTAGTAACAAGCGGTGATTGGGTAGCCGTGTCAGGGGTCGGAGAATCGTCAACAATAGGTGCAGTAGGAGGTGAAGAGTCAGAATAGAAGGGATCAATGTGAATAAGATCAGATTTAGTCAAGTTGTGTGTGCTGGAGGGAATGGTAAAGAAGGGGATATGCTCAAGGAAGGAGACATGGCGAGACACATATAATTTTCTAGAGGAGGGATCATAACAACGATAACCTTTTTGACCTATACCATACCCAAGAAAAACACATATAGAAACCCGAGAGGAAAGTTTGGACAGTTCAACATGTGGACGAAGAACAAAGCAAGTGGAACCGAAGACTCTTAAGACAGAATAATTTGGTGTTTGGCCAAATAACTGCTCATAAGGAGAAGGCCAGAGTTATGAGCAGTCGGAATACGATTAATAATGTAAGTGGAGGTAAGGACAGCTTCTCCCCAAAACTCATTTGGAACACTAGCGGATAACAACATAGACATGGCAGTTTCAACAATATGTCGGTGTTTTCTCTCAGCAACACCATTCTGCTGAGGGGTATCAGTGCACGAGGACTGATGCACAGTACCTTCAGACAAAAAGATCAGAAAGAGTTCCACTAGTGTATTCCCCACCAAATCAGAACGAAAACACTTAACAACAGCGGAGTGTTGGGTTTTAACATAGGCTTGAAAATCTGTATAAATCTTAGTGAACTCAGAACGATTTTTCATCAAAAACACCCAAACATAACGAGTATAGTCATCAATAAAGGACACATAATATCTAGACCCCCCTTTAGTAGGAATAGGAGCGGGTCCCCAAACATCAGAGTGGACTAAATCAAAAGGTGCAGAAGATTTTGATGAACTATTAGGAAAAGGCAAAGCAGAAAATTTCCCAAGTTTACATCCACGACAATCAGAAATATCATGAGATTTTAAATCACCCAAAACGCCAGTATTACACAAAAATTTTAAACGAGAGTGTGAAACATGACAGAGTCTAGAATGCCATAAAAAATACTCAGAGGATAACTTGGTTAAATGAAAGGAAGATAAATCAACAGAGGTGGCAGCTGCATAGCCAGGAGTGCGCAGCTCATCCAAAACATAGAGACCCCCCTGTCTACGGCCTGTCCCAATCAGCCTCTTTGAGTCGGGATCCGTTACATAACAAGAAGTGGAAGAAAAATGAACGGAATATCCAGAATCACATAATTGACCAACAGATGCAAGACTTAGAGTAAGCTTAGGTATACAATAGACATTTGAGAGAGACACGTGAGGAGTGTTAATAGTGCCAACGCCAACTAATGGTAAGGATGAACCATCAGCAGTAACAACAGTAGGGGAACAAGACTCAGAAGACAAGGATGTAAACATAGATGGATCAGGAGACATATGAAATGAAGCCCCAGAGTTCAAGACCCAAAGAGATGATGATATACCTGAGGGATTTGATGAAGGCAAACCTGATGGAGAACGAGTAGTCATGGCAAGATGCTGAGGCGGGGTGACTGTCTGACCTGAGGATGAAGACTGAGTAGCAAGGAATCGTTGAAACTGTTCTGCAAGAGCATCCATAGAAGTATTCTGAGAAGAAGCCACATCCAAACGAACACCAATTGACTGCAACGAGTCCTCACTAGGAGCCATTGGAAAACAAGCGAAACCGAAAACGCCAACAACCAAATCCTTCTAACAAATAATATAATTATATCTCCAATATAATTATATTTCCTAAATAAAAGAAACAATACCTTTTCCTAAAAACATAATCGGACCGACGGGAATAATTCATCACATGAATTATATTCTGGACGAGTTGCACTTCCATTCAATCGAGACAATGTACGTGAGTTCTCCAAACTCTTAATGGGCCTTGCCACCTTGGCCCAATTGCCAAATCATAATGTGTAATTCCAATTACCCAAACAGAATTCACGCAACATATTAATTAAGGACAACACCTTAATTAAAGGACTCCGACAAAAAAAAAAAACGACTCCGACCAAAACGAAACGACTCCGACCAAAACGAAACGACTCCGCGAACAAGTGAGATTTAGATGATTAATGGCTCTGATACCATGTTAGGATTTATATAATCGAACAAGGATTAAAGGAAAGGAAAAGATAAACGTAGAAAACTTGTGTTATTAGAACAAAATAAGCGTGATCTAAAATATACAAGAGAGAGGCTTTATATAGCCAAAACAAAAGGTAAACCCTAATCCTATAAATATAAGGTAAACCCTAATCCTATAAATATAATAACTAATATAAATATATGCTAACAATACATAGTTCTTAGTTTTTTTTTTATTAGTTTCATTACTATTTTTGTTGTGTTTATTAGTTTCATTCCTATTTTTGTGTAATACAATTTTTAATTTTCTGATAGTTTCTATCCTAATTTTGTTGAATACAATTATCAATTTTTGTGGCATTTACTCTTGTAAATTTAATTTTTTAACTTATTTTACCATAGAGAACCATAGTTCTTAGTTTTTTATTAGTTTCATTCCTATTTTTTTGTGTTTATTAGTTTCATTCCTATTTTTGTGTAATACAATTATTAATTTTCTGATAGTTTCTATCCTAATTTTGTTGAATACAATTATCAATTTTTGTGGCATTTACTCTTGTAAATTTAATTTTTTAACTTATTTTACCATAGTTCTCTAGATAGTTAATTTACTATAATTTTAATTTTGAACTTATTATAGTTTAGTTCTCTAAATTGTTTCTCATATTTAGTAGATTAGTTTGCGTTTCTAGATCATTTCTAATGAAATAAAGAAATCAAATTCTAAGCCAAATAAAAGAACTTGTTTCAGTTCTAAACCTCAAATGTTGCCTTAGCAAAGTTCGTCGAAGTAGAAGACCAAAACTAAACACCCCTTCAGACAATGATATATCAACACACCAAGCAATTCAGGAAGTTACAAAATAATTTTACGGAATAAATCTTGCAACTGTACCACATTTCCTTAAGAAAACTATTAGAAAACTATTATGTTTCATTCATGTAAAACCAACTAACAAGGCTCGACCAGTAGCTTCTAGCTCCAACGTTCACGTATATGTACCTAGATTTAAAACCGATATCATCCATCGAAGGGAGATACTTTATCTTCTGGGAATTCTTCTGAAGCGTAAACCAGGGCTTTTTCGGTTCTTCCTCTATTAGGGGCGCCTCTGCCCTCTCTTTATCAGGTTCTGTTTATAACTCGGGAAAGATCACTTATTCACAGATTTTTCAGCAATTCCTTTGCTACTGTTGGTAATTTTTTGCAATTAACCTCCCGAATGAATGGGGTTTCGGAATCGAACCCACTTAAATCTCTACACTTAACCAATCTACATGTATTGAACAATCCAAGTAAAGATTCGAAAATGTACGTGTCGTTTACCGCATACTGGACAATCAGAAACCATTCGGGTCTCAAGGTCCGACCAATCTCAGCCACGAAGTCACCGGGCCTCACCGATTTCTCCACCACTCCAACCCCACAGAAAACGAAATCGAAAGCGTTGTCATCGAACGGCTGCTTGAAACCCTGCCCCGGAACCACCAGAGGCTTGAACCCTTTCTTCTAGATGCTGATGGAGTCCTCCATGCCGATCTCCCTCAACGCGAAGACGTTGGCGCCGGTCGCCGGGTACACGCACAGGCTCTTGAAACTAGGGCTCATGACGGCGTCGGAGACCAGATCTTGAAACACCGAGGAGTAGAACTGGATGAATTTTTTGAAACCTTTGGTCGTGCACAGATGGGGATTTTCTTCGGCTGTTTTTTTATAGTTTTGTTTTTTAATGGTAAAAGCATATTGTTTGTAATAGGTAGATTAAAATTTTTTAAATTTTAAAAATTTGATATATAGTATTGTTAATTGTTTAAAACACTAGGAAAGGATAGATTCGGAAGTTTTGACTTTATTAGGATTAGACTAAAGATTAGTATTTACATATAATAAAACACTAATGACTTATAAACACTAATGACTTACTCTTTTCATCAAACCACCTAATATAAATTATAGTATTAAAATATTTGATTATGCTTATATTATTATTTTCAATTTTTTTTTTGTTAAATTCACTTAATTTTTTTCATGTTGACAAATTAATTTATCTATTAATTTTAAATTTAATAATTATATATATAAATTAATAAAAAAAATTAAAAATATATGAGGGTATTGAATTTAGTGATGGTGGAAGAAAGAAAAAAAATTGACATCTTGCATAGCGCGCAATGGTGAGAATGTAATTCAAGACGTGTGAAGAGATAATTGCAAATTTGACACCCGCTATTAATATAATCTGATAAGAGCATCTCTAATTGATTCTCATTTGAGCATATTGGGTAAAGTGAAATAGACTAATTATACACCAAAATGAAAAAAAAAATAGCATTGAATTAGTAATAGAATTAGCCGACTCTAAATTCACTTAATTTTATAACTAAGCTTCTAATTTCAAATATGCAACTATCACACATGTGCATCTTATCTGTTGGTGGGATTTGAGGAGCATTTCAGGTCGACCTCAAAACTGTTTCATTGCTAGCAGTGATGATCCAAGCTCAAAATTTTTCGTCGAGGCTTGGCATAGTTCTCCCAATTGGTCAGCTGGTTTTTGCTGATTTTCGAGAATCCTATTTTTTAGAACTCAAAAGTGAAGAAGTGTATTAAAATTGTGTGTTGTTGATCACTTGTGAGTTTATCCATAATTAATTTGCGTGAAAAGTGTTAGAAACCGCTTCATCTAAAAGCTCGATCGAGAATCCAATTTTTTAGAACTCACAAGTGAAGAAGTGTATTAAAATTGTGTGTTATTGATCACTTGTGAGTTTATCCATAATTAATTTGCGTGAAAAGTGTTAGAAACCGCTTCATCTAAAAGCTCGAACTGTTAAAGAAGTTGAGCTTCTTTACATTTATATTAATTGGTCGAATATATTCTCTAATACTCCCCCTCACTTGTGGGGGGATTTCAACTTCTTTGGGGAGGTCCAACAAGTTGATAATTTATTCGGGTGGGGTCGCTCATGGCGGGAGTCGAACCCATCGCTCATGGCGGGAGTCGAACCCAGGACCTGCCACAAAGCTAGGCTCTGAGACCATGTTAGAAACCGCTTCATCTAAAACCTCGAACTTTTAGAGAAGTTGAGCTTCTTTACATTTATATTAATTGGTCGAATATATTCTCCAATAAAAAGTGTAACCATATTATAAGTGTGAGGAGCTACTACACTTAAGTACCCATTAATTTTATGATATATTTCTCACATCTTCCTCTCTGAGTACGTATATCCTACACACATGTGTACCATTCATCGTACACTCAGCCCATTCAAATATTGAAGCCCATCAGAGAAGGTCCATCATATAAATACTAATAGCCCAAAAAATAATTCTAGAATAAGATTTTTTTTCAGCCGTTCCGATGCCTGAACCCTAATCACCACATTTGCAGTGACGATCGTGTTTTTAGGTAAATTTTTGAAATATATTCCTGGATTTTGTTTGTATATTCTTTGTTCAAATCTTTTCCAATATGTAAAATGAAATCTTCATTGTAGTACGAATACATCGTTGCGCCATATTCCTCAAAAATTGTTGTGATTTTCCCTGCAGTCGTAGCGGCGGTGATAGTCCGACAACCCAATTTCATATATTCCGAAAAGGTACTATATATAAATATTTTATAATAATTTTGAAGTTTTAGATCTTAATCCTTCACAAAATCGTGATGATGTATTTGTGAAAATTTGTAGAATATATTTGTAAATAAATTTTCATTCACATGTTGGTAAATCTACATTCAAATATTGAGCAATATTCATTCACATCAATATGTTTTCATATTTAAAAAATATTCAGTTGATTTACCTCATTTAAATTATTGTATTAGAGCAATATTCATTCATATCATATGAAAATAATATTAAATGATCATTATACTGAATAATCCTTTTACATCAAGAATCCTTACTGATCCAATTAGTTGTATAAATATTTATTCTCGTATAAACTAATCTCCATTCGAATGTTAGTAAATCTTCAGTAGATATTATGTTTCAAATATTTGTATTGATATTTGTGAACTTTTTAAATTTAGATTGATCTGATTTATGTTAGTGTATTTATTATATTAAATATTTATATATGACAGGATGCAACAACAATCAGTAATCTTCAAACAAAGATGCACTCCAACCAAGTGAAGTTTGATTTGTTGGATAAAGCGACTAGCTGTAATTTTGTGGAATGATAGTTTTTTTAATGTAATTGTTGGTGCATACAGAAGCTATTTTCCATGGTTTATCACAAGCGCTAATTTTGGGGGAAAATTGAATATTTTTGTTATTGTAGTGTAATAGTTCTTTTCCTGAAGTTTAAAATATTATTCACTTATAGTCTCTAATATTCATTTATACAAACTGCAATCATTGAAAAGTAATAACAAAAATCATCACATTTGTTCATTTGCAAACTATCATTGAAAAGTAATAAAATAATCATCACATTTGTTCATTTGCGATATACTCGATCTATATAAAATCTACATCAATTAGTTATACTTTTAAATTTTATTTACACGAAATAAAATTATAACTTGTCTAAGAACTTGTCTAAATTAATAATCATCATAGAGATTTTGAAGTACACTTGTTGTTAAATTAATCATCATTAAAAAATAATGAAATCTTCATTTATAACATTGAAAATCATCATCACAAAACTAAAATTAATTAAATTTACGAGTATAATTGAAATCGATACTCCCAATTTTGAAATAATCAACTGAAAATAATACAATCCTCGTTTATTGAAACTAAAATCGCCATTACACATATCACTTACGAGTATATATAACACATATTGATCGACGAAACTTATTAAATTAATCCGCATTAAGATAAGAGAACATCATCATCCATCAAAAGTAAAATATTCATTTGAAATACTTGAATGAAATTAATCCGCATTAAGATAAGATAACATCATCATCTATCAAAAGTAAAATATTCATTTAAGATACTTGAAGCCTGATATGTATTAGAATAGATTTTAATATGAATATACAAAAGTGTAGCATTGAAATGGATTTTCCCTAATATTTTTCAATTTGAATTATCTTAAAACAAATATTTCACATAAATAACTACAGGTATATTTTCAAATCTAATATCGTAAATTAGAGTTTTTGAAATATTTCAAATTTGATAAATTTTCTTATTTAACATACACGAATTCTCCTTTGACATTAAGAACACAAATAAATTTATTTCGTTTTTTAGATTTTTGTCTAATAATTATAATAAGAAGATAAAAAACAGGTAATAAATAAAAAACAAGAAAAAAATAGAAGGAAAAAAAAGTAGAGAAAGAGAGAGAGAGAGGAGAGAAGAGAAGAAAGAGAAAATAAATAGAGAAAAATGAAAGATTTTTTTTTTTACCTTTTATAATAGAAACTATGTGTACCATCCTCACTGTACACCTATGTGTACAATATAATTTTTCTTCCTCTCTCATCTCTGATTTCAACCTTGGCCTTCGGACCTATTTGACTCATGAGACCGCACTCACCTATAGGGTTTCAAGGATTGTCATGTGAAATATGAAATTTTACTACAAATAAAATGACTTTAATATATTTTTTTGTCCATGTCAATTGAAATGTCTTGAATTCGAACCATAAACTTTACGGTTTTCAATTCAAATACTCAATCAATTGAGCTAACAACCTTCGACTTTAATGGTATATATATTGCAGAAATTTAAATACTCACACACACATTCGAACTTTGGACCTTACGATCCTCAAACTCAACCAACTGAGCTAACAGCTCTTGACAAACTAAAAATGTTATAAAATGACTTTAGCATTGCAGATGTTTCAAGCGCACGACTAGGACCTTTATTATTGTCGCAAGCGGCAAGTTGCGATTGTTGAATAATCTTGAAGTGCATGAAATTCATCATATACCTTGAGTTGACAAGGCAAGAGAGGAGTTTAGAAACAACATTTGTGTATTTTTTAACAATAACTATAAAAGTTGAGTGACCCTAAATATCCAGAATCTGAATATCCAAAATGTAAAATTTTCAAGTTAAATGACTTTTATAACCTTTAACAAACTATCACTCTTCTCACTTAATTTAATGCTTAATGTGCGCTTTTCTAGTTTTCTTGTAATGAATTTTCTTGATTGATTGTTTCAACATCCATTAAACTAAAATTTTCAAAATTAATTCGTATTAAATTTTATTTTAGTAATTTTTTAATAATTTATGTATACTGATTATCATATGTATTGGACGGTAAAAAAAAAAATCAATGTGATTATTATTAGTAGATAGAGAGAGTATGCTAAGAATTTTCATGCAAACAATACTATAAAAAATAAAAGTAAGTTAGAGGGATGTCAGTTTTTTACGATTTTATCTATGCTAAATCGAGTGGAGTAATCCATGTACATATTGACCATATATTTAATATTATTATATTAATTATACACTCAATCACACACACCGACAATATGGTGTATGTATCTACAGTTAATATGCTACCGAGAATAGTGTTGGGTGTGAAGTCCAATTCACGCCGGAGAAGACGATCGGAGCCGAGAAGACGAAGAGACCGAAATGGCGGTCGCCGGAGGAGGTCCGGCGATCGCGGGGCAGCGCCGGCGGGCGCCAAAAGGGTTTCAGCGGGCGCCGAAACCGGGGAAAGCGGACTGCATGTTTTGGGGGTTTTCGGCGGGCGCCGTTTGACCTCCGGCGGTCGCGGGCCGATTTCGGCAGTCGCCGAAATGGCATTGGCGGTCGCCGATGAGATGTCGGCCGACATTGATTTGGCCTGGTTATGTCGTCGGGCGACAATCGGGGGCTTTTAGAGCTGTGTACGCGTTTTCTTGCCCGATAAGTTTCCTACCCCTATATATATTATACCCTACTCGTGTATTAGGGTTATGAGAGCACCAGAAGCACAATAAAAGTCTAGAATAGTTAGAATAATAGAGAGCGTGAGTATACTGAGATACGTGTGTATTTGTAAACTCCCCGGAGTCGATTATTGCGTATTCTAGTGAAATCTGCAGCGGCGAGAGTGGACGTAGCCCTTGTTAACGGGTGAACCACTATAATTCTTGTGTCTTTAATTTCTCGTACTATTTTTCGTGTTTGTTTATCGTTTCTTGTAGAGACGGAATTGGGCGCAAATCCCAACAACTGGTATTAGAGCTTTGGTGGAAAAGCTTTGCAATCGAAGAAACGATGGGAGACATCACGACCTTTGGAGTTACGAGATTTGATGGCTTGGGTTTCGCATCTTGGAGGATGGAAATCGTAAACTATTTGGACGAGAACAATATTCATCACTCGTTGGAAGGCGCGAAGCCGGAGGAGACGAGCGAGGCGGATTGGGCTATCCTTGATCGAAAAGTACTCGGATTGATCCGATTTACGTTGTCGGAGAACGTTGCCAAGAAGGTGATGAAGGAGAAGACAACCGCGGGGATGATGATGGTGTTGTCCGATCTGTATAAGAAGCCATCGGTGACGAACAAAGCGGCGCTGTTGCAGAGGTTGTTCCATTTGAAGATGGAAGACGATGGTGTGGTTGCGACTCATGTGAACGAGTTCAACTCGATTGTCAAAGAAGTGGCTTCGTTTCAGATCGAGGTTGATGATGAAGTTCTGGCCCTGATCTTATTGGCATCGCTACCGATTAGCTGGGAACCAATAAGAAAGGCGTTGGGTGATTCCATGGGAGATGGGAAGTTGAAGCTTGAAGATGTGAGGGACCGCGTCCTTGCCGAGGGAGATCGGAGAAGGGATTCCGGGGAAGCATCTAGTACAACTACGTCGGCCATGTCCATGAGCCGAGATGAGTATCTCCATGGGGATTTCAAACGCAGTGGAAGGGTGAGTTCGAGCAACCGAAAGAAGAAGCAATTCAAGTGCTGGAATTGCAGAAAACTTGGTCACTTAAAGAGGCATTGTGGAGAGCTTTCGGGGTTCGGAGGCGGGACAAATGCGGTGACGGAAAAAGACGAGAGTGGAGATGTCTTGCTAACATCTTCTGAGCCTCTCGGAGACTCTTGGGTGCTTGACTCGGGAGCATCGTTTCACACAACGAAGAGACGTGAAGGCATGGAGTATTCCGTTGCCGGAGATCACGGTAAGGTTCATCTCGGGGATGGAAAGACCTTGGGCGTCGTGGGTGTTGGTAACGTGAAATTGAAGACGTCGTTTAGGCATACGTTGAAGCTGTCGAATGTAAGGTGTGTGCCGAAGCTGTGGAGGAATTTGATCTCGGTTAGCCAGCTTGAGAGGGGTGGACACAAAGTTACGTTCGAGAATGGGTCTTGGAAGGTGTCAAAGGGTGCGATGGTTATTGCTCGTGGTCGAAGGACGGGTACCCTTTACACTATGACTTGTGGTCGTGATATTGGTGTGGCCGACAACACCAATGAGCCTGAGCATTGTGGACTGGGTCGTATGAGCGAAAGAAGGTTGCAACCAAAAGTGAGTTCGGAGGAACCTCATATGGATCGGAGTCCGTGTCTCGAGAAGCAGAGAAGAGTACGATTCTCAGTAGCCGAGAGAGAATCGGAAGTTGGATAGCTGAGATATGATTTGGGAGATGTTCCGGTAGATGTGGCCCATGTAGACCAACCGGAGGAGGTCTCGATGTTCAATCATATGCTTTCAAAGCGAGATGACGTAGCAATGTTGGCTGAAAATTCGAACAATAGGACAATGAAAAACGGGATGAGCTCGTTATTGTCAAAGAGTGACTCGTTGGTAAGAGACGGGGTAATGTGTTCGGGTAAGATTCCTTGCAACTCTGCTGGAGGAAGTCTTATGAAAAATTTGAATAACATTGTTGAGGAGTCCGATATTTCGCATGCGGTGGGAGTTGTTAGACGATTTGGATGCAGCTCAGGGGATCGTTTTGGAGAGAGTCCGGTGATGAGGATTCTGGAAACGAAGAAGAGTATGCAAGGGAATCGTGAAGCTAACGGTGAAAATGTCGGTGGTTCTCGAAAGAAGACGTCGGGGATAGACGATGGGCATGCGAATGCCGACGTTGTCCATACAGTGGGAGTTAGCCGGTTCACAAGCAATTCGGGGAAGCGACGTTTGGGAGCTTTTAGAAGCTTGGTTTCAATGTTGCGGTTTCGGAGGTCCGAAAGGGAGTTGCGAGGTGATGAGAAGGTTAACGGGGATGGCAATGTGATGAAGGCCTGGAAGAACCTGAGAAGTCGCGATGCGTCGAAGTTGGTGGATACTTCGACTGAGCGACGTTGGTGAGAACCGGGGATGGCGCTGCAGTGGGAGGTGTTCGATGATCGAGATTCACCTCCAAGTGAGATGAGAAGATAGGGGTCGTTAATGAACTTCAAGTGGGAGATTGTTGGGTGTGAAGTCCAATTCACGCCGGAGAAGACGATCGGAGCCGAGAAGACGACAAAAGGGTTTCAGTGGGCGCCGAAACCGGGGAAAGCGGACTGCATGTTTTGGGGGCTTTCGGCGGGCGCCGTTTGACCTCCGGCGGTCGCGGGCCGATTTCGGCGGTCGCCGAAATGGCATTGGCGGTCGCCGATGAGATGTCGGCCGACATTGATTTGGCTTGGTTATGGCGTCGGGCGACAAGCGGGGACTTTTAGAGGTGTGTACGCGTTTTCTTGCCCGATAAGTTTCCTACCCCTATATATATTATACCCTACTCGTGTATTAGGGTTATGAGAGCACCAGAAGCACAATAAAAGTCTAGAATAGTTAGAATAATCGAGAGCGTGAGTATACTGAGATACGTGTGTATTTGTAAACTCCCCGGAGTCGATTATTGCGTATTCTAGTGAAATCTGCAGCGGCGAGAGTGGACGTAGCCCTTGTTAACGGGTGAACCACTATAATTCTTGTGTATTTAATTTCTCGTACTATTTTTCGTGTTTGTTTATCGTTTCTTGTAGAGACGGAATTGGGCGCAAATCCCAACAAATAGTGCTCTCGGTGTAGCATCTCATATACTGTTTTTTTTAGTCCGTATTCAATAAGATTAATATTATAATTATCCTTGATTAATTGTGATTGGTTATCCAGAATATGGATACAAATCTTTTCCCATAAAAGTTTTAACAAAGTAATAAACAATCAAAATAAATATCGGTAATTATCTTTGGCAAATTATGGCATGGGTAGAATTATAGTTTTTAATTTATATTTTTCTATTATAATATTATAAATATTATTGAATTTCATATATGTTGGTTTACGTAGCCTATTACAGTGCACGTTTCTGGACTAGTAAACAGTACTACTGAATACTTTACACGTTTCCAGAAACTAAAATAAAATAAAGAAATGAAGAAGATGAGAAACACTCGAACAGATCTTCAACTCCGGTGGAACGTCAGAACTGGACACGAACTTCGATCAGATTGCGGGTAGTCGAGGCGCTTTCGCTATCTGCAAGACAAATACGTCACGTGTTTGCTACGGTTTTCAGACGTAATGTCCCCAAAGATACAACGACTGTCAATGTTCTTATTCTGAAGCAACCAGAAAAGAACCACTTTCGAACAGGAAAAAGTAGGGAGTATGAACTTGTATGAAAATGCTGGGGATTGCTTTTGCGTTTTTTCTGTGTATGAAATGCAAACTAAGACTCGCTATTTATAGGAGCTCCAAGCATGTGAGGGGTCAACAACTCTTTACTCAAGCATTCAATCACGTGGTTAATGGGGCCAATAACTTCCCCATGACCAGCACATTCAAACTTTGTAACCGCAAAGAATGAACATGGTCATCTGACTTTTGAGGATTTTCGAAATTCAAAATAATATTAATATAATTATATTATACAATATTATTTTCTAATCAGGCCTTAAGCCTTTTTTGTGTTCAACCAAACCAGCCCACTTCACGTAGGCCCAATCAACAAAAATAGTTCAGCCCGTCAGCAAAACTATTATGATGGCCAGGCCCAGAAGCCCCAAGGAAGCCCAAAGTCCAAGATCCAAGTCCAAGTCCAAGGACGAGGCGAGGCGGGTCGGGTCGGGTCGGGACGGGACGGGATGGGACGGGCCGAGCCGAGCCGAGCCGAGCCGACGGACGGACGGACGCGCGTGTGGCGATTGCCATGTACCTTAACGGTCCATGGTCTTACTCACTTATTGAACACATTAATCCTCCAATCACTTATTAAGTGTAATAACTTTATTACACATTTCAATGTAATAAAGTCTTACACTTTATTACATATTCAATTAAATGCCTTTTTAATTGGCTATCTTTAACAATTTATTTCTCACTCACCGAGGGTACATATTCTCCATGTAATGCCCCGTTATTTTTATTAAATTAAATACAGCGGAAGAAAATAATTTTATTTAAACGCGGGCGCTACGAAATTTAACTTTGAAAATTCGCTTTAGAAAAACTTGACAAACCAACTTAAGAAAAATAATAAGTAGCAAAATTTATTCATGAAAAAGAAATATTCCAAATGCAAACTTGAATAGCGGAAACAAAGTTGAATAAAATTGAAAATATGTTTGAGAAGAATTTTATTGAAATAAATTAGGAAATTCCATCGTCACTCTTCTCGCTCGGCATCCTCGTTAGTTCCTGAAAAAAAAGGGCGTTGAAGGTGTGAGCTTAAAGCTCAGTAGGACAATTACTCGTTTAACCCATGAATCGAATATATGCACAAACCATATGAACACCACATAGAATGAATAATAATACTTGACTGCGATAAACTTGTTATCGTGAATACTGTGATAAACTTGTTATCGTGAACTGCGATAAACTTGTTATCGTGAACTGCGATAAACTTGTTATCGTGAATACTGCGATAAACTTGTTATCGTGAATACTGCGATAAACTTGTTATCGTGAATACTGCGATAAACTTGTTATCGTGAATACTGCGATAAACTTGTTATCGTGAACTGCGATAAACTTGTTATCGTGAACTGCGAGTTGGGCCAACTATTGCGTCTCCCCATCGACCCTTTTCCCCGGTCTCCGGTTACAACGATGGAATGAGCTGCGTTAATCCCTCTCGACCCTTTTCCCCGGTCTTAGGTTATAACGATTATTCGTATGCATATTTAAACCACATAATGAACACATAGAGTACACATATATAGCAAGTCATGAAATCAACGAATAAACCCAACAACTTGTACCTACCTCGATTTGTCGTGGCATGAAATACTAGAGTCGAGTGCGCGTCTAACACTTCAAGGACTGAACTAGAAACTTCCTTAACTTGAGGGGTTGAAAATATAATATTTAAAACTTCATTGGGATCCAAAATTAATTTCTTGATGTATAGATGGTCTGGCCTATAATAATTCAATGTACAAGGACCTTATTATAAATAACACATGTTATTAGGATTTATTGACGTAAGTTGGAGATTTAGAATTCACTTTTTAACCTTTTTCTAATTGCAGAGGAAGAGATATCGGGAGAACTCATTTCCCCCTTTTCAAATTGCAGAGGGAGAGAGAGACATCGTGAATGAGGAATTGCAGAGGCTGAGGAATAGTCCTTCTCGCCGACGATTGACCATAAATGCTTGATTGTGCGACGTGCGGCGGCAGTCCTATTTCGCCTCGGAGGAGGGGCGTCGATATTTCCGCCGGACGGATCTGGAGGTGTTCGGCGGCGACGCGGCGGCAATACACGCTCGACCTTTCGTGGTATCGTCTCGATGAATCCGGTGGGGGTGTCGAAAACTCCTGCAACTGGGCTGAAGCGGGACAACGCTCAGGCGGTGACGTCCGGTGTTGATCGACTAGATGCCGACCATGGATGGCAGCGACGGGATCCCTGTTCTCGTAGAAATCTGGGATGGTGTTTGGGGATGGGATTTTGGGAAGTAGATCTACTCATTATTTGGCTCATCTACAGCTAATTGAACAGAGGTTCTTGGATTATTTTACTCGCTCGAATATTGACCGACAGAGGGATGTGTTCTTGGAAGTATGGAGTCGGTTCTTTGTAGTATATGATTAATGTATTTTAATGGTTCTGGTATCCGACGTGTGGAGTAGGAGATAATATTTATGTATGATTAGGGTTGTGTTTAAGAGATGATTTTGAAATATGAGATGACGAGGGATTGAATCATCTATCGGATAGGAATCAGAGTTTACAGGAGTTTGTTTTGGTGGAACTAGGAATTGAGAGTTTACCGGAACTTGTTTTGGTTAGACTTTATTTTTTTATGGGCTAGAAAACGAGATAGTCGGACTTTGGGTTGTTGGTAAAAATATAATGGAATGAAATAAAAATGGGCTAAAATTCAAGTGGGCTTGAATTTAGTTTAAGGTTAAGCTACGATTTGTTAAAGAAATTTTAGAAATTAAAATAATAAAAAACGGGTCGTTACAATCTCCCCTCCTTAGATAAATTTCGTCCCCGAAATTTGAATATTGCTAAGGCTTAAAATTGTTTCAGTTCATACTAGAATAAGATTTCTGCCATCAAAATTCTTTAACTTAAAGTTCTTTTGTGTGATGTTATTGAGCTCATTCTAAAGTCTCTAATTGCTTAGAATACTATATCCTAAACATGTGATGAACATGTAACATGCCATAGAGTGAATCATAATCATGCAACATATCATAAAGTGAACATGTAACATAGCATATGGTGAACCTAACATAGCATAGAGTGAATCAAAATCATGGAATGCTGCATAGAGGAAACATGAACACCTGAGTAGCATAGAATGAACATAAACATGTAAAGTAGCATAGGTTGGACACGTAACTTGGCATAGAGTGAAAATGAGAAAATAAGTAGCATAGCTAGAATATTTATCATAACATAAACTGAACATGAGCTTGTAAGGTAACATAGAGTGATCATGTAGCATACCATAGAATGAACATGTAAATGTCATAGAGTAAGCATGTAACATAGCATAGAGTATGGACGTGTAACGTAGTTAGTGTAGATTGAACATGAACATGCAACGTAGCTTAGTTAGAACATGTAACATAGCATAAAGTGAACAGAGCACGTAAGTGGCATAGAATGAATATGAACATTTAAATCTTTTAACTGTTGCGTACCTTGAGGAGACTGACGAGGATGGATTACTTTTTTTTTTCTTTTTTTTTCAAACAACCAAGAATCGTAATGCTCTGATACCAACTGTAACGCCCCGTTATTTTTATTAAATTAAATACAGCGGAAGAAAATAATTTTATTTAAACGCGGGCGCTACGAAATTTAACTTTGAAAATTCGCTTTAGAAAAACTTGACAAACCAACTTAAGAAAAATAATAAGTAGCAACATTTATTCATGAAAAAGAAATATTCCAAATGCAAACTTGAATAGCGGAAACAAAGTTGAATAAAATTGAAAATATGTTTGAGAAGAATTTTATTGAAATAAATTAGGAAATTCCATCGTCACTCTTCTCGCTCGGCATCCTCGTTAGTTCCTGAAAAAAAAGGGCGTTGAAGGTGTGAGCTTAAAGCTCAGTAGGACAATTACTCGTTTAACCCATGAATCGAATATATGCACAAACCATATGAACACCAAATAGAATGAATAATAATACTTGATTGCAATAAACTTGTTATCGTGAATACTGCGATAAACTTGTTATCGTGAACTGCGATAAACTTGTTATCGTGAACTGCAATAAACTTGTTATCGTGAACTGCGATAAACTTGTTATCGTGAATACTGCGATAAACTTGTTATCGTGAATACTGCGATTAACTTGTTATCGTGAACTGCGATAAACTTGTTATCGTGAACTGCGATAAACTTGTTATCGTGAACTGCGAGTTTGGCCAACTATTGCGTCTCCCCATCGACCCTTTTCCCCGGTCTCCGGTTACAACGATGGAATGAGCTGCGCTAATCCCTCTCGACCCTTTTCCCCGGTCTTAGGTTATAACGATTATTCGTATGCATATTTAAACCACATAATGAACACATAGAGTACACATATATAGCAAGTCATGAAATCAACGAATAAACCCAACAACTTGTACCTACCTCGATTTGTCGTGGCATGAAATACTAGAGTCGAGTGCGCGTCTAACACTTCAAGGACTGAACTAGCAACTTCCTTAACTTGAGGGGTTGAAAATATAATATTTAAAACTTCATTGGGCTCCAAAATTAATTTCTTGATGTATAGATGGCCTGGCCTATAATAATTCAATGTACAAGGACCTTATTATAAATAACACATGTTATTAGGATTTATTGACGTAAGTTGGAGATTTAGAATTCACTTTTTAACCTTTTTCTAATTGCAGAGGAAGAGATATCAAGAGAACTCATTTCCCCCTTTTCAAATTGCAGAGGGAGAGAGAGACATCGTGAATGAGGAATTGCAGAGGCTGAGGAATAGTCCTTCTCGCCGACGATTGACCGTAAATGCTTGATTGTGCGACGTGCGGCGGCATTCCTATTTCGCCTCGGAGGAGGGGCGTCGATATTTCCGCCGGACGGATCTGGAGGTGTTCGGCGGCGACGCGGCGGCAATACACGCTCGACCTTTCGTGGTATCGTCTCGATGAATCCGGTGGGGGTGTCGAAAACTCCGGCAACTGGGCTGAAGCGGGACAACGCTCAGGCGATGACGTCCGGTGTTGATCGACTAGATGCCGACCATGGATGGCAGCGACGGGATCCCTGTTCTCGTAGAAATCTGGGATGGTGTTTGGGGATGGGATTTTGGGAAGTAGTTCGACTCATTAGTTGGCTCATCTACGGCTAATCGAACAGAGGTTCTTGGATTATTTTACTCGCTCGAATATTGACCGACAGAGGGATGTGTTCTTGGAAGTATGGAGTCGGTTCTTTGTAGTATATGATTAATGTATTTTAATGGTTCTGGTATCCGACGTGTGGAGTAGGAGATAATATTTATGTATGATTAAGGTTGTGTTTAAGAGATGATTTTGAAATATGAGATGACGAGGGATTGAATCATCTATCGGATAGGAATCAGAGTTTACAGGAGTTTGTTTTGGTGGTACTAGGAATTGAGAGTTTACCGGAACTTGTTTTGGTTAGACTTTATTTTTTTATTGGCTAGAAAACGAGATAGTCGGACTTTGGGTTGTTGGTAAAA
Organism: Euphrasia confusa; assembly: GCA_954870475.1. Classification (NCBI taxonomy): domain Eukaryota; kingdom Viridiplantae; phylum Streptophyta; class Magnoliopsida; order Lamiales; family Orobanchaceae; genus Euphrasia; species Euphrasia confusa. The sequence goes on from OX940954.1 coordinate 20,612,544, forward strand.
ATATAATGGAATGAAATAAAAATGAGCTAAGATTCAAGTGGGCTTGAATTTAGTTTAAGGTTAAGCTACGATTTGTTAAAGAAATTTTAGAAATTAAAATAATTAAAAACGGGTCGTTACACTCCACCTCTATCACTTCGGATTATTTTAATTCGTTTACCAAGTTGATTTTCAACCTCAGCTTTATACTTGGTAAAAGCCTCTAAGGCTTCGTCTTTGCTACTTAAGAAATATAAGTAACAATATCTAGTACAATCATCAATAAACGTGATGAAGTACTTTTTTCCACCTCTTGTTTGTACAAATTTCAAATCGCATATATCAGTATGGATTAAACCAAGAGGTTCAGTACACCTTTCAATTGAGGGAAAAGGTAACTTAGCCATTTTGGCTTCAACACAAATTTCACATTTCTTTTGTGTATCAATTTTTGAAGTTTGTAATAATTCCAAATTCATCAATCTTTTAAATGCATTTAGATTTACATGTCCTAATCTAATATGCCACAAATCAGAACACTCAAGCAAGTAAACCGAAACAGAATCAATTTTATTAATGCTCGAGGCAACAGAGGGTACACAGCGCACAACCATTACATTCATTTTGAACAGTCCATTGTCGAGATAGCCCCGACCAAGGAAGGTTCCAAACTTAGTCAAAATAAATTTCTTAGCATCAAAGACAAGTTTAAAACCATGCTCAACTAGGAGAGACCCGAAGACTAAGTTCTTGCGGATGTCTTGGACATGCAGCACATCCTTCAACAGCAGCTCCTTTCTAGAGGTGAGCTTCAGGGTCACGTTCCCAACTCCAGCAACAGTAAACGAGGAAGAGTTCCCCATGCTAAGAATTTTCACGCAAACAATACTATAAAAAATAAAAGTAAGTTAGAGGGACGTCAGTTTTTTACGATTTTATCTATGCTAAATCGAGTGGAGTAATCCATGTACATATTGCTGGAATTCGATATCCCGGGGTATCAAAAATTGCGGAACCGATAACCCCGACCGAAATCCCGTCGCCGGAAACCGATCACGAACGCCACGAAGAACCGGGCTCGACAAGAGCATCGCCGCGGGATGAACCCGCGGCTAAACCCTAGCCGAGCCCCACCGTGGGGCTCGCGATCGATGATGATCGCGTGGGGCTGCTCCGGCAGCCCCGGGCGGTGAGTCCGGCGACTCACCGCCACCATCGACGGGAGGGGGGACCACCAGCCGCGGCGCGAAGCCGCGACGGTCCCCGGCGATCGAGCTAGGGCTCGATCGCCCCAGCCGCGGCTTTCCTTCGATGCATGCCGGCGGTCGAAGCCCTAGGCTCGACCGCCACCCCCTCGTCTCCCAGCCGAGGGTTCCTTCGAAATTCGCCGGGAATCTCGAATCCCCGTCCCCGAAGTTCGTCGTTTACCCGGATCGTGTGTTCATGCATGTATCACAATGTAATTGAACATAAAATCACACAAGGAGTTTTATGATCATACCTTTGATTCGTTGTGCGGAGAAACGAAATCAAGTTGAAGACCTTTGAATCTTCCTACGTATTCCTTGCACTCCGTTCGAACGTCGGGTGGGCGACGATCTATCGAACTCCTATGGATCTCCTTCAACTCTCTAGAATATCAAGTATGATAATCTTGTCTTATGATTTATGAAGGTCATGTAGTGCTTTTATAGGCTACGTAGGGGATCTAAAGGAGGTGGAATATTGGGCTTCCAATATTGAAGATTAAATTGAGCCCACTGCCCAAGTCCATTAATCCTTATCAATATTAATTAATTTATTTTCCACTATATAAATTAATTGCACTCCCAATATTAAACCATATTATATCAAATAATATTTCTCCGGTAGTATTATTTATTCCGTGTATTTAAGATTTAAATATCCATGAATAAAATTAATTTATTGCTAATTAATTTATTCATTTCTTTAATCCGAGACTAGTACCATTCAACCTTAATTATTGTGCGGAACGAATCCACTCATGAGGTTTACACAATAATTCCTTATGATCTCATCTCGGGGATATTATCAACCCTTCCGGGATACACTGTCCGGTCAATTATTCACGGCATGCCATATATGAAATATAGTGACCCAACTTAACCGGTAATTAACCCAATAATTAAATCGGTTAATTCCTTTGGTAAATCAAAGTCACTTATATTAAATATACACACCCGCAATAATATCGGGGATTAAGAATAAAATACACTGAGACTCGAATCGATTATCGCCGGCAATCCTAATCGATGAATCTCAACGATCCGCTCAATACACCAAGTGTACAAGTGTGATAAAATAATTAAGATAAATTATTTTCTCTCTCACACAACGACTATACCGATGGATTGGTCCGGGTCCATCTAGGTCGTGAGCCACTGCTTGATTAAATACGAGTAACCGATAGTATGATCTTCTGTGTGCCCATGCAACACCATACTAACTACAACGTATAAAATCTAGGACTATGATTTGCATATATTTAATTAATAATAATTAAAAGCAAACGATTGTTTATTAATTTAATAGATTAAATGCTATGACCGGGAGTTTACCGTTACTTAAATCTAGACATTAAGTACACAACTCCAACAATCTCCCACTTGTACTAAGGTCTAGTCATTTCCTCCAAACTCCCGGTTCCCATACTCATCACGTGCTTTAAAGTGTACTTCCGAGAAGTACTATGTGAGTGAGCAATCTAGGTTGCCGCTCTGAAGTTATCTTGGTGACTACTACGTCGTCTCCCTCGACGATGACTCGTATCAGGTGGTACTTGCACTATGTGTTATCATCACTTTTAGACTTATGACTTCTTCCGGTTTACCATGCACTGCTATGTAATAGCCTTTGATAAACCAAGAGTCATATCCAAGTCTTAGAGGTTATCCCGTAACCTAACCAAAACTTCCGCTGCCTCTGAGGCTGCTATTCGGTTATGATAGAGTCTGAGAAGCGTCCTGCTTATCACTCTTTCATTTCATTGTTCCACCTCTTTCTAAAAGTGAACACATAGCCTGATATCGACTTACACTGGTCCTTCTTTGATTTTTGGGATCTGAGAAACTGTAATCTAAGAAGATTTCGTCTTGCTCCGTAAGTCAGCACTATGAAAGCACTCTTACAGCATTCGAACATCCCTCATCCAGATTACTTTGATATCCTCCCACTACGCAAACCGCATAGTTGATATCAGGTTCTTGTTTTCCAACAATGCATTTAAGCTTTCCACACAAAGTGTAGGAAACTGCTTTGTCTTCATCTATCTCCTTCATGTGTTCAAAACACATATCCTTTAGATAGATGTATATTCTGTCTCTGAAAGGCAATAACCTTTCTCAGAAGTATGCATGTTTAAAACAAACCATAATCGTATAAGGTATCTAGGAGAAGTACAATGTTCTTATCGTTAGAACGAACGATCTTAAGAACATCCTCTAACTTCTACTCAATCTTATATCTCGATTTATTTAGACAACCATTATTTTATGTCTGACAATATCTTTACATTGTTGCCAATGATAAAATATTATCTACATAAGATCTCCGAGAAACACCACCTTGTTTTCCATTATGTCTCTAATACACCTATCGTCTTTGCCATTTTGATGAATCCATAAAATGGACTATCTCATCAATTTGCAAGTTCCACGATTTACAGCTTTGTTACAATTCACGAATGAATTTACTAAGCTTGTACTCTAAATGATCTAGCCTCTTAACAATAAACCTTATTGTTCCAAGCAGGCACATTTAGATCTAGTACCACCCTCATGCAGAGCTAGGGATCGATTTCATCTCTACTAGATCCAGAGTCCGAACTCCTCTAGTCTTATGAATATCTCTAGTTGTCCAACAACCTCCCACTGCAATGGCGTCCCGGTGTATAACAATAATAACAGTAGGTGCAGTATGTGGTGTACTTCTACTCGGTTTGGTTGGTTCCCAGTCTTTTGTCCTTTTTCTCATCTCAAGGTATTACGTCAGTTCAGGCTTTGTGGTTCATCTAATAGTCTTTCTCTATGAACCGGACGAGACGTCCCTCTGGTTTATAGTACTATAGAACACACAACATTTTGTTCATCTAGGATATCCTACAACCATATTGAATATGCCGTTGTATCCAGGAATATCCATAGAACATAGGTGGTTCCGATCAACTTGTTCTTTCACTATTAGATCTCCATTTCTTATTTACAACGCACCATTTCTACACGTAAGTGTATGGTGCGGCCCTTTGGGATTGAATCCCAATATTTGATTATGCTATGTGTTACTTAGATAAGTGATGGCCTCCGCGACCGAGTCGCAGGCTCCTAATGGATATACTTTGATGGTTCCCCATAATAGCTTATGTGTCCATTGACTAGTCAAAACACTTTGCTTTTATGGCACATTAAGTATTCTAATCCATCACCGAGTATTCTTGAGAGAATTACTCGTACCTTTCTAATTTACACATATGTCTGCATATCTAATCATTTCCAATACTTGTCTGAATTCTATCCTTTATCCAGAAAGGTTTGCTTAGACGTATTATCCTCCAAATTCAATCCTTAGGTCGGAAGGTCCATTCCTTCAACTATAATTGATCAAATCAATTTCGACCATTTGAATTTAATTTGAAAATACTACTAAGTATAAGAACTCACAAGTATAATGATTAAACAAAGAAATATATCTAATAAGTAAAACAAGTTATAGAACGGTTTGTTGCATTGTGGTAGACTTAGGATCTATCATTCATATATTGCTATCTAATGTACCAGAATAGATAACGCCATTATTTCTTATCAAAATCATCCAATGATTAAAGAAATAAAATATCCATTCATAAATAATAGAAATCCAGAACAAAACGTTCTTTCTAAAATAAAGGGTACATAATGCAATAATCTTAAAATGAAATCCTATTTAACTACTAAAGTAGATAAATGTCTTCCACTGCAACAGCTGCCTCCTCCACAGCTTTGCCTTGACTATTCCTCCATTTCCAAGTCTTTGGGTTCCCTGGTGTCCCTGCATTTTAAATGCATACATACCGTCAGTGGATCCATATCTACCAACCAGGTTCTGGTAGATAAACCAGCTGACTATGTTTCAAAGACTAAGGAGAGAATCTCATACCTTCTCCAGGAGAAAATAAAGACTTCCAGTCCCCAGACAACTTTCTTTTAGAATGACTGCCCGAAGGCTTTCTCACCCTATTCCGTGGTCCAAGTGCAGGACTACAGGGCCTCTTTGTCTGCTTCTCCATTCCTTGGTCTATGCCCTTAGGTTCGAAACCTTTGGCTTTGGCCATGAGAGCTTGCGATTGTCTCAACTCATCCAAAAGGTCCAGCATCTCGAAAACGTGTTCAAGCGTTTCCTCAAAGCGACTGACCTTTATGAGTATCCTCATCGCCTCTTTTCTAACCTTCTCGTTGTCTCTAAACATAAGCTTGAGTTTCAGCATGATGTCATGATTGGTGGTTAATGCAAAAGCACTATTCCACTTCTCAAAATCAGCCATTTCCTCAATAGTTGAGACACATGTTGGTTCAGGAGGGCAAAGTTCACTGAGTACTAAATTGTATTCAGCAACAGTCTGGGAAATGTCTAACTCTTTATTCCATCCAACAATGTATGGAACTAGTGCGTTGAATTCCTTGAGTATCATAGAAAGTGGGTTCATAGCTATTCTCTAAACCTATAAGCACATTTAAACAAACAATCAATTTAATATCCGATATTATCTCCCTCAAATAATATCATTAAATTACTAATCACATCTAAAATCCCATCAGGTAAGGCAAGCCACGTGGTGTGGACGTTTACCCACCCAAATGATTTAGCAATTAGGTTTTCTTTGGTCATACATCACTTATAGCGTAACCTCGTGGGGAGGAATACTATAATGCGTATCTAAGTGTAAACCATTACTCAGCACCAAAGTAAATCGTTTGGAATTGCTATATCACCGCAAGCCACGTGGTGTGGACGTTTACGATAATTTCACAACTCTTCACAATTCCTTACAACTGTCTACATCAATTAATCCAAAATCCGTTAGTATAGCAAGCCACGTGGTGTGGACGTTTACTACACCAAGAGATTTTTATAATTGACTCCCAATTACGAGATGCATTCGATTTTCGTAGATCAAGACGCGGAGAATCATAAGTGAAACTCGAAGTTTCTAACCAGTGATTCACCATGCGAACAACCCTATCTCTCATAAATGAGGGAGCCGAGCAGACAATCGATCCATCTATCAAAGAATGGTACGACTGCCTCTAATTTGTGTCATCCACATGACCAAGTGGCTTTGGCTCCATTCCACTCCCCGGGGTGAGAATGAGTCGACTTGAAGTCAGTTTCAGAAAGACAAATTAGGCATTGTTTGATAAACTTAATCAATGTTTCTTGTAAAAGGAATTACAAGAATTCTCCTCCAATGACACATCTATATGAACTTCAAAAGTCCATAAGAGTCACCAAGAGAACAGTAATGGAGACCATGGGAATGTTTCCATCCCCTCTCCCACTTAGATTTTTATAACAAAGGGATACGCTATCTAATGCATAATTAAACACATAAGCATGCATACAAGCAATAAAGCACATAGCACATAGTCAAAATAAGCTAGAAAATTATTTTCCGACTATCATGGCTTTATTCCATCTCCGTATGTGTCTTCTAGTCTTCAGTCTTCGTTCTTGAATGCTCCATGTGACGAGAATATTAATCCCAATATTTAAATCTATTTATTTTTAATAAATCCAAAAGATACTCAATTCGAAAATTAAGTCAATCGAATAAATCAAAAATAAAATTAAATATTATTAATATTTTTATTTATTTATTTTCCTATCTAATTCTATTAAATCTCTAGAATAATCTATCCAAGTCAAACTTGGAATATTCTAGAAGACTTCTATAATAGAATAAGGAAATAAAATAAATTAGGACTCTTCTACTTTCCAAGATTAATTAATTTCCATTACTATGAAAATTCCCATAAAATAGGAATAATCAATTAGGAAATAAATCAATCCTAAATTAACTTTTATTCCTTTCCAATTCTATTAAATCTCTAGGATCCTATTCCAAGTAGAACTCGGAATACTCTAGAAGACTTCCATAATAGAATAAGGAATAAAATTAATTCCAATTAATTCTTTTCCTAATCCATGAGAATTCCCAAAAATAGGAAAACTCAATTAGGAAAACCGAATCAATTAGGTAAGTAGAATCTAGGTAGGAGTAGGAGTAGCACGGGTTGGGGATCCCCGCACCACCACCACCACCACCGACCGCCGCCACCACCGGAGAGGGCCGCCGCCGCCTCCCCAGCCGGCCGGCCACCACCATACCGGCGGCAGCCCCTAGCCGAGGGGCGATCGACCCCTCCCCATGGCTTCGGTCATGGGGTCGATCATGGGGTTGATCGACCCCCCGGTTCTTCGTCCTCTTCGTCTTCTTCGTCACACGAGTTCTCCGGCGGTCGTCTCGGCATCGATCCAACGTAAATAAATTACAAGAAATAAATTTACAATTCCGGTATCGATTCTATACATGAAATCGACCCTATACACTTTCCGGAAAACATAGAACAATAATAATAAATCTAAATTCGGTCAACCCCCCGAATTTTTACTATTACAAGCATTCATCCACACAAAACGAATCTCGACATGTCCGAGAGTTTAATAACGAATAATCATGGCAAAATTAAATAGCAATTAATTAAACGAATAATTAACAATTAATTTAAACCATGATAGTCGGAATCCCTGCAAGGTAGAACACAATTGAATACATACATGAACACGAAACCAAACGCTCTGATACCAATTGCTGGAATTCGATATCCCGGGGTATCAAAAATTGCGGAACCGATAACCCCGACCGAAATCCCGTCGCCTGAAACCGATCACGAACGCCACGAAGAACCGGGCTCGACAAGAGCATCGCCGCGGGATGAACCCGCGGCTAAACCCTAGCCGAGCCCCACCGTGGGGCTCGCGATCGATGATGATCGCGTGGGGCTGCTCCGGCAGCCCCGGGCGGTGAGTCCGGCGACTCACCGCCACCATCGACGGGAGGGGGGACCACCAGCCGCGGCGCGAAGCCGCGACGGTCCCCGGCGATCGAGCTAGGGCTCGATCGCCCCAGCCGCGGCGTCCAGCCGCGGCTTTCCTTCGATGCACGCCGGCGGTCGAAGCCCTAGGCTCGACCGCCACCCCCTCGGCTCCCAGCCGAGGGCTCCTTCGAACTTTGCCGGGAATCTCGAATCCCCGTCCCCGAAGTTCGTCGTTTACCCGGATCGTGTGTTCATGCATGTATCACAATTCAATTCACATAAATTCACACGAAGGAGTTTATGATCATACCTTTTGATTTGTTGTGCGGAGAAACAAAATCAAGTTGAAGACCTTTGAATCTTCCCACGTATTCCTTGCACTCCGTTCGAACGTCGTGTGGGCGACGATCTATCGAACTCCTATGGATCTCCTTCAACTCTCTAGAATATCAAGTATGATAATCTTGTCTTATGATTTATGAAGGCCATGTAGTGCTTTTATAGGCTACGTAGGGGATCTAAAGGAGGTGGAATATTGGGCTTCCAATATTGAAGATTAAATTGAGCCCACTGCCCAAGTCCATTAATCCTTATCAATATTAATTAATTTATTTTCCACTATATAAATTAATTGCACTCCCAATATTAAACCATATTATATCAAATTATATTTCTCCGGTAGTATTATTTATTCCGTGTATTTAAGATTTAAATATCCATGAATAAAATTAATTTATTGCTAATTAATTTATTCATCTCTTTAATCCGAGACTAGTACCATTCAACCTTAATTATTGTGCGGAACGAATCCACTCATGAGGTTTACACAATAATTCCTTATGAATTCATCTCGGGGATATTATTAACCCTTCCGGGATACACTGTCCGGTCAATTATTCACGGCATGCCATATATGAAATATAGTGACCCAACTTAACCGGTAATTAACCCAATAATTAAATCGGTTAATTCCTTTGGTAAATCAAAGTCACTGATATTAAATATACACACCCGCAATAATATCGGGGATTAAGAATAAAATACACTGAGACTCGAATCGATTATCGCCGGCAATCCTAATCGATGAATCTCAACGATCCGCTCAATACACCAAGTGTACAAGTGTGATAAAATAATTAAGATAAATTATTTTCTCTCTCACACAACGACTATACCGATGGATTGGTCCGGGTCCATCTAGGTCGTGAGCCATTGTTTGATTAAATACGAGTAACCGATAGTATGATCTTCTGTGTGCCCATGCAACACCATACTAACTACAACGTATAAAATCTAGGACTATGATTTGCATATATTTAATTAATAATAATTAAAAGCAAACGATTGTTTATTAATTTAATAGATTAAATGCTATGACCGGGAGTTTACCGTTACTTAAATCTAGACATTAAGTACACAACTCCAACAGTGGGGTGAGCGCAGAGACACACTCCCACCTTTTCTTTGAGTGCCCCTTCTCACAGGATTGCTTGCAGAGATTACAGGTGGAGGTGGGATTTCTATGGCCACGTGGTGGTTGGCATAGTGCAGTATTACGGGCTGCTAGTCGATGGCGTGGGAGACATTTGATATCTTGCGCGTATCGTGGACTTCTCGCTGCTCTGATATATTATATTTGGCTAGAGAGGAACACAAGGATACATGAGGCACGGTCGGTGTCGTCTGGAGTGGTGGCTTCTCAGGCGATTTCTATCATACAGGAGAGGATACACTCGTTACGACTCCCTGATTCTCTTCAGGCACGGGCACTGAAGAGAGTATGGCATATAGCCTGGTGATTGTATTTATATTGTTTAGTGCTATATGTTAGTTTGGCGGATTGGAGAGCTAGCATGTTAGCTCTGTGATGCGGTAGGATTTTTCATTCCCTATGCGTTGCACTGTATCATACATTTATTTTTCTATGTGATTCACCTTTACCTAAAAAAAAAAGTTTTAAATGAAATCAAGCTTCAACCTTTCTTTTATGTTTCCTAATAATTTTAGAGTATTCTGCGTTAATAATTTATTTATCTTTTATTTTATTATGTAATTTACTTAATTTACTGTAATTTATAATATTTTATGTAACTCACAATTATTATTATAATAAAATTTATATTATTCCTATTTAATTTTATGTTAATTTTATTTGTGTTGTAACTTACGAAAGAGTATTTGTATTTAATCTTTATAATATATAATTTAGCTAAAATCATTTGATTTATTTGTATTTACACTTAATCATTAAAAAATATATTTATGTTCACACTTATTAAAAATTAATAATCGTTAGATTAATAATTTTGTTCACACCTACTATCTACTGCTAATATTTATTAATATTTAATCATAATCAATTTATTAAGTAAATATTAAATATATAATTAATAAATTAATAATAATATTTATATTTTTCTTATTTTTTCTTTTACGTCTACGATTGTATTTTATATAATTTACATTTATAAACTCATTAATTAAAGATTGACTTGAAAAATTCAAATTATTAAATAAAGCATTTTTTAATATCTTCTATTAATATTTCACTTTATTCCTTATTTATCTCCTATTATTTATTTACTTACTTTACTATATAAAATTTAAAAATAATAGTGAAATTACGTCTTCGACGTAAGATACCAACTTTTCGTGAAGTCGGTCTTAAACACTTAATACTTCAGCAACTTCGTTCGCTCAACCACACTCCAGTGTTACTCTGTCTTGATGTAGTATGTTTATGATCGAACTCAAAAGTAAAGTGAAGTAGAGAAGACAAAGTTATGTAATAGCTTTCATTTCATTGATTAACAAAACTAAACTATTAGACTTTGAAGAGAAAGGTAGACGGATTGAACTAAGGCCGTATCCCAAGTGTCGCAACACTCCAACGAACCAGAGTCCTAGTACTACTACACCTAGAGTTCTATTCTCCAAACTCTACTACTGGTGCACAGCACAAAACAAACTACCAAAACTCTAAGGCAACAGCGCCAACAAACAACAATCGATGATACTTAATATCGGATTTCGTTCTCTCAAAATCGTCAAGTGAAGTCTTCAGCTTCCATGGGTTTATATAGGCAGTCCGCACATGTGAGATGATGACGTGGCACACTCTCACTGGTCACATGCTTGGCTGACGTCACAGATCCATGGATGACATCACTTTTTGTACTTGGATTCTAGAATCTTGGAATCTTGAATCTTCAATTTCTTCAACTTCAAACTTCAACTCTATCTTGACTCCGTCGATCTCAATACTTCGTCTTCAACTTCATCGTGATGAACACTCGTCGTTGAGGCTTCAGCATTTCATCGTCTTCATGGTCGTCGATAGTATTGAAGTAGTAAAATAGCAATCCATGTTGCAAAGACGGAGAAGGCAAGAATTGCGACTCCGTTCGCAAATGTTGAGGAGGGCACGAATTGCGAACCCATTCGCTAGTGTGGGAGAATTGCGAATTCGTTCGCTAGTTTGGAGAATTGCGAATCCGTTCGCACATGAGCGTGATTTGAGAATCCGTTCGCACATGAGTGTGATCTGAGAATCCGTTCGCACATGAGTGTGATTTGAGAATCCGTTCGCACATGAGTGTGATCTGAGAATCCGTTCGCACATGAGTGTGATTTGAGAATCCGTTCGCACATGAGTGTGATCTGAGAATCCGTTCGCACATGAGTGTGATTTGAGAATCCGTTCGCACATGAGTGTGAGGGCAGCATTTGCGACTCCAGTCGCACAAGATGAGCATAGCGAGATTTGCGACTCCAGTCGCATATGATGAACAAACAAGATTTGCGACTCCAGTCGCACATGATGTATTTCACTTGTATTCATTCACTCAATCACCTGAAATCCAACCAACAATGAAAATCATATGTTGTCGTCAAAACAAACATTTACAAATAGTATTAATATTAATTTGTATTAAGCAACTCCTTATTTTTAGCATTACAATCTTTATAATTAACATTTGTATATGCTATTATTTATTTATTTACCTTAATAATAGTATTAATATTAATTTGTATTAATCAGCTCCTTATTTATAGCACTACAATCTTTATACTATATTATATAATTCAGTTAACATTTGTACCAGATGGAATATGTTTAATTTTTTTTTGGTGTTCACATCATGTTATCTCCGTTATATTTTTTTGTTTTAAAACGTAATAAAAACAATCATCCTCAATTTAATTGTATATTTTTCTAACTAATACTTCATAATATTTATTAAGAAATAATAATAATTATGCAATAATATTTATAATTGTCAATTTCAGCATTTGTTTTATACGATTTTATTTGATTTATTTACATTTATAAACTCCTTAATTATAGTAAATATTTATTTGAATAAATTCAAAATTATAAATATATTGTTTTTAAACTCTCCTCTTAATAAATGATATTTATTTTAAATAAAATGTAAATAAATTATTATAAATAAAATTTAAATAAATTATTATTTAAAAATTTCAGTATTAAAAATTTTCATGATATTAAGTATAAATAAAGTAAAAACATATTATTTAATTTATAATTTTTTGATTACGTATATTAATTTAAAAACAATTCATGTATTAATATATGAAAAATAATATATATATATATATATATATATATATATATATATATATATAGAGAGAGAGAGAGAGAGAGAGAGAGAGAGAGAGAGAGAGAGAGAGAAAGAGAGAGAGATAGATTAATATCACTATGTTAATAAATATTAAATATAAATATTAAGTTAATTACAGAAAATTATAATTCTGCATTTATAATATATGATAAAATATTTAATTAACTATTTAAAATCAATGCATAATTATAGTAATTATCTTTGTAAATCAATTCAAAATAATTAATATATCATCCTTATATTATTTTGTTAATATTAATATAAATAACCCAGTATAACCTTAATGGAGTCCACAAAATACGATCATTATTTTTACAACCCTTCATTTTCTTTAATGATAAAAACTTTAAATGTTCATTTCAATATATATTATTATGTAATACAATCAGACCATTATTTTTACAACTCTTCATTTTTCTTAATTTTAGAAACTTTAAATGTTCATTTCAATATATATTTTTTAATTAAAATATACGTATTTAATTAATGTTTTGGATCATTTTTATTTATCATACCATATAAATATTAATATATAATAATATTAATATAAATAAATCAATCTTTAATTATAGCCATTCAATTAGCTTATATTATCTGATATTAATATTACATAAATTATGCAGCATTTAAATTAATTTGTCATATCTTTACAATATATAATTCTCTAATTAATACTTGGATTTATATTAATCAGAAATATAGAATATTTAATTACCTATTTAAAATCCTTAATTATAGTAATTTTCTATTTTAAATCAATTCAAAAAAAAATATTATACCATTTTTATATTTTATTATTAATATAGATCACTCATTTGAAAATTAATATACTATTTTTTATATTTTTATGCAATAAACAAAAAAAACTTATTAATTATAATAGTTTGAAAATTATTATTATAGATATAATTATTATTTTACTAATACTAAGTTAACTAAATATTAATATACATTAGCACAAAATTATCATTATATAAATCCAAATAAAATTATCAATTAAGAAATATTTATATTTCAATTTTTTATTGTAAATTATGATTTAGATTACCAAAATTTAATAATTACGAAATTTTTTTAAAATTGCTATAATTTAAAATTGATTGTGTTTATTAATATTATTAAATATAATAAATAATATAATTTAAAATTTAATTGATATGCTAAATTTTAATAAAAAATAAAAATGTTCTCAAATAGTATTTTAAAAGTTGAATATAATAACTCAAACTCATTTAAAGAAGGATATAAATGATATTTATTTTTAATAAAAATAATAATTAATTACTAAATATAATGATTAATTATGATTTATTTTAATAATGAATTATATTTAAGCATATATCACGGTGATAGTTATAGAATAAATATTAATAATTTATTTTTTAAGTGATATAAAATGTTGATAATAATAGTAAATTTAGGATTTGGGTAATTAAATAGTGTATAACTTTTAATAAGGTAGAATTATCTCTTAAATTTTTAATAAGGTAGAATTAGTAGGTTATTGGAGTATTGATTTAAAATTAAATTACTCATATTTTCAATTTTATAATAAATATTATTAATCGCTCAATTTTAATTAAAAAAAATTACTGATATTTTCTATTTTACAATGAATATCATTAACAGCTGAATTGCAGTACAAAATAATAGTAAATAGAAGTTTATGTAATTAAATATTGTTCTAGAATTTCAAATTAACTTATTTGTGACAAATTTTATTTTTAATTTGTACGATTATTTAATATTTTTAATTAACATTTGTTAATTATACAATTATTTACTATTTATTATTCATACGATTTATATCTTTCAAGTGTCCAATTAAAAGGTCGAAAATTATTCTTAGAAAACACTTCAAATATCGTTTTTGATTTTCTATATAATTATAAATATAAATAAATTATTAAAACAATGTTATTGAGAAATATAGTTGAAATAAAAATAATAAAACTATTCATTAATAATTTAATATTAATATAAAAATTCATACAAATTATATATTTTAAAAGATCAATCAAAAAGTGATAATTATGATTGAAAAAAACTTCAAATTTTAATTTATTTTATTTTTTTATCATTATAAAAATTAATAAAACAAATTAAGAAATAAGATAGATAAAATAAAAATAAAATTATCGAATAATCTAATTTTATTAATTATAACATTCCGCATTTATAATTTAGAAGATTATATGTTTCAAGAGACTAATTAAAAGATTGACATTATTTAAAAACACTCTTAAATTATGTTTTAATTTTATTTTCTTTATATACAACATTTATTTTTACTAATTTGATTTTAATAACTTTTGCAGGTAAATCATTTTTTTCCAGAACTTTTGAATTTCTTACTCATTTTTTTTGTTTATTTTGTAGGTTTATTTATAATTATTTATTTTGTAGGTTTCATTATAATTAAAATACTCTGCGACCGAACTCATGAAAAAAGTTCGAAACATTGGATTGCACAAATTTTAAATGGATTCCAAGTTTTGTTTATGTTTCCTGATAAAATTAGAGTAGTTTGTGTTAATTTTATTAATGATGTAATTTACTCAATTTGTTGTTTTCATTTTATATATGATGTATTTTATCTATTTAAATTTACAATAATTGTATTTGTTGATGGTGGAAAAATCGTGCTCTCCGATAATCAACAAAAATAGATGTTTTGGGGATTGAATAGTGAACAAGCTAATTATGCTCTCCAAGAATTTTTGGGGAAATGTGTAGATGCCCCCAATAAAATATTACACCTACTATTTATAGAGAATACAAATTAGGGTTACCAAAATGAGTTAATGGGCTAAGCCCACCAAATAGTCCTCCATCAGGCCCACCCCCTTCTTTCCTAGCCCAAAGCAAGATGGTAGGCCCGCCATTCGGCCGGGCTGGCTTTTAGGATGATCGTCTTCCTTTTGAACTGTGCGAATCGAATTCGTCAACATTCCTATGCCGAACTCGTCCTCTTAGCGCCCGATGGACGCGTCTTCTGATGGCGATCTTCCGTGTCTGTTCGCACTTTCGTGGGGGCGAGCAGGAGGGGGTCCTATGCTCGGGACATCCCCTGAATTTTACCGCATAACAAATGCCCCCCGAGATCGCTCTGTTCGGAAGAAAAGAGCGGTCTCGGCATGCGGACGGTTGTTAGATGGTCCGAGCATACATCTCGATTTTGCGGTTACGGCGGGTCATTAAATGCGATAGGACGGTTACTGCCACTTGTCGCTTTTTGACTGGTTTCTACCCGAAGTGACGCTTCGGTTTCCGTCAACTGTCTTTTCAAATTCAAATTTCGAATTTTGCCGCCCCTCGCCCTTATAAATAGCTCTCGACTCCCTTCATTTTGCACTTTCCGCTCCCAAGCTACCGATTTCCGAGCATCCAGACCCTCTTGTTCGGCTTAACACTAACGGTGCCCGGCCTCATCTCCGACTAAACACGTAGGTTTCTCTCCCTACTCTATTTACAATTGTTTGGGGGTGCTTAGTGGTAGGATTTGTGGTTTTCTTTGCGAATTTTTAGATTTACCCATTTTCGAACGAGTGAGAATGAGCGACCATGATAGTTCCGCTACCCTCTCCGATACTTCCAACGATTCTTCGCGCTCTGACACCTCGGCTTCTTCTCCTTCTGAGGGCGAGCAAGCTCCCATAGTCGGATTTTCCGAAGAGGAGAGACTAGAGCTATTCGCCGGGGAGGTTTCTGATTGCTATCGCCGATTTATCGATATGATGGGCGAGATTCGGGGCCCCCTTCCCCCGTTCATCTTTACCCATTATCTCCACGAGAATCCCTACGTTTTTGTAGAGCGCACTCGATTTGGTGCTCGCCCCGGCCCTGATCAGGCGGGGTTCTATGCTAGCAACCGTAACTCGACCTTCTTGACCGAGGAGGAATTGCAATCCAAGAGGTCGGTGTGGGGGATTCCCTCCGACGTGCACATCTATTGCCCGACCCCCGACGAGCGAGCTAATTGTCCCCCCCCCCCCCCCCCCCGGGCATGGTCGCCGTTACAGGCACGATGATGGAGGCGGGACTTCGGTTCCCTATCCACGACTCTCTGGCTGCCGTTTTACAAACGTGGGGCATTGCTCCTATGCAACTGCACGCGAACTCTTGGTCCTTGCTCATTAATCTGAACATTCTGTTCGGCCATTATGGCCTTTATCGCCACCTTTCTGTTTCCGAGATTTCCTTCCTTCTCATCATCAATCACTTTAGAGGTGGGGACCACTATTTGCGAGCACCGAGCAAATTACTTGAAAAGCTGCCCAACAAGTTGACAGGCTGGTGGGCCGATTGGTTTTTCGTGGACGGCGCGTGGGGCTCCGAGGCGTTCCCCATCTCGACCTCGTTTGCTCGCCAATACTACCGTTAAGTCTTTTCCTCGTATACTTCTTTTTCCCCTGGGGTTTTCCTTTATTTTGTTTTTGACTCCTTCTTGTTCGGGCATTTGTTGTTCGGCAGGTCCTCCTACCCCCTCTATTCCCGACCTTAGTTGGGATTTCGCTGCGGTTTATGAACGTGTTCGTTCTCTCTCTGATGCCCAATTGATGATAGAGAACGTGTTTACTAGGGCCCATGTTCGATCGTCCCGCTTTTTTACTATTCCTCGTCATGTTCGGGACCAACATCCTCGTGAGTGTGGTGGCCCGTGTTTCAATTCCTTTTAGTTAAAAATGCTTTTAACGGTTCCCGTTTTTCTTCTTTTAACAGTTGTCAGATTCCCTACTTTTCCCGAACCTCCGCCCGAGATGGTCGGTAACAATGCTCGCGCCCGCTTGGCCGCCATTGCTGATCGTGCCCGCAGGGCCGCTGAGGTGGCTGCTGCGGCGGCCGCTCCTGTCCCGCCGGTGGTGCCTCCTACCCAACTCGCTCGGCCTGCTCGGTCGGGTAATTCTGAGGCCTCTTCGGTCCCTTTGGAGGGAGGATCCGGTTCGGCTCCCGCCACCTCTGTCCCCGCCGTGGAGCCCGTGGGTCCTTCGAATCCCCGGGCCTCCAAACGACGTAGGGGCAAGGACCCAATGCCGGAGGTCCCCGAAACCCTTCCTTATAGCAACGTGGCCACCGTCGACGAGGAGGCTATTGCTCGGTATGTTCTTCGAGGTTTTCTTTCCTTCTTCCCTTTGTTTGCTTTTCCCCCTTAACTCCTTTTTCGTTTGTCAGCCTGGGCGGCCCTCGCGCGAACCTATCCACTAGCCTCGCCCAATTCTTGGCTGCTCGTCCCAACGACTTTCCGACTCTGCCCCCCCTGATGCGTGAGGCGATGGAGTGCATTCCCCGCGCTAGGACTATTCCGGCGGAACTCGCTGCTCAACAACCCGAGCACGCCGAGCAGATGGCCATCATTATGGCCTCGAGTGTTCTCATGCTCTTGGTTACCCTGAGTAAGACTCGGGGTAACCCGGCAACTGCTTCTGCCGCCGCGACGGACAGGTTGGCCGAGCTGGAGCTCGAGGTCGTTAGCCTCCGGTCCTTGGTGGATCAGTACCAGGAGGCAGAAGTGGCCCTGCGATCCAAGGTGAACGAGGCGGAGTCGAGTGCCGCTGGGGCGAGCAGGGAAAGGGACACGTGTCAGGAGGAGCTTGACAAGCTGAAGTCGGTGTTGGTGTCCGAGCAAGATCGGCTCGCGGAGATGACGGAGAGGGTGCGATTGGCTGAAGAGAATCGCAAGACTTTGGATCTCTTGGTCGGGGAGCTGAACCGCCGAACTGAGGCGATGGAGAAGGCGAAGAGGGATCGGGAGGCCGACCCCATGCAGGACCTTGATCAGAATAGTGATTATTCTTACTATCTGAGCCATTTCGATTGCATCCGCCGCCATGCTCGCGCCGGCCAGCCCTATGACTTACTCCTCGACGACCTCCGCGAACGCCGCCTGCGGTCCAACTTGCATCCTGGCTTTCTCTTGCCTGTTATGGACCTGGTGGAGGTCCACGGGATCAACCTGTCTTGGTGGCCCGATCAGAGTCAGTTGGTCCCGGCCGAGGAGGAAGAGGTGGTCGAGAACCCGATCAATGTCGAGGACGAGTGAACTCCTGCCTGCCTGCTTGTTTGATTTCTTTATTATTGTTGTCTGCGTGTAAACAATATGTCCACGACTTCCGAACAATGTTTGCGTTTTGGGATGGCGCCGGCTGGCTTAACTTTTAATTTGATCGCGGGGCGTTTGCTCCCTGTTTTGTTTAACTTATTATTTTCTTTTGTCGTATGATTTTGTATGCTAGACCTTCGGCTCTACTGACTTTTACCGTCGATATATTCTTCTTTTATCAGGTAACCATGATTCGCCTTGTTATCCGAGATGACTACAGTTATGTAGATCAAAGGTTTAACGGGAGGTGGCATGCTCGCCGATTTCCTTTGCCCGCCGCGTTCCGGCGGGCTGCTCGCTCGCCTCTGGTACATTTTGTGGCTGTTCGGGATTCCTTTGGTCATCCCTGGTCGTTCGGGCTCCTTCGTCACCGGCGACAGCTCGCCTTAGGGGGCCCGGTGTGGAGGCGTTTCGTTCTCGAGAAGGGGCTTCGCTCGGGCATGGTTGTCCGATTTTTGTGGATTGATGATGAGGGTTTCTCCATCCGCGTATGCGATGAGAGAGACTATCCCTTGATCGCCTGATTGCTTTATCTTCCCGTTGTTTCGTTTGTTGCCTTAAAACACTGACTTGTTGTTTATTTTGATTTGTGGGATTTGCCTTTTCGTTTGTATTCATTTTTGGGGTCGTCCCTTATGACATTTGAGATTGTTGCTATGCTTTGGCTTTCATGTGTATGCCGTATTCGCGATATTCCTTATTTTGTCTTGACTTTGTATGTTCGGATTTAATCTTGTTATTTCGTTGCCCAAGTTCTGCCGATCGATCACTACCTATTGTCTTTTTATGTCCGGGGCTTCCTTCTGCTCGCATCTTTTTGCTCGGAAAAGGCTCACTTGGCTTTCTTGGATTCTTTTTTTCTGTCAGTCCCGTACCCTGACTGATCTTTCTGCCCGCCCATCACGTGGTGATGTGACCCCTCGGGGACGGCTTGCATGACTTGTCATTTGCTGTGCGCGCCTTTCCATGCGGGAATCTGCCAGCGGGCCTCCGTACTCGATGTTTGGCTTGATATATATATGTATATAGCCCTTCAATCAGGGCACTTCTTCTCAATAGCGCCAGTTTTTTTTGTTCTGATCCTTTATTCGACAACCAGGCTTTGAACAGATCGCTCGCTACGATGGTGCGTATTCACGTAGATTCGAGCAGATCTAAGTGGTTCGAGCTTCCGTTCGACGATCTCCGCTACACGATCAGGCTGCCTCTGCCCGTTGAATTTACCGCCGACCTGGAACAGGAATCCGCGCTACCCCGATTCCTTCCGTTGGTGGACGTGAATGGCGATCGGTGGGTTATGTACGTTTCTCGCCGTCGTGGGCAATATCAGTTTGAGGGCCCGTGGTGGAGAGGCTTCGTCCGTCAGTTCGGTCTTCAGGCGACCAACACCATTCGTGTTCGGTACGACACCAGCCGTGGGTGGGCTATCGCGGTCTTCGACGCTAATAACCAACTCGTGACGCTTCCCGTCCAGTTTAGGTCCCCGCGGCCTTGATAGGTTGTCTTTTTCTTTGTGTTGTTCGGGGTTTTCGGCGAAGGTATTCTCCTCGCCGAAAATGCCCCAGTCTTTGTTCGAGAATAACTGCTATTTTATGTAATAAATCGCTGTTCGCTTGTTTAACGAATCATTTACCTTATTTTTGGGCGGAACGTTGTTCGCCCAAAAATGCCTCAGTGCGCCTGGTAAATTTTGTTAATTTTCTATCTCCCGGATTCGAGGGGCGCCTGGCCCCTGCTCGGTCATTTCGGGCACCGGGGGAGTGGTGACTCTTACCCCTATTTACTTTAAATCTCCCGGACCCGAGGGGCGCCTGGCCCATGCTCGGTCATTTCGGGCACCGGGGGAGTGGTGACTCTTACCCCTATTTACTTTAAATCTCCCGGACTCGAGGGGCGCCTGGCCCATGCTCGGTCATTTCGGGCACCGGGGGAGTGGTGACTCTTACCCCTATTTACTTTAAATCTCCCGGACCCGAGGGGCGCCTGGCCCATGCTCGGTCATTTCGGGCACCGGGGGAGTGGTGACTCTTACCCCTATTTACTTTAAATCTCCCGGACTCGAGGGGCGCCTGGCCCATGCTCGGTCATTTCGGGCACCGGGGGAGTGGTGACTCTTACCCCTATTTACTTTATTGTGAGGCTGAGAGATTCCCGAAATTTCACTTTATTAAATGCAAAACGATCACAATATAGTTCTAAAACTTACTGATAGTATTTTCTGAGGTGTGTGGAGTTCCAAAAGTACTGGTCGGCCACTCCATTCAGGTGTTCCAGCTCGTATGATCCATTCTGTAGGACTTTCCTTACTCGAAATGGTCCTTCCCACGTCGGACCTAGGGCCCCCGTGTTGGCCCCCAGAATTTCTTTTAGCACCAGGTCACCCTGTTTGAATTTTCTCATCCTTACTTTCGAATTGAAATATTTCTCAGCCCTTTGCTTAGCTGCTGCGTTTCGATAGACCGAGTTGATCCTCTGTTCTTCCAATAGGTCTAGTTCTACTCGCATTGCCAGATCGTTCTGATCGGTCAACTCTTGTGTCGTCCGATGGGTAGGTACCTCCACTTCTGAAGGCACTACTGCCTCGCATCCGAATGCCAGAGCGAAAGGTGTCTCCCCTGTGGCTACTTTGCTCGTTGTTCGGTACGCCCACAGTACGTCGGGCAGTTCGGCGGCCCATCTTCCCTGCCTTTCCTCGATCCTGGCCTTCAGGGTATGCTTCAGGATTTTGTTTACTGCCTCCACCTGCCCGTTCGTTTGGGGGTGATAGGGGGTGGAGAACACCTTCCTTATTTTCCACTTGTCGAAAAACTTCATGATCTCCAGTCCATCGAACTGTTTCCCATTGTCCGAGGAGATGGTGTGCGGTAACCCGAACCGACATATAATGTTTTTCCAGATGAAACGGATAATTTGGGGCTGATCGATTTTGTTCAGTGGCTCAGCCTCTGCCCATTTGGAAAAATAATCTACGGCCACCACTGCGTATTTGACGCCACCTGGTCCTGTTGGGAGAGGCCCGATCAGGTCGATCCCCCAGGTGGCGAACGGCCATGGGCTGTAGATGGAGTTCAAAAATTCTGGTTGCGCCCTTGCGATCGGCGCTGTTATCTGGCATCGATGGCACCTCCTCGCATATTCTACCGCGTCTCGTCGCAAGGTTGGCCAATAGTACCCTTGCCTGATGGTTTTATGCGCCAGGGATTGTCCTCCGGCATGGTTTCCGCACACGCCGTCGTGAATTTCTCCGAACACCTTCCTCCCCTCGGCGGGGGTTATGCATCGTAACAATGGCATGGTTAAACTCCTCCTATACAACGCTTCTCCGATCATCGTATATCGAGATGCGCGTATTCGGAGTTGCCGAGCTTCGACCTTATCTCCGGGCACTTCACCCGTCCGTAAATAATTCGTGATGGGATCCATCCAATTCTCACCTCGGTCGATTAGTTCGACTCTATTTACCTCGCCTTTGTCCAGTGCTGACCGACTCTGGCTTAACAGTACCACGTTAGACAAATCGGCCGTTCCCTCTGAAGAGGCCAGTTTGGATAGGGCGTCCGCCTGAGTGTTTAGCTCTCGAGGGATTTGTTCGATTTCGACCCGGGGGAACTTGTTCATCATCCTCATTGCATGCTCGTAGTATTGCTCCATCCTTGTGCTTCTCGTCTCGTACTTCCCCTTTAATTGGTTGACGACCAATAGGGAGTCTGTGAAGATTTTCAGATGTTCGGCGCCAACGGCCAAAGAGAGCTCCAAGCCTGCTACCAACGCTTCATATTCGGCCTCGTTATTGGTGGCGTCGAACTCGAAGCTTACCGCGTGTGCAAAGGATTGACCTCCTGGTCCGACCAAGACTATTCCAGCCCCAACGCGGGAACTCGTGGACGATCCGTCAACGTAGAGTTTCCACGGTGGGATCGGAAGCGAGGAGTCAATTCGCGGGAAGGTGAGTTCTACAATGAAATCGGCCAATGCTTGTCCCTTGATCGCCGTCCTGGGCGCGTAGGTGATATCGTACTGGCCCACTTCCAGACTCCACTTTAACAGTCGGCCTGTGGTATCTGGTCGCTGCAGCACTTGTCTTAGAGGCATGGTTGTCAATACTTCGACTGGGTGATCGAAAAAGTACGATCTCAACTTTCGAACGCTCATCACCAAAGCATATGCCAGCTTCTCCAAAGGCGTGTACCTTGACTCCGCGTCCTGCAAAGTTTGACTAACGTAATAGACGGGTTTGTGGAGTTTATCTTCTGCCCGCACCAGGACCGAGCTGATGGCGTGTTCGGACGCCGCCAGGTACAGGAACAATTTCTCTCCTCGGACCGGCTTCGAGAGGATCTGCGGGTCTTGCAGGTGAAGTTTCAATCTATCAAAGGCTTCTTGACTGTCCTTCTTCCACTTGAACTTCTGGTTCTTTATGGCTTGAAAGAATGGTCGGCTCTTATCCCCTAACCGGGGTATAAATCGGCTCAGCGCGGCCAGGCACCCGGTCAAACGCTGAACATCCTTCAGGCAGCGAGGCTCCTTTAGGTCGACTATCGCCTGTATCTTGCTCGGATTTGCCTCGATCCCCCTGGTGCTGACGATATGTCCGAGAAATTTCGTCTCGAAAACTCCGAAGTGACATTTCTTCGGGTTCAGCTTCATGTTGTATTTTCTTAAAATTTCACACGTGGTTTCCACATCCTTCACATGATCTTCCAGTACTCTGCTCTTAATAATGAGATCATCCACGTACACCTCCATGGTTTCACCAATCTGTTCGGCAAACATCTTGTTCACCAGCCGTTGGTACGTGGCTCCCGCGTTTCTCAGCCCGAACGGCATTCGCTTCCAGCTCAACACCGTCTTTTCCGTGTAAAACGAGGTGTGTTCAATATCCTCGGGGGCCATCGGGATCTGATGGTAACCCGCATAACAATCACACTTGGAGAGTACCGCGTAGCCCGACGTGTTATCAACGAGATGGTCGATATGGGGCATGGGGAAATGGTCCTTCGGACACGCCCGATTGAGGTCGGTAAAGTCCACGCACAGTCTCCATGCGTTACCTGTCTTTTTTACGAGCACCGAGTTGGATAGCCATTGCGGCTCCCCTTGAGCTTCCACTACCATGTCGTTGTCCACCAACTTTTTCACCTCCACGGCCAAAGCTTCGTATTTTTCAGGCCCCATCCTTCGCCGCTTCTGTGCCACAGGTTTTTTCATCGGGTCTATCTTGAGGCGATGACATGCATGCTTCGGGTCGATTCCCGTCATGTCCTTGTGCGACCAGGCAAACACGTCCCTATTTCTTCGCAGGCACGCAATTAGCTCCTGCTTCACTCTTTCAGGCAACTTAGCTCCGATCAACACTACCGTTTCGGGCCGACCTGGGTCCAGACAGACGTTTTCCAGGTCGTCCACCGCCGAACACTGGGAAGGGCCCCGGGGATCGACGATCTCTTCGTCCTCCTCCCCTAAGCGAGGCTCCAAGCCGTCCGGCTCTCGAATTTTTTCTACTTCTGCGATCATAAAAGGCGCATGCTCGACCTCCCCTTCCTGCCAGAGGGTGGCTAGGTAAGTGCTTTCTTCGGCCTCCATCTCTTTCGTGGGGTCGATCTCTTTGACCTCGATCCGACCGTCCTCGGTCAATGTCCTCGTGACGCCAATTTTAGGATTACTGTTTGTTGTCCGTATGCTTTTCATCAAGCCCTCATCCGAACATAAGTCATAATCGAAACACTTCTTTGCCATATATTGATCTCCCTTAACGGTCCCAACAGACCCGTTTAGGGTAGGAAATTTGATACAATAATAGTGGGACGAGGCCACAGCCTCGAATGCCTCCAGAAACGGCCTACCTAAGAAAGCATTGTAAACATTCTCTAGATCGACCACGACGAACTCAGTAGTTCGTGTGATGCGAACTGCCGCGTTCTGGTAGTCGACGAGCTCCACGGCCAACTTGATCTTCCCATATGGCTTCACCTCCACATCGCCGAACCCTCTCAGCGACCCTTCATACACCTTTAGGTATTCAGCCATATCCCCTAACTGATCGAACGTTCTCTTGAACAGGATGTTGCAATGAGCACCATTGTCGATCAAGATGCGAGCCACCTCTACTCCTTGGATCCTGGCCATCACGACCAGTGATTCCATCTTTGGGTATCTGACCCCTGCTCGATCCTGGTCAGTAAATTGTATGACCACGCCCTTCGCGATACCCGGTTCCTTCATCGGTATGACAGCGTTGATGCTCTCCCATGTTCGCAGTTCGGCTTTTTTCTGCCTTTTTGATTTCTGGGTTCCGGGGGCTATGCCTCCGATCATGTTAATTCTTCCGCCTTCCCTCATCGGCGGCACGTCTCTGTTTCCTCGGACTTCGATCGGCGGAGGCGGCGGGGGTTGTTCGATCTGCAACCTCTGGGGTTCCGGTAGTCTTTGGTGATGGGGCGCGTATGGTCGGTCCCGATGGCCATTTCCACGTCGGCCTCTTCCTCTTCCTGGTCTTCTCAGCAGTTGTTCGAGTCTTCCCTCCCTGAACAATTGCTTCAGGTGATCGAGTAACTGCCTGCATTCATCCGTAGGGTGTCCGATATCTTCATGAAATTCGCACCATTTATTTGGGTTCCTCCTCTCGGGCGGCCCAATGAGTGGCGGTGGCGGCATCAGAGCGAACACATTGTTATCCCGAAAGATTTCTAAAATCTTTCCCGCTGTCTTTCCATGAAAAACTCCATTCTCTCCCGGCTCAGCATGCTGCTCTCTTCTCGGGCCAACGAAATTTCTGGGGCCAGTGTTTTTCTTAACCCAATCCTTCCTCTCGAAGTTGGGTCTCTCCTTCTTGGCCTGACCTTCAATTTCCTTCATCCTCTGTTCGTAAACCCGCTGCTGAACGATCTCTTCTCCGGCGCGCCGACGAAACTCAGCGTATGTCTTCGGGTACTCCCGCATCATGGGCTTGAATAATTCCGAGTTGGGCTTCAATCCTCCGACCACAGCATGTATGAGCACATCGTCAATGATAGGTTCCCCGTGGGATATTATCTTCTCTACTCGGTCCAGATATTGCTCGTCAGTTTCCTCGTTTCCCTGCTTGATTCCCATAAGCCTTTGTCTGCTTTCTGGGCGTTGGATCTTAGCGGCGAAATAAGTGACGAACAGGTCTCCCAGCTCTTCGAAGCTGTCCACAGTCTGATTGGGTAGACTTGTGTACCATTTGTGCGCCGCATCTCCTAAGGTAAGAGGAAAAAGTCTACACTTCGTCGCCTCGCTGGCGCCTCGTCCAACCATATAAATATTGTACTTACTCAAATGTATTTCCGGATCTCCCTTTCCATCGTACATCATGTTCATCATCGGGGCGATGTCCGCCTGAGTTCTCGCGCTGGACAGACGACGGGATAAAGGATCTGTCAGGGTAGTCTTCCGAGGTCCTTCGCCCTTCTGCAACGCGATTTGCTTCTCCATTTCTTCCAATCTCCTGATAATATCCTCGTCAGGGTGACCTTCCAGATCCCTCCTTGGTCGCCGACCACGTCTCCCGGGTCGACGGGGTGCCCTGATCTCTCTCTGGTCGTCCCACTCTTCATAAACTTCGTCCGACCCTTGCGACCCGCTAGTATCGCCGTCGTACTCCTCTTGCCGGACTGTTCTCAATTTCCGACACTTCTTGCGAGGTCGCAATGGAGAAACTCTGGGGGTTCCCAGCCCTTCTTCATATTCTTCGTTCTGGAAATCTTCGTCAAGATTCTTTACGGTGGGGTCTGGATCCGTGTTTCTGTTTGTCCTTTCCATGCGAGCTGATTTCTCTTGTAGCAGTCGTATGGTTCGCTTGATGTCCTCTGGGGTTTGGAGGCATTCGAGGTTCAGGTCGGGCAGGCTTTTGATGGACCGTGGGTTCCGGATGGCCTCCCTCCTCTTCTCCTGGAGGACCCTCTCTTCTGCCCTCATTTCTCTCTGCTCAGCTCTTAACATCTCAATATGGTCGAGCTGATCCTTCTCTATCTGAGACATCTCCATCCCCCTCACCCGAACATCATTAGGCTCTTCGGGCCCCTTCCCTTTGTCCGCCGAGGTGAGGCCCGACGCTCCGGCCGTTACTTGAAGACTTGTCATGCTGTTCGGATGGCTCAAGCTTCTACTCGTTCAGTATCTACTCAACGCCCGAGGATCACCCCTCCTTCTAGCGCCAATTGTTGATGGTGGAAAAATCGTGCTCTCCGATAATCAACAAAAATAGATGTTTTGGGGATTGAATAGTGAACAAGCTAATTATGCTCTCCAAGAATTTTTGGGGAAATGTGTAGATGCCCCCAATAAAATATTACACCTACTATTTATAGAGAATACAAATTAGGGTTACCAAAATGAGTTAATGGGCTAAGCCCACCAAATAGTCCTCCATCAGGCCCACCCCCTTCTTTCCTAGCCCAAAGCAAGATGGTAGGCCCGCCATTCGGTCGGGCTGGCTTTTAGGATGATCGTCTTCCTTTTGAACTGTGCGAATCGAATTCGTCAACATTCCTATGCCGAACTCGTCCTCTTAGCGCCCGATGGACGCGTCTTCTGATGGCGATCTTCCGTGTCTGTTCGCACTTTCGTGGGGGCGAGCAGGAGGGGGTCCTATGCTCGGGACATCCCCTGAATTTTACCGCATAACAGTATTTAATTTTATTCTAATTTTGTTTATTTTGTAACTTACGCAACAATATTTTTATTTGTATTACTTACAAATATCACTAAAACATAATTAATTTATTTATTTTAGTTTGATATTTTTTTATATATAAATAATAATAATAATTGTGATTTAATTAATTTATGTATTTTAATAAATTTATAAAATAAAATTTATCTTTAATTAGAGAAATCAAATAAAAATTTTATTATCTATGATTATAAATTATATATCAATTATATTATTAATTATGAGAATGGTAAATTTATTTCTAGGTTTTAGTGTTTAGTAAATTTAATGATCAACTAAAATTATATATCAATAATATTATTAATTATGAGTATGTAAATCTATTCCTTATTTTAAGCAACTAAATAAATTTAAAGTTAAACTAAAATTATATATTAATAATATTATTAATTATGAGTATGGTAAATCTATTCCTTATTTTAAGCAACTAAATAAATTTAAAAAGTTACGTAATTGATTTGAGAATGAAATAATAATAATTTAATTTTTTATTAATTTACAATTAGAAATAATATTATCCTTTATTTATATTAGAGCATTAAAATATCTCTTGCACTAAATTATCTCCTGCTTTATTCCTCATTTAAATACACGTGCTCTATTTATATTAGAGCATTAAAATATCTCCTGTTATATTAAAATTATCTTTAATAGGGGTGACCATTAGATTTTGTTGTGTTCACACCAATTAATAAATAAGGACCGTTATATTAAATTTGTGTTCACACTGGTAATTAATTAACGTAATTATTTTTAATTAATTAGTGTAATTATTTATTTTTTTATATAATATAATTTACATTTATAATCATTTTCATACAATATATAAAACGGCAAGCAGATTCCTGGCTTTTTCTCCATCCTTGGATTAATAGCGTGTTCACACTATGGAAACTAAATCCTAATCGTCCGTTTTATTTTTTAATTACAATTAATTACATTTTAATTAATTTAAATGATTTTCGGTTTTAATTAGGCCGATTATTCTTATATATATATATATATTTATAAAATTCAATTTAATATGCGGCTATATTTAAGGGATTTTTACATTATATAATTAATTTAAAATCATTCCTTAATTGCGCTAATTAATTAAAAACAATTCCTTAATTACGCTAATCCTCAATTAAAAACAATTCCTTAATTATATGTCAACTACGCGTACGAAATTCATGGAAAAGAATCTGTATAATATATTATTTAATCGAATTCTTAATTGTGTTGTTAATTATATTTCTATAATTGCGGATTCTAATTGTATTAAAATTGGAAAAACAACTATTATAATTTTCAAATTATACAAACCCTAATTGCAGAAATCTCCCTATAAAAGGATACTACATCTTCACTCACTAATCATCAATCTCTCACGTTTTTTTTCACGCATTCAAATTTTTTTCCTTCGTATTTTAATTATAACCTCTAAATTTGTTTTGTAGGCATCATTGTAAGTACATTTACTAATCGATAGTTTGTTTATTCCTATTCGATTAATATGTATATCATATTTTATGGTTTTTTTTTTTTTTTGCAGCAACCATTGTAAGTAATTTTATTATTGTTGATTGTTCATATTCTAAGTATATATCCTAATCGATTTATAATTTTATGATTATTTGTTTTTGTTTTTTTGCAGCCACCATTGTAAGTATTTATTTTTTTATTGATTTTTTATATTTGTTTAATTCGACTTATAACTATATCATCTTCTATTCTTTAAATTTGTTTGCAGGCACCATTGTAAGTATGTGTTTCCTTTTTTTTTTGTTTTTGTGTTATTCATTTGATTAAATTTTTTCTTATTTGTTTATCAAATTATTAATGTATGCCTCTTTAATTAGTAAAAGCATCGAGTCACAATGAGCATCAACGAATCGAGATACAATGATATTCTTCTCCCGCCTGCCTTGCAATGTTTCGTGCCCGTCTTTCAATGTTTCGGTTGAGCTTCCGCTATTACTCTTCATATTGGGACTCTTCAATACTTTTAGTGCAACGTCAGAAGATGATCGAGAATTAAATAACATAGTTTTAGTTCATTTGTAATGATAATAATGTATTTGTATCTTTTTTTATATTAATCAATAAAGTATTATTTATTTACCAACTCTCTTATGAAGTTGAAGAGTTTTCTTGCACTCAATTACGAAGTTAAGTTTTTCTTTTAAGAGTTTTAAGAATTGTACAAGTAATGCATTAAAAATTTAATTTAATAATATCTTATCAATTTTATTAAGATTTTAAAAGTAATTATAAAGAATATAAATTTATTAATATAGTTTAATTTTTTGCGGATTTACTTAATTAGTTACTTAATTATAGGAACCAATTATTGTTGATATTTTCTCCTATTATAATTTCTATAATTATGTCTGTACTATTCAATTAATTAATTAAATACAATTTTAGACTTACTTTAAATTAAGAAAAAATTTATTGTATATAATATCGGTATTGAAAGAGTATTTGATTTCTGGCCGACTCTTTACTTCCTTCTTAACTAGGGTTAATCTTTGTTCTTCTCCTTCTCCAAAAACTGAAAAATACTCCTGCTGGACATGAATATCACGGTCGGGGAATCTGGAACTTCCGGTAGCACTTCGCCTAAGGGTTCCAGAAAGTTTAATATTGGTAGCACTTCCACTACAGGACACGGAAAGATGAGTCCCGGTGTAGTTGATTGTGAGTATTCTCTTCTATTGTTATTGTAACTAATCTTATGTTTCTGATTTTATTTTATATTTTACATATTAACTTTCTGTTTAAAGTTTAGGTTAGGGTTTCGTCGATTTTTTATTTACACTCACATTCATTAAATTATTTTTTAAAATATTGATAGAACATTTTGAATATCAGTTTTATATCATTGTATCTTATTTCTGTTTTTGTAAAGTAATTCGTTGATTCGAAATGTTGATTCTAGATCATGTTACTAATTATGTATAGGGCTTTAAATTTAATTTAAATTTAACCTTATTCATTAATTTATTGGTTTCTTCACTGATTTTTTGTTAAATTATTCTTTTAATTATCTGTTTAAATTATTCTTAATTATCTGTTTTTGTAATATTATCCACATTTTTTGACTTCATATTTTTAAAGTTGTCATCATCTTAATTATTATCTACTGAGATGCGTATTCTGTGTTTGTCAAGTAACAAGAAGAGTACCATGTCCAATGAGATTTCACATTACAATCAACGATGGAGATATTGATACTGTTGTAAGTATATATACTACGTTGTCTTCATATTTTGTGGTTATATTTAACTATGAATTTGACCAATTCTATCTTTTGCTAAGCAAATACCTGCATCGTTTCTTGAAAAGTGCTCCTACCGTATGCCTTCCTTCGGCCAAATCAAGACACCTTATGCTCCTATGCATTCTGTTGCCTTGGGTGAAGACAAAGATGGTCGTCTGCATATATTCAGCGGTTGGCGAGAGTTCCGGGAAAAATATGAAATTAGAACGGGGATGATGCTGACTTTCCATTTTAAGGATCCAATCTACTTCAATGTGCACGTTTATGATGTCGATGGTGTTGAAATAACATATGCTGCTGACCACAAAAAAAGAGTTCGCGAAGTACACTTAAAGAGTCTCTCACGTAAGTTTTCTGAAAGAATTGAAAAACATCAACACGCTCGAATGGTAATTTCTACTACAAACTCTTATACTGCATCAGCTATGTTGACATTAATTTGTGAGTTTTTTTCATGATTTACAGACGATTCCGAGGGAGTTCGCCATTCAGACTAAGCTTGAGTATAATACTGAGTTGACTCTGTCAAACAACAAAGGAATCAAGATGTCAGCCTCCTTGGTTAGACGAAGTCTGTCGGATAAAAATAAAAGCATTTTTATCGGCGATGGATGGAAGGAGTTTTATGATATGAATAAGTTTGAAGTCGGCTCTATGTTGGACTTCTACTACGATGATACTTCAACGACGTTATACGTCGTTCGACAACGTGAAATTTTCTTCGATTCTGACTCCGACAATTGAAAAAAGTCTTTATGTTTTAAATATTTCTTCTCTTTTGGAATTTGAACTGATACTTTTTTTTATTTTCTATAATTTTGCTATATGAACTTGACTTAAACCACATTATTTTGTGGCATTTTGAGTTAACTATTATTTATTTTCTACATTTGGTATATATTTTTTCATAGACCATGTTTTTTAACCCATTTTTAGATGATTCCTATTATTTTCCATGTTCTTTAATATTTATAGTGAATTAATTATATTGTTATTTCTTAACTAATTATATTTTAAAAATACATATTTTATACACTTTTCTAAATACTGGAAAAAAACTTTTGCAGATTATTACTTCTGAATGTTACTTATTTTTATTGTTCATATTATTTTTTTAGAATTATTTTGTTGTTTGTTTCTATTATTTTTTATTTCAATTCCATAATAATTTTTAACATTGAAACTTCTTGCATGCATTTGTATACTTGAGTTTATTATTTTATTTACTTATTTGAAATAACAAAAATATATATTTTATACACTTATTTTTTTAAACTTTATTAAGTTCCGACTTAATTAGTTTGAAGCGTAATTTACATATGTTGTAACATTATGAAAATATTAAATAATATTATTTAAGGAAGTAGATTTACATGTGTGATTTTATATAATTTTTTTGCAAAATATGTACCCGATTTTTAAGTAACAAAATTATATCATTGATTTAATCCTTTGTATATATATTTACTTAACATATTAATAATACTAATATTTGTTAAAGATATCAAAAAAACAAGTATAAAACAAATCACAATTAAAGTCTTCTCACTAATCTAAATCCAAAATATTGCATTGACGATTATAAATATAATTGATAATTTCGTTTTTTTTTTCAATTCATTAGTCATCGTTTTTGTAAGCATTTATGTCTCAGTTATATTCTTCTTTATCTGAATTCAGTCCCTCCGAAAAAGAATTCCGTTCACTTATACTAGAGGTATATATTTGAACTTTATGTATATAGAGCTAAATTGTTTTATTTTTTAATATATGTTTAGTAAATAGATGATTTATATATATTGTTCCGTTTACTGCAGGTTACAAAGATTTGTACAACTTTGAAAGTACATGAGAAACTGTCCAAACGATGTTGGTATTAGTTAATTTGTCCCACGTGCGATCATTCACAGTACGTCAACTATTGCAATTTTGTGTGCTATTTCTGTAATCGTGATCTTATTCGTCATATCAAGATTAAAATTCATCTCCAAGTTCATGACGGAAAGAACTTCGCGAATTTTGTATTGATGAATGACGTTGCATTATTTCAAAATCAGACTTCAACTGATCGATTGGTTCTTTCGATTCTCTCGGTATTTAATTCTTTTCTACATAAATGTATTTTTTATATTTATTAATTAATTAATTAATTAACAATGTCGTGTATCTTTATGTATACAAGGAAGCACGTGCCGACAATCCTGTTGCAACTTCCGCCACTAAAAGTATAAACAAATTAACTCTTGCGATTGTATCCTCTCTTATTGGCTACGAGTACATGATAAAGGTCAGAGTTGATGGAAATAATCTTTTAGAAAGATTTTGTAATTACATTGTAAGTATGCCAAATGTGGATTCTATATTATTATGGCTACACAAGGAAAGATTATTCCGTAATCCAATCTACTTTACAATTCGTGATGGGGTCTCGGAGTCCAGTGAGAAGTAGACGGATTGTTCCACAAATGATCTTTTCCTTTGATCTGATCGAGAATCATGCCACTTTTTCATATTATTGTTTTCCTGCCTTTTAATATTGTTTAGCTACAATTTATTTTAATATCAGCTAATGGATATTGTATTTCTTTTTAAAGCGATTTTTTCTTGAATTTCATAATGTATTCCAATATGGTTTTAAAATAGAAGCTTCGTGCATGCATTTGTATAAACCCTTATTACGCATTTAAATATTATAAGTATAAAATATAATTTTTCATAATGTACAATAAAAAAACAGATTAATAGTTATAACAAATTTAAAAATAGTTTTTCCAAATAATTAGAGAGTAAATCTTATTGATTTATCAAGTGAATAACTAACCAATATAATACTCATATATTAATTAAAAAATTATATTATTGATTTATCAAATGAATAATTACCAAATATAATACTCATATATTAAAATGAATAATTAGATTTCGATGCGCCCCTTGATATGGGAGACGTGTTGGTTGGAGATATATATGAACCGGTATTTTATTTATCGTATAAAATCTTTTTAAAATTGTTAGTAAATATTTAAACAAGGAATACTTATTTTTTGTTTAGCTATTTGACTTATTTATTTGTTATAAAGTAACTTCATATTTACTCTTTTTGTATTTACAGACCAAATTCTACGAAATCAGTCATGCCGCCCGTCTTGCTTTCTAATTTAACTACTGTTGGCACCAACTTCAGCATCGTTGTACGCATCTGCAGGAAATGGATGTCTCCGGGTTCAAAGATGATTCCTCAGAGTTTGGAAATCGTCATGATTGATTCAGAGGTAAGATTTATTAAATTATCAATTAATATTTTTATACTTATCGTGTATAATTTTTTGTTAATAATATTTTTTATATTTTTATAAAATATGTATTTTAAAAAGGGAACTCAAATTCATGCTTATGTTCCCAGAGATGTGTGCGTTAAAGATTTTGACCAAAAAATTATAGAAGGTGGTCTCTACAGCGTGAAGTACTTTCGCGTTTTACCAACTTCCTATACAAATCTTATTGTTGACAGCCCTACGATGATCCGCTTCGTCAAAGGAACATCTGTTGAATCAACTTACGACCCAATTTTTCCAAAATCTGTCTACAATTTCCATCCATTTTGGTGCATTACTGAGCAAGTCTTTACAGGATTTGGTCCTCTTCTCGGTATTGTTTTATATTTAAATTTTTTCTTTCAAAGTTTCATTTTTCAAAATATATTACACACCGTATATATTGTATTGTACGTTTTTTTTCCTTATATTATTTTCTATTTTTCAAGACATAATTGGTCATGTTCTGGATGTTGATTGCACAATGATGAATGGCGATTCCGGAAGAGGACTAAAGTACATTAAGATACGCATTGGAGATCTCAAATATGATTTATTTGATTTAATTTAAATTTTCAATTTGTACTTTATATTTTTTCATACAAGAATAATGTTAATTCTTTATTACAGTTATAAGAACATTGTCTTTGTGCATTTCGGTCCTATCTCGATCGAACTTAGAAAAATTGTGGAAATGGCCAAAGATAAAAGATTGGGTCATGTTGTTATAATTGTTCAACTTGCCGCCACTATGATATTTAATGGTAAATACATCTTTTATATTAATGGGATAGCTTTAAAGGTAATTGTTTAGCTAAATAATTAATTTTGTCAATTATTCTAACAAAATGTAGATGAGTTTGTATTGCACAACACTGACGGCGCTACTAACGTCATTATATATCATCATGTCGACGAGGCAGTTGAATACCGTCAAAGGTATTTTTCTGAAACAACTGATATATATTTATGTGATTGTTGATTATTTATATTTGTAATTGTATGTAATTTTCCACTGTTAAATAACTTTTTTTATTTCTGTCAATTTATTAGGTTTGTAGATAAGTGGCGAAAATCTTCAAATGTAATCGACATCCCATGACATATATAATGTGTTGAAGTTCAGACGTTGTTTTTTATTATTTCATTTTATTGTAATTTTGTTTAATAACAATTTTTTGTTGCTTTTATTTCAATTTTGTTTTAATTTTATTATATTTTGAACAATTTATATGAGATATTTCCATTTGAATTTTTCATCAGTCCTTTCTTTGAGGATTTATTAAATTATATTTTTTTTTTTTACAATTTATTATTATCAACATGATCATAACTCATTTGTCATTAATTTAAAATATACATCATTAATTTGACAAACAAGGCCTTTCACAATTTTAATTACTATACTTATTTACCTATATTAAAAAAAATAAAAAATAAATTGAAAATTGGAAACGTATAAGACTCAAAAACTGACATTGATTTGATTCCAAAAAGAAACACGGTTACCACGGTAACAGATCATCATTGCATAGAATACATAGAGTTGTATTCTTTTTGTTTATCCCCGTGCGTCTCTTTACTTTTGGGATACAGTCTTCTTTTTCAATTATCTCGAGATATCACAAAGACAAAGACGCTTCCTAAAAGATCTCTCTGTGCATCAACCATTCTTCAATCTTTGCTAAAAAAAAAAGATGGCAGCATACCACAAGATTTCT
Source organism: Euphrasia confusa (assembly GCA_954870475.1). Classification (NCBI taxonomy): domain Eukaryota; kingdom Viridiplantae; phylum Streptophyta; class Magnoliopsida; order Lamiales; family Orobanchaceae; genus Euphrasia; species Euphrasia confusa. The sequence goes on from OX940954.1 coordinate 20,648,357, forward strand.
GAACTGACAACTACTACAAACGACTGGACTTTGTTGGTTCGAATCTGCAGGAAGTGGATCTCAAAAGGGACGCACGCCGACTCGAGTATGATGGAAGTTTTAATGATGGATATAGAGGTTATGTTATTCCTCTTAAAAGATTTTGTTTTTATTATATCTTACAATGTCTGATTTTGGATACCGTTCATTTAATGTAAACCCTAAATTTGTTTATTTTTACAGATCTGTTGGAATAATCGTTTTGGTAAAACATATATGCATGTTAAATTTTGTACTAGATCTCTTTTGTATACTAGGAAAATTAACAATATCTTTTTTGTTCTTATCGAAATAGACACTCTTTTTAGAATGGTTGTTTAGTACACCTCAGATTTGTACTTAGACCTATTTTTGCTAAGAAACCAAATGTTGATTTGTACTTTGACTTTTTTGCTAAGAAACAAAATATTTCTTTAGTTCATTGTACTGTTGATTATGTGTTCTTCTTAATATCAATCTTTACTTGGAGTTAATTATTTGAAATCTAAATGTATTGTCATATTTGTTTGTCCAGGGTAAGCAAGTTCTTGGTGAAGTTAATGATGCTTTGGTTCAGTATTTCGATGAGCGTATTGAAGAGGGTCAGGTCTATTACATTAAAAAGTTTAGAGTTATGTCTAGCCCACCACTCAATCCTGTTTTGACTACACAAGTGTGATGCAGCCCCAGAGTCGCCCATGATACAAGACCCGGTGCATGTTCCAGCTGGACCAGTGACACGCGCGAGAGCTAAGAAGTTCATGGCAAGCTTGTTGGCATTGATCGAGGAAGTATGGGCGCAAGAGCTATTGAAGAAACCCATCGGTGATGTGGAGAAGCCGAGCATTATCAATATGATTTCGTACGAGGAGGCCGAACCAACCGAAGGTGATGAGTTTCAAGTTGGAACCATGAAGAAGAAGCTGGAACGGAGGTCAGACGTGAGCCGAGGACGCGCCGCGGAGTTCAGCCAAGAGATTGGCCTATTGTCGGCCGACACCAAAAATACACTACAAGAATTTCGGCCGACATCTTCAGAAAATATGCGCCAGACAGATTTGTTAGCCTGCGATCGAAGGACAAAACCTGCGGACGAAGGTCCAATGTCGGCCGACACCCATGTTAGAGTAAAATAATGTCGGCCGACATTGAGTTCAGAATCGGGATTTTTGGCCAGCGTCGCGACTTTGACGATTTTTATTGTTTTTATACCTTTTCCTTTACTGTCTATGTCAGCCTATATATATAAGGCTTATGAACCCCTTGTTTAGAACACAACTTTGAAGATTATTAATATATTTGTGAGTTTATTCTCTCTCTCTTTTCGTTCTCTTTTCGATTGTGCCAAAAGAGATCAATCCGACGAATCAACGAAGCATACATACTTCGTCTGTGTGTCATACATCGATTTCCGAGTTGCTGCATCGATCTCGTGTTGGGGGTTAGGGTTCCGTCCTTAATTGATTTCACGATTTCAGGTTCAGAGGTTTGGGATCATCCGCCAGGTATCCAATTTTATCGTTTTCTTCTTCTTCCGCTCAATCCATCAACGGGGTACGTATCAAAGTGTCAATTGGCTTCTTGGATGATACGTACGTTGCCCGTTCAATCGATATATGCTTTCCACAATCTCTCTACAACTTCATATCTTTTCCTGATATCAAACAAGAAATATATCATGAGAATGGACCCCTGCTTGGTATGTCATCTTCTTATGTTCATATTTATGTTTGCAATTCCTTTTTAGTCATTTGTTCTTCCTTTATTGTTTAATGTTGTTATGTTTGCTGATGAATTGTTTAATGTTATCAAAGATATCATTGGTCATGTCTTTGAAGTTGATCACAACAAGATGAATGATGATGGTGAAGGAGGGGATGAGTACATACGGTTTGTTGTTGAAGACTTGAAGTAAGAACACTTTTTATATGTTATAAGTACAAATTATTCAATATCTTTCAATATTTGGCACTTAACTTATTCACAATGTGTTGTTTTATTAACCAGCTTCAATATCATGACTTTTCTGATGTTTGCACCGTACTCTAATGAAGTCAAAGGATATGTTGACATGATAAGGGAAAATAGATTGAATAATGCCATTATCATTGTACAACTCTGTCAGGGAATGAATTTTGAAGGTATTTGCAAGTTCTATTATCTTTAGATGTTTTAACTTTATTTAAAAATTATCTTGAATTATTTAAAAATAACATTATAACTCAGTTTTTCAGGTGAATATGTTCTTTATAACACATTCAAGTACACCAGAATGCTTCTTTACAATCACTCTGATGAGGTCGTTCAATACCGACTTATGTAAGATTTTAGTTGTTTTATTACCTGTTTATTAGAATTCATTTATAATGATGTGATTAATTTAAGTTTTGTTTCGTTGTTACAAATCTCATATTTGTTGTTGTTTCTTAAATAGGCTGGATTTAGATTATGTGATGGAGTGCGACGAAGTTGATGTCGAGTGATAGCATTCATGCTCTGCCTTAATGCAACTGCTATTATGTTTTTTAAAGATATGAACAATTATCGTATGTTTGTTTTCCAGTAGTACTCATGAACATAAACTTAGTATGTTTTGATTACGTTTTGGTCCTGCTTTTGAACAATTATAAATATTATCTTAATGTTATTAATTAAGACGTTGTAGCAGTTGAACTATGTTTTTATATTTAAGGAGTTGTTATTTATGTACTCATTGTGTGTTTATATTTTATTGTAAATTTTATTTGGCACTCAAACTCTTTACGTATTTGTTTAAGCATACAAATTTTGAAACTTAAATTTATATACTTGATCACTTTATAACTCTTTACTTATTTTTTCGATCATAGAAATTTATAAATTTAAATTCCTATACGCGATCATTTTATAATCAAGTTGTATATGATGAATTAAACAAATACAATTATTAATACAAAATTAAAAAGGAAAATTTACAAAATTAAAAAGGAAAATTAAAATTTTTTCCGCTCAATATTGTTGTTTTTGAATGAGGATTTCTATTAAATAGAACTAATATTTTATCCGCTCAATCAATTTGTTTTTTAAGGAAGATTTTGATTAAATAAAACCTAAATTTTATCGGATCGATCAATTTATTGTTTAAGAAGGATTTCGATTAACTAAAATAGAACTCTAACTAAATAATTTATATATAAACAAGATATACACAAATCATTTGACAATAGCAAATTATATTCTCTAGACTTATCGCGTATATAAAGATTTATATAAAGGATTTTGCAGCAGTTAACTCTCCTATAAATATTGCAAGTAATTAATCAAAGCAAATCACTTCTCCATGGCTTCTTTGAAAGAAATGTCGCACCAATATACTCAACTTTCTGATATAAACAAGAATAAAATTGATTGGAAAATTAGGGTTCGTATATGTCGCAAGTGGAAGACTACAGGCAACGGGAAGATGCCCGAAACCATGGAATTTGTATTCGTCGATAAAGAGGTGACACAATAAATTATTCAGCATTGATTTTTTTTGTTGAAGTACTAATGTTTTTTTTTATATTATGACGTTTTATATCCAATTAATATAACCATATTTTTATTATTTTTTTTTAAGGGTACAAGGATACAAGCGACTGTGAAAAAGTTTTTTATCGACCGTTTTGATGATAACACTGCTGAAGGTGATCTGATAACTGTGAGGCAATTTACAGTGTCTGACAGCCAACGAAGTTTCCCCGTAACAGATCATCCTTATCGCTTGATGTTCCAAACAACAACGGCTGTATTTTATCAGTCTTACGTTCCGAGTTTGATTTCATGTCTTTTTCTGAAATCAAAGAGAAAATGCACAAAGAAGATGGTCCATTGATTGGTATGAAACCAGTATATATAATCTTTTTGTTGATAATATTATGTACTATTTATATGTAATTGCTTATTTTAACAAACTTTCAATTTTTTATTACGCTTTAAGATGTTATTGGAATTGTTGACGACATCAACGACACTAGAATGAAAGAAGACCTTTCTATTAAGGGTACCAAGAGTATTCAACTTTTGCTTCAAGATTTGGAGTGAGATTTTTCTTTAATTCTAATTTTTTTTTATTAAATTTAACAATTCAGTGTGTTTAATATAATATTTTCTGTTTGTTCAAAATATGAATAATAAAATAAATTGTGTTCTTTGGGAGCCCTACTGCAACCAGTTGACTGACTTTGTTCAGATGGTACGAGGAAATGATGATATCAATCATGTTATTATTATTCAGTTGTGTAGGATTAAAAAATATCAAGGTATGATAAAAGTTTAATTTATGAATACAACTTTGTTTATTATATTTTATGAAAAGTATCTGTTTATTTTATATTGATATTAATTTATTATTTGCAAATATGAAGGTAAAGTTGGTATTTCAAACACCTACCATGCAACCAAACTCATATTTGATCCAAACTGTGAAGAGATTGTTGAATTTAGAAGGAAGTAAGTAAATCGTAATTTTATGAAGTTCTAATTCATATCGATGGTCTTTCACATTTTTTGTTTGTTCATTTTTATTCAATTGTTATACAGGTTACCTGAAATTGAAGAAGAGAGAACATTTGATGGATCCAAAATATCGTCTTCATCGTTTGTTAGCGTTAAAGATGAATTGCAAAATTCTGACACAGTTGTATTAAGTATCAAAGATTTGAAATCTTCGGAGGAGGTCAGTTTGGTTTTATGATCTTTTAATGTTTATATGTTTTCTATATTTTTTAAATATGATAACCATGATTTGTAAATATCAGGTTGGGAAATATTGGATTGTTGCTTCTATATCCGAAATATTATATGAAAAGGGATGGTGTTATACAAGTTGCCCCAGGTGCAGAAGGAAGGTTACGGAGAAGGATTCCAAATTTTTCTGTGAACCTTGCGGCAAAAGGGTTGCTGGAAATACATTATACAAAATTCATGTAAAAGTTGTTGATGGGACTGATAATGTTGTTCTTTTGCTGTGGAACAATGTCGTTGCGAAAGTCATTGGGAAGACGGCAGCAGAAATTTCTGTCGGATTGACACAGGTGATCGACATTTCACGTTATTAATATTTTTTTATCAAATATGAATTCATCTATTTTGTTAATAATTATGTTGAATACAGACAAATATATTATTTGTCTTTTATAACTATTTGTTATTGTTTTAGGAGACTTATACAATTGAGGATGCAGATGGAAATATGAAAGAAGTGACAAAGCTTGAAGTTCCACATCATATTGATGATCTCATTGGGAAAGATCTAATGTTCAAGGTCAGCGTGGAATCAAAGCATCTTGACCTTTCTGAAACGGTCTATGCGGTCGAAAAATTTTCTGATGATATTGGTTTTATGAATAAGCACAAGAAGTCTGATCACAAGGTAATGGAATTTTCTTTGCCAAAGCACAAAGACATCGTGCGTGATACCGAGTCTTCAGATAAGAACAATACTGACAAGACACTTGACGATTCATTCAAAACACCAGAATCTGTGAAGAATTGCAAAAAAAGAGTGAATATAATTTCTGATGATGATGAGTACGTTGATTGCAGAAGCTCGACTAATACGAAAATCAAATTGGAAGAGTCGAGTGATTAGTAGTCGTGATTCAACGACTTTATTGTTGATTTTTATTTATATTTTCTTTTATTTCAGACAATGTTTAAGTTGATTGTTGGATATTTGGTTTGAATTCATTAAGTTTTCAAATATTATTTTCATCTATTTTATTTATTTAGCTCTTCAAGTATTTTTTAATTTAGTCTTATTATTTAATACTATTTCCATAATTATAAGATTATAAAAAATTAACAATTTAGATAACACAAATATTTAACTTAAAAATGTAAATTAAAACTAATACAAATTCAGTTTCCTATATTTAAATTTATACTACAATATAACATAATTAAACTCCCATATGCATTATTATTAATTGATTACTATGTATAATATTTACTATACCATTTAAAGATTTTGAAAATCGAATTATTAAAAAATATGGTAACTTATTTGAATGAATCTGTATATATTAGTGACATATATTTTATTCATTAAATCTTATATATGATTCCTGAAATTTTGCTATTAACGTATGGTTTCTAAATATTTCGACAACTGTATTAATTTCGATATTATTTTATTTTTCCGCAAACCGAAATATTAATATCATTGTGTTAAAATAATAATAACATATAAAAAATACTCATAAATTTTGAGCTGATATTGGTTTTGCAAGAGTTTACAAAACCCTAATCTACATTTGAATCATTGCAAAAGTGAAAATCACTTTTCGCCGAGGATTGTAGTTTTCTATTCACAAATTTAAATTTTATTATGATATTATTGTAAAATAACTATTTGTTGTGTTTTTTTGTAACATCCCATTTTTCAAAACATTAACTAAAGAGGATTTTCCATTCTTTCCAAAATAAACATTAAAACTTTTATAAATAACTTATCACCAAAACACGATATTTCTCAAACAAATAAATTCATAGTCAACAATAACAAGATCGACCCAAAATAGTGTTCATCCTCGATAGTCACATTTAAACAAAATATCAAAGAGTTGTTTTTCTCAAAAGCGAAAAGCGAGTAAACATAATAAGGGTGGAATAAAGTTTTGAAAATTGACGAATTGCACACTACTATCGCCGCCACCCTCGTCGTCTCGCTCCGAACTCGCCTAACCTGAAAACAATGAGGTTTTGAAAGGGGTGAGTTATCGACAACTCAGTAGGGATTACAGTTCATACATTATATAATACGAGGTGACCGGATAACTCTCAACAATAGACCATCATAACATAATGAACGGTGGGATATACCCAAGGATGCCTAAGCTTCCGAACGATTAAACGTTCCCGTTCTACCTGAATCTGTCATGCCACGTCATTTCATTACGGGTCACAACCATAATACCGTGAACACGTCATTACATTACGCGAACACGGCCATAAAAACCACGAACTCGTCATTACATTACGCGAACGTGGCGTCGCGCGACTACATATATGTGCACATATCATAAATAGATCATAAAGTCCTCGATATCAATAGTGACTGCGTAACATATACTGAAATGAACTGTATTTAAAAAGATTTTAGAAAACATCCCTACCTTGACAATGTGAAAACCTGAAAGAAACGATGTGGAATGAATGCTCGTGCAAATCCTAGTCCTCAAAATCCATATAACCTTCGTAAATTTACATTACATAGTATAAGTATATATATTACATTACAAAGTTTCAAGCACTAATTGAAGCAAAGGTTTAAACAACCTGTACAAAATAAACAATGTAGCTACTGGTCTCTTTTTTTTTAAAAGTAAAATTAAATAGGCTCGATTTCAAAAAGAAATAGACCAGGAACTTGAAATAAATTTTGAAATAAAATATTAGTGTGAGTGTATTAAAATATAAGAAGTAGAAAGTTTGTAATCCCCTCCACTTTCATTCACTAATTGAATACAAGCTCTTAAATCAAATATCAGAAACACAAATAACAAAATTTAATCACTTTCCAAGTTCAACTTGCGCCTACTACGCGGCCCTGCCCAAGGGTGAGTTTTTCAAATAGCATTTTGATTTCACACTCATTAAACAAATGATTTGGAGAAAACTCCACAAGAATTTAAATATAACACCATGAAGTATACTTTTCATTTTTATCAAGAAGGTAGGAAGGTTGCAAGTAAATACTTTTATATAAATTGAAAAAAAACACACTTGCAAATCATATACTGTAGGTACCAAAATGGATTGGGGGTACAAATTTTGAAATAAAAGCTCTTACCTCAACAACCGATTTCAAGAATGTGGATGACAACAGAAATGAACTTTTGTGAAATTTGGGTAAAAGGGGCTACAAGGTTTTGGATGGAAAGTATATATATGTACACTTAGGGTTTTGAAGATATTACTTTTTTTTTGGGTTGGAGCAAATGGGCCTAATTTATTTGAATGAAAAACATGGACAAGCCCAATAGAAGTGAACTTTTAAAAATACAATAGGCTCAAGTAAAAGCATAAATATTATTTAACAAGCCCATTTGTAAAGAAAAGAAAATATTAATAATAGTAGTATAATATAACTTATTATTATTAGGACATATGATTTGAGAACATCTACATGATCATGCATACCAAATAAAGTTAATCGTGAAACAAAATGCAATGCATGACATGAAAATTAATTTGAACTTAAAAATCATATGAACTTATGCATAATATAGTTAATCCATATGCAAATTGTTAATTGGGCCAAAATTACTTATTTAATAACTAGAGATTTTTCGGTCGTTACAACCTACCCCTCTTATAAAAATTTCGTCCTCGAAATTCGTTACGTACCTCGAACAAAGAACTCCGGGTAGGTAACTCTCATCTCTTCCTCACGCTCCCAAGTGGCTTCTTCCTCGCTATGACGTGTCCACTTTACTTTGATTAAAGACACTTCTCGGTTTCTGAGTTTGTGGATTTTACGATCCAAGATCATCTCAGGCATCTCATCGTAGGACAAATCTTTATCCACTTGTAACTCTTCGTGGTTAACGACATGACTCGGGTCGTGTACATACTTCCTCAACATCGAGACGTGAAACACATTATGCACTGAGGTCAAATTTGGCGGTAAGGCCAACTCGTAAGCCAAACTCCCAATCCTCTTAAGAATCTCAAACGGGCCAATATACCTCGGTCTCAACTTCCCTTTGTTACCAAACCTTATAACTCCTCTCACCGGAGCTACCTTAAGGAAAACATGATCTCCAATCTCAAAATATAAATCTTTCCTCTGACGGTTGGCATATGACTTTTGTCTATCTTGCGCCTCCTTGATGCGATCTTGAATCTTGGTAATTACAGAAACTGTCTGCTCGACGATCTCAGGGCCCAAAATCTTCCTCTCACCAACTTCACTCCAGTACAAAGGCGATCTACACTTCCTTCCATAGAGTGCTTCGTACGGGGCCATTTTGATAGTTGAGTGATAACTGTTATTATACGCGAACTCCACCAATGGCAAAAGATTCTCCCATTTGTCTCCATTATCAAGAACACATGTTCTCAGCATATCCTCCAAAGTTTGTATTGTTCTTTCGGACTGGCCATCTGTTTGAGGATGGTAAGCGGTACTAAACTTCAACTTCGTTCACATGGCCTCGTGTAAACTTTTCCAAAACCTTGACGTGAACCTCGGGTCTCTATCTGAAACAATTGATACCGGAGTACCGTGCAACCTCATTATCTCTCGAATGTAGAGTTGCGCAAGTTGATCCATACTGAAAGTCATCTTCACCGGTAGAAAATGTGCTGACTTCGTTAATCGATCGACGATTACCCAAATGGCGTTGTTTCCTCTTGCTGATCGGGGTAAGCTTACCACAAAGTCCATAGTTACATGTTCCCATTTCCACTCCGGGACTTCCAACGGTTGAAGTAAACCTGATGGTCGTTGGTGTTCGGCCTTAACTTGCTGACTCACCAAACACCTTTGCACGAACAACCCAATGTCTCTTTTCATACTTCTCCACCAGAACGACTTTCTCAAGTCGTGATACATCTTTGTACCTCCTGGATGTGCGGTATAAGGTGTACAATGTGCTTCATCCAAGATTTCTCTCCTCAAAGTCTCGTCTTTCGGCACACACAACCTCCCTTTGAACACTAAGACTCCATCTTTCGATTCAGAAAAACCGTCAATGTTCCCTTCACGAACTCGGATCCTTAATTTCGATAGAAAACCATCCTTCTCTTGCGCTTCCTTAATTCTATCTACCAAGGTAGGACGAATCGTCAAAGCACATAGCATCGCCTCCATGCTGTTCGAGTGAGAAATCACTTCAATTCTCAAATTCTCAAACTCTTTCTGAAGGTGCTCTTGAGCTGTCAACATACTAGCTACATGCCCAACTGTATTTCGACTCAAAGCATCTGCTACCACATTAGCCTTTCCAGGATGGTAATGAATCGAGCAATCATAATCTTTGACAAGCTCCAACCATCTCCTATGTCGCATATTCAACTCTTTTTGCGCAAAGATATACTTCAAACTCTTGTGATCGGTGTATATATCGCACTTCACCCCATACAAGTAGTGTCTCCAAATCTTCAATGCATGTATCACCGCGGCTAGCTCTAAGTCGTGTGTAGGATAATTCACTTCGTGTATCTTCAACTGTCGGGAAGCATAGGCTACGACTTTTCCATGTTGCATCAACACACAACCCAATCCTTGTTTGGAGGCATCGCTATAGACCACAAAACCGTCTGTACCATTTGGGATGGTGAGAACTAGAGCTGTAGTCAACTTCCTCTTAAGTTCTTGAAAACTCTCCTCGCACTTCTCTGTCCACACAAACTTCACACCTTTCCTCGTTAACTGCGTCATCGGTTGTGCTATCTTGGAGAAACCTTCTATGAACCTTCGATAGTAACCGGCCAAACCAAGGAAGCTACGTATCTCTCCTACGTTCTTTGGTGAACTCCAATCATTTACCGCCTCAATCTTAGTTGGGTCAACCTTAATCCCGTGAGCAGTGACAACATGGCCGAGAAAAGAAACTCGATTTATCCAAAATTCACACTTCGAGAATTTAGCATACAACTTCTCTCTCCTCAACGTCTCCAATACAGACCTCAAATCTTCCTTGTGCTGGGCTTCATCTTTCGAGTAGATCAAAATGGCATCTATGAACACAATCACGAACCGATCTAAGAAGGGTTGGAACACTCGGTTCATCAAATCCATAAACACTGCAGGTGCATTCGTAAAAAAAAACGGCATTACTGTGAACTCATAATGCCCATAACGAGTCCTAAAAGCTGTCTTCGATATATCCGACTCCTTGATCTTGAGCTGGTGGTAACCTGACCTTAAGTCAATCTTCGAAAACACACTTGCCCCTTTCAGTTGGTCAAAGAGATCATCAATCCTGGGTAGAGGGTACTTGTTCTTAATAGTGAGTCGATTCAATTCCCTGTAGTCGATGCACATCCTCAAGGAACCATCTTTCTTCTTTACAAACAACACTGGTGCTCCCCAAGGAGAGACACTAGGCTGAATAAGTCCATTATCCAACAACTCCTGAATTTGCTCCTTCAGTATCTCCAGTTCTTTGGGTGCCATTCGATACGGTGCTTTAGACACGGGTGCCGCTCCGGGCACTAAATCGATGGTGAAATCCACTTGTCTAGTAGGAGGGAGTCCCGGTAGGTCTTCCGGAAAGACATCTTCAAATTCACATACGATCGGTACATCGGCGGGAGCTAGTTGAGTTGAACTAGAGCTCATGATATTCACCAAATACCCTTGGCAATCCTTCTTCCTCAACATCTTCATTGCTTTTAATGCCGACACTACACACGGTATTGACTTGTTCTTCGTGCCCTGCAACATAATTTCCTCCTCTCCAGGCCTTCTGATCATCACCTTTCTCTCACGACATAGGATATTAGCATGGTTATCTCTCAACCAATCCATTCCCAGCATGACATCAAAGTCCTTCATCTCTAGCACGTGAAGATCGGCTTTCAATGCATTCTTGTTGAAGTTCAGCACCACGTCTTTACAAAGGCGATTTGTTTCCATCGTTTTACCCGAAGGTATGTTAACCTCCAATGCGTCATTCACTACGTCACATGCATGACTTACTCGAGCAAAGTACTTAGCAGACATGAAGGAATGTGTTGCACCACTATCAAACAAAACCAAAGCAGGCACGTCAGATATAGCAACCATACCTGTCATAGCATCTGGACCCTCATCTGGATTAGGCTCCTGTCCTCCCATGGCAAACACACGAGCTGTGCCCTTCTTGTTGTTATCCTGAACCCTCGGACGGTTACACCTGTAGTAAGGGTGCCCTGGCTGCCCACAATTGTAGCAAACTCTCGTCCCATGCAAGCACTCTCCGGTGTGCCCCTTGCCACACTTAGTGCATGGTGGCACTGTAGTATGACTCCCAGCTCCAAGTCCGTCTGTCCGCCCCCTCTTAGCATCATGATTTCCTTTGAACCCAGAGCTTCCACCCTTGTTGCCGAAGTTCCCATTTCTGCCTCCGAAATTCCCACTCTTAGGTTGTTCCCATTTGCGCTTACCGGAGGTATTACCCGCATTCATAGCAGGCTGCACTGGAACCATGCGAGCAGATATGGCCTGAGCTCGCTCGACAACCTCTGCATAGGTCCTAAGCATCAAACCCGCCATAATAGTCCCGATCTCAGGGCGAAGTCCTCTCTCAAATCTCCTCGCCTTTCTCTCATCGGTATCCACCAAATGAACGGCAAAGCGTGAAAGTTGGTTGAACTTTCTCTCGTACTCCTCCACAGTCAAGCTCCCTTGCTTAAGCTCAAGGAATTCAGTCTCCATAGCATCACAAAAGGACTGAGGGAAGTACATCTGCATAAGTACCTCCTTAAACTGCTCCCAAGTCATCTGCAAGAGCTGTTCATCACTCAAACTAGTACGCCTGTAGGCATCCCACCAATGTGCTGCATCCCCCACCATCTGAAACACTGCACACGAGATCTTGTGCACGTCAGCACATGCAATGTGGGTGAAAATCCTCTCTAGACTCCTTATCCACTCCTCAACCACTAGTGGGCCACCACCACCATTGAAGGTACGTGGCTGGTATTTCCGAAACTGCTCGACCACCACTGCGGTAATGCTAGCTGGATTCGGTGCTGGTGCTGGCTGACGAAGCCCTTCTAGTGCGGCAACCAATGTCTGAAGTAATGTCGCATTCGGGTCCCCTGCCGGAACCTGATTAGCACGGTTAGCATTCATCTCTGGTGGCGGATTAGCATTCTGGTCATCTGGATCAGCGTCCACCACACGATTAATACGAGGTCGTCCACGAGGCATGATCTACTTCCACAGAACAACGACATTACACTTAGCATAAATTCCATAACTTGCGAAAATCATCTACGGGGAGTAGGTTAACCTTCATACTCATCTCGAGTTCTTAAGGCCACAATTAACTTAACATTCGCATACAAACAATTATATAAAAACTTGAAAATCATTTAATCATAGAAAAAAAAACATTTTTCATAAATATATGCATCATAATTTGCAATAAACTGTGCACATCTTAACATAATAATCATGAGCTTTACATGAACTTGAACTTTAACATAAAGTGCACAATTTAAGCAACAAAAAATAGCAACTTGAAAGTATGCAATGTACTTGAGACATCATGAACTTGAATCCATTACTTTGGAAAACCATGCATTGGGAAATCATGAACTTAAGACATCTTACTTGAAAATCATGAACGTGAAATGCATTTGACTTGAAACATGAGACCACACATGCAATTTACTTGAACTCATGAAATGAAGAAGCATGCAACTTTAAAATCATGAAACTGAACATGCAACTTAAATGAGAAATCATGAATATAGAATGTACTTACTCGCGAGGTCGGCGCGAGAGGCAGAGGTGAGCGATAGTAGTCAATTTTTTTTTTTTCAAAACAAACATTTTTGGTCCGTAAATAGAATCGTAATGCTCTGATACCAAGTTGTAACATCCCATTTTTCAAAACATTAACTAAAGAGGATTTTCCATTCTTTCCAAAATAAACATTAAAACTTTTATAAATAACTTATCACCAAAACACGATATTTCTCAAACAAATAAATTCATAGTCAACAATAACAAGATCGACCCAAAATAGTGTTCATTCTCGATAGTCACATTTAAACAAAATATCAAAGAGTTGTTTTTCTCAAAAGCGAAAAGCGAGTAAACATAATAAGGGTGGAATAAAGTTTTGAAAATTGACGAATTGCACACTACTATCGCCGCCACCCTCGTCGTCTCGCTCCGAACTCGCCTAACCTGAAAACAATGAGGTTTTGAAAGGGGTGAGTTATCGACAACTCAGTAGGGATTACAGTTCATACATTATATAATACGAGGTGACCGGATAACTCTCAACAATAGACCATCATAACATAATGAACGGTGGGATATACCCAAGGATGCCTAAGCTTCCGAACGATTAAACGTTCCCGTTCTACCTGAATCTGTCATGCCACGTCATTTCATTACGGGTCACAACCATAATACCGTGAACACGTCATTACATTACGCGAACACGGCCATAAAAACCTCGAACTCGTCATTACATTACGCGAACGTGGCGTCGCGCGACTACATATATGTGCACATATCATAAATAGATCATAAAGTCCTCGATATCAACAGTGACTGCGTAACATATAATGAAATGAACTGTATTTAAAAAGATTTTAAAAAACATCCCTACCTTGACAATGTGAAAACCTGAAAGAAACGATGTGGAATGAATGCTCGTGCAAATCCTAGTCCTCAAAATCCATATAACCTTCGTAAATTTACATTACATAGTATAAGTATTTATATTACATTACAAAGATTCAAGCACTAATTGAAGCAAAGGTTTAAACAACCTGTACAAAATAAACAATGTACCTACTGGTCTCTTTTTTTTTAAAAGTAAAATTAAATAGGCTCGATTTCAAAAAGAAATAGACCAGGAACTTGAAATAAATTTTGAAATAAAATATTAGCGTGAGTGTATTAAAATATAAGAAGTAGAAAGTTTGTAATCCCCTCCACTTTCATTCACTAATTGAATACAAGCTCTTAAATCAAATATCAGAAACACAAATAACAAAATTTAATCACTTTCCAAGTTCAACTTGCGCCTACTACGCGGCCCTGCCCAAGGGTGAGTTTTTCAAATAGCATTTTGATTTCACACTCATTAAACAAATGATTTGGAGAAAACTCCACAAGAATTTAAATATAACACCATGAAGTATACTTTTCATTTTTATCAAGAAGGTAGGAAGGTTGCAAGTAAATACTTTTATATAAATTGAAAAAAAACACACTTGCAAATCATATACTGTAGGTACCAAAATGGATTGGGGGTACAAATTTTGAAATAAAAGCTCTTACCTCAACAACCGATTTCAAGAATGTGGATGGCAACAGAAATGAACTTTTGTGAAATTTGGGTAAAAGGGGCTACAAGGTTTTGGATGGAAAGTATATATATGTACACTTAGGGTTTTGAAAATATTACTTTTTTTTTTGGGTTGGAGCAAATGGGCCTAATTTATTTGAATGAAAAACATGGACAAGCCCAATAGAAGTGAACTTTTAAAAATACAATAGGCTCAAGTAAAAGCATAAATATTATTTAACAAGCCCATTTGTAAAGAAAAGAAAATATTAATAATAGTAGTATAATATAACTTATTATTATTAGGACATATGATTTGAGAACATCTACATGATCATGCATACCAAATGAAGTTAATCGTGAAACAAAATGCAATGCATGACATGAAAATTAATTTGAACTTAAAAATCATATGAACTTATGCATAATATAGTTAATCCATATGCAATTGTTAATTGGGCCAAAATTACTTATTTAATAACTAGAGATTTTTCGGTCGTTACATTTTTAATTGCAGTCCTCATTATTTTTTGTAGATTTCATCTACATTGAGGAATTTGAAATAATGTCTTCGAGTAGGAACAACAAAAGCTCAGGTTTGTTAATCGTAGTTACTTCTTCGTTTGAATGAAGTTCTTCATGTTTTCTTAGATTTAAATTTATGCAGGCAAAGGAAAAGAGAAAATCACCATGTGTTATGCGTCTTCTCAAAACAGGGACGATTACTTTCCCTGTAAATATACACTTCAAATATGTTTTTCATACTTCAATTTTCAACTTTATTTGTTTTTTGTTATTCATTTAGTATTTTTTTTTTTGCTAAAAAATAGATGCTACTGTAATGGAGCCTACTTGGAACAATAACAGTGGAGTGCTGGATAATCGACTTAGCCACACTTCCAAATATTCCCTTCCGATGCCAACAGTGGCGACTCCAACGCAAAGAAGAAATTTTGGTGATTCTATACAAAATATCTCTCCTTATCAAGGTTCGTGCGTCACCGAACAACGCATTGGTAAAAGAAAAGTGTATGTTAATCCGTTGCAGGATATAACGAACAAGAAACGTGTTCCCAGTCCTTTAAGTGACATAACAAACGGTAAATGTGGTATATAATTAACTCCGTTATAGAATGCACCGTTCTACGATTTAAACGAATATGTGATCCGAAGTGTTTTGATTGATAATTTTTTTTGACTAAATCAGGTGGATACTCAAAACGTCTTGAAAATCCAAATGTGTCTATCCCTCATATTCTGGAATCCAGTCCCTTACCCAATGTTGGTAAAGAAAATAGATATATTGGGACCATGCGAAATTTGGATGTTGATTTTTCATCTATTCAATTGAAAGGTACGGTATAAATATCCTTTTGGTTATTATTTGTTTATGAATAAGAAATAGACTTATTATCAATTGATGTTTGCATGCTTATTTTAAAACATAAGATGATTAACACTATTTTACCTGCTACCAGGAAAGAAAGATATTCAACCACCGAATAGTAATGCTTCCAACTATGAAATACAAAAAATTTGTACCGAGGGGTCTTCTAATCAAACCAATTCTCAAGGTGAATGCGTTGCACAAGATAATCAAATTGAGATGGATGTTCCAACAGAACCCGAGGAGGAACCTCCTTATCCAAATCATTTTGTTACGGACACAATGGATTTTGTAGAACCGAATAACGACATCCGAAAATTTCCAAGTACGGTGATACTATCTTCTCTAATCAAATCCTTAATATTATATGTATTAAATGAATTAAATATTATTGTCTTTGCATTAAATTAACAGGTTATCATGATATTGGTGATCCTACTTGGACATGTTCTCATTGTAAAGCAGTTTTTTGGTACGACGAAAGAATGGAAAAAACTCGGAATAAGAAATCGAATCCGTTGTACAATAAATGTTGCATGCACGGTTAGCTGCTTTACGTTAATTTATTTAAGCATCTTTAAATTTATTTTTCCTAAGGAGTTTGATTGATTCATTATTCTTTAATTTGTTTCCTTAGGTAAAATAGAGTTACCAAGAGTGAAGGCTCCTCCCGTTGAGTACTGTAATCTACTTTACGGAAAAACTAAAACGTGCAAGAAATTTCAGAGTGAACTCAGATTCTACAATATGATTTTTTCATTCACGTCGATGGGAGGTAAAGTGGATAATTCTTTTAACACGGGGACGTCGGCTCCCAATTTCAGATTGAACGGTGAAAATTGCCATCGTATTGGGAGTTTGATGCCAGCCAAGACTACAGATCGACTGTGTTTTGCCCAATTGTACATTTACGACACGCAGAATAAAGTAAAAAATCGAATATACGCAACCAGGTAATCGCATTTTATGATATTATATGATAAATGCATTGATGAGTAATTTTGTAAATTTGTACGAAAGAACTTAAATGTTAATTCTCTTAACAGAAAAACCAAACCTACCTCTGATGAAGAAAATGAAGAGTCGAATACGGATTCTGAAAATGACGAAGAGAAACTTAAGAAAATCAAGGAAAAGGAAGAGTTTAAATTGCATTCTGAAATTGTGGAGAGTATTAAGAAAATTCTTGATGAACACAATTTGATGGTTAAATGTTTTCGTGCTTCCGGAGATTTGTTGCGCGAGAAGAAATTTCAATCTGATATAGATTGAGATTAATTAGTAGAAGAACTTCTGACGGTAAAAAATACAATTTGTCGCAAGCTTCTGAAGTTGCTGTTTTAATTGTTGGGGATATTGAAAATCTTAAGGACCGTAGAGATATTATTGTCCAGAACAATGATGGGAAATTGCAACGTGTGAATGAGTTACATACTGCGTATTTACCACTGCAGTACCCTTTACTGTTTTTGTTTGGTGAAGACGGTTTTAGAGACGATGTTCCTCATTGTGTTACGCCTAGAAGCAATGAAAATACAATAAAGACAACAACTATGAAAGAATATTTTTCGTACTATCTTCACGAGAGGCTTGATGAGTCTCCTCATAGACTTTTTGGTCGACGTCTGCTTCAGCAATTCATTGTAGATGCTTATACAATGGTTGAATCATTCAGAATCGCTTACATGAGAAATCATCAGAAAGATTTTCGATGTGATACTTATGCTGCGTTGGACGATGCTTTGAACCGTGGAGACACTGATGCATCCACTACTGGGAAGAGGATTATTTTGCCTTCTTCTTTCGTTGGTGGAGCGCGGTACATGATACAAAATTACCATGATGCCATGTGTATATGCAGGTCTGTTGGGTATCCGAATTTATTTATTACTTTCACGTGCAACGCCAATTGGGACGAAATTCGGAGATACGTTGATCCAAGAGGTTTGAGTCCGACCGACAGGCCAGATATTATTTCTAGGGTATTTCATGCTAAGCTCGATAATATGCTGAACGACATTCGCCGGGACAAAATATTTGGAGAAATAAGTGCTGGTAATTAAAATATTTTATTTTATTTAACATTGTTATTTTCGTTATATTATTGTCCATTTAATATTTTTAAATCCTTAGACTTAAATTACTGTTTATTCTTATTATTTAATATTCTTTGTTTATGCAGTTGTGTACACTATAGAGTTTCAAAAGCGCGGATTGCCACATGCTCATATTTTGCTGTTCATTAAGGATTTATCGGAATCGCCGTGTAATAATGTTATGGATGATTTAATTTCTGCTGAAATTCCAAATGAATACGAGGATTCTGAATATTATGAAGATGTTAAAGAGTTCATGATGCACGGCCCGTGCGGACCTGCGAACAAACAATCTCCCTGCATGGATGGAAATCGTTGCACTAAAAGCTTTCCAAAAATATTTGTTCAGCGAACTACTTTAGACAATGATGGTTTCGTTGTCTATCGACGTAGGGATTTTGGTCGGCATATCAGTAAGAATGGAATCGAACTTGATACTAGGTATTTAATGATTCCAATTATATGTTAATACTTCTAATTTTGTCATTTTATGCGTTCGTCTATGCGTATTAACGTTATTACGTGTTATTTTTTGCAGGTATGTCGTTCCGCATAACAAATTTCTTCTAAAGAAGTATCGCGCACATATAAATGTTGAATGGTGCAACAGAGCGCGATCTATAAAGTATTTGTTTAAATACGTGCATAAAGGCCATGATCGTGCAACAACAGTATTCTATCAATCTCATAATCCAAATGGCGGAGATGAAGTCATTGACGAGATTAAACAGTACTTTGATTGTAGATACATATCTGCTTCGGAAGCTTCTTGGAGATTATTTGGATTTGAGATGCATTTTAAAGACCCACACGTTATTA